>JAACYP010030527.1:0-23167 GCA_011076525.1 Nettapus auritus
TTCTATTCTATTCTATTCTATTCTATTCTATTCTATTCTATTCTATTCTATTCTATTCATTTTTCTCTGCTTTGCAATACACTATGGCTTTATATAGACACATTCCAACTATTATAAGCATTACTCTTGTGGTATCTAATAGAATATGTTTGCACAGTGACCACTTGTTGTATTGTTGCTTTTACTCTGTTTATAAATTAACACCAATGCACCAGCTTTCCTTGTGCTACTCAGTTTACTCCTCTCTGTCTCAGTAGTCGTCTTTTTTTGAAACACAAAGTACATTACTGGATTATAAACTGAATCTTAACTTCCTTTCAAGAACTGTGATGAAATACATTAATCGCTGCCTTTGTTTTACAAATTCCTTTTTTAAAAAAAAGTATTAACTGTAAGACAGTACTGTTACTTAAGTACATCTGCCACTGCAGTTGTCCTCTCCCAAGAAGACACACTTTAACTGGGGCCAAGGAACTTGAAGCAGTGGCAGAGAGGGTGGAAGTATAACAGGAAAACAGAATGTCAGAAAAGAATTGTTTCATCCTGTCAAAACAAAACAAACAAAACCCCACTGGTTTGAAATTGCATTTTCTTCCCATAAAGACCCTCCAGAAGAATAATTCAAGATGTTATTAAGAAGCATAATTCAGGAATAGATGAGAGAAAGGCTTGCAGAGTCTGCCACTAGAAGGGAAATCACACAGATTGATATTTCTGAGATCTGGTTATCAAATCATTGCAGAAACAGGAATTGTCAGGACTTACATTAATTTTCAATACAGTAACATTTCTTGTGAAATTTATGGTTAGATCTTTTCTTGGGCAGCCACTAGAGGACAACCTGATCACATACTTTTAAGTTAGTCATTTCTACCCACAGTGGTACATAGGCAACAATAGCTTTTGCTCTGCAACCCCTTCCCTCTGACAAGGCTGATCTTTAAAAGCTACAAAAATTCAAAGTTTTTAATGTATGAAATAAAAAGCATCTCACAGCTCTGTGTGAGAATCTTTATGACCATGATCCATAAATTTTGATCCTTAAATTATATGGAGCTAAAAATGGTAGATTTTTTTACAGCTGGCATTGAAAACAAAGCAAAGGAATTTTCGTTGAAGTAAATATATGGGAAACATGGAATAGTGCAACCTCTGATTTGTTGGGCTTGAACGCATGCAGTTATTTTGAAGTATTTTCATCCTTTTTTAATAAGCTAGTTTACATAAATGTACAGTAACTAATCCACTGGAATATATTTATTACATGAGTGCCAAAAGGCCTCAATTTGACACGTAGTAATAATATACAGCGAGAGTCTCTTCTCCTTGCTGTCTGAGCATTTAAGACAGAAAGGGTAGTAAAAGAGAAAGAGGGAAAAAAAAAAAAGGTGGGGGGGAGCTCAGTGCCATGCACCAGCTGAAATCAGAAGATGAAAAGAGAGGCAGCAATAAGGATCCATTTCACACTACTGTTCCCATTGGCTCCCTGTACCTGAAAGGTATCAGTGCTAGGAATAGCAAACACTTTTGCTCTGCAGTGATTTTTCATAAATTGAGATAAGGGTATTTGATAGCTCCTGCCATTGAAAAAAAATGAAGAATCCCTTTTGTGTGTGTGTCTGTGTGTGTAAATCACTCATTTATATTATTCTATAGGTGTTACTGGATTATTTTTCTCTTGCTCATTAAAGAGAGGCTGACAAAAAGAAAATTACTTATCGTTCTAGCATATCTTTCTCCTGTATGTGGCATCTAACAGTGATTTTTTCCTCCAACTGCAGGTTGCTGCAAGCTTCTTTTCTAAGCTGACAGTCTTACTTCCACTTATTTATCCATAAAAAGCACACTGTGCAGTCTGGAAACTTCCTGCTCTCAAATGTATTTCCTTCTTCTTTTCCCATTTTTGACAGACTCTCCCCTGGAGTAACTCTCATTACATCCAATTTCCATCTGTCCACAGTTTGCACAATGTGAGGCACCCCCTCAGGACCTCTTTATCACAAGGATCTGAAAAAGGGTTTTACATCATTTTATATCACATTAGATTTTGCAACAACAAACCAGTGCTTCTGGCCCTTAAAGGGTTAGTAACTAAATGTGCACAGAAGGCTCACTGGGGTGGGAACAGCAAAAGCACAAAGCATTAAGTCAGAACAGTAACAGAGAAACAATGTCAGCACAAGGACAATAAACGCTGTTATTCTTAGTGCTCCAGGAATAACAGTGATTATTGTTCTTGGTTTATCATCATGTTGTTTTCATGATTTTGCTGGACAACAGCATAATGAAAGAGGAAGCTCTGAGATGACCTATATGAAGATTTTAAAACTGGGAAACAGAGAGGGACAGAAATATATTTTTTATTCATGTTAATTTGGCAATGATAGCACTGCAAGAGTGTTGAATCTAAAACACCTAGGCAGATGTGCATGCACTTCTTTATTTATTCTTGACAATAACAGCTTCTGAATTATCACGGCATGCAAATAGCCATGAGGATGGCCCCATAAAGAATCCCATTCCTGTCCCTAATTTGCCCCCTCAGCCCTCTCTTACACTTTACCTTTAATAAAATTGTAAGATTCTGAAAGGAAGGTTTTGCCCTTTAGTGTTGCCCCGGGCATGCTGAATGTTGTTGAAAAAAAAAAAGGCAACTGAATATTGACAGTGTATCACTATTTCCCTCATGAACACTGGTGTTGAACAGGTAACAGTGAAAAAGCTGCCCTCTATACATTCTTTTTGTGTATATCACTGGGATTAAAAGGATGCTGTGAATCACTATAAAGTCATACTAATGCTAGCTGGCATTGTAAAACACTGTTTTATGTTCACAGTTAGAGCATACACAGTAGTACCTGCAGTGTTGCTCAAAGACCACCTCACCACATAACAAGGAAATTTCCCCAAAGTAAATTTCAGCACCTTGTCATATGCTAAGGTGACCACTGTGAACCACTGCATTGCCACTGTAGACCCAGCAGCACAGTATAGCAGCTGTAAAGTTACAGTTCAGTTTTCCCAGAGCTATTCCATAATGTTCCAACTCACATTTCAGTGATGATTTGGACAGCTGAAAGCCAACTGCCAGCTGTAGAAAACACCAGTTTCAGGCCTGAACGCATAGCTCAGCACAGCTCAGGCTTCTAATTTTCCTTAATGCACATTTTGAAACACTTCTGTTAGCACCTGGCTCTACCAGACACCCTTCCACAGGATTAATTCCTAGGATACCAGGACTGATCTCTAGAGCAATATATCAAAATACTTCTTTAAAAATAACAAATAAAATGACTTTTCTTTCATGTTTTTCTTCCATTTTGCAAAGTTACTTGAGAAGACCAGCACCACCAAACAGAATAACAAGTATAATTATTGACTGGCTATCGAATATACTGTCTCTATATATTCTGTCATACTGGGAATAGCTATTCTTACTTTCCTGAAAACTCAGAAAAAGAAAAGGCATAGTGATTAAGTAAATCATAACGTGTTCCAGACAAAAGCTACTCTGCTTCTTTTACTCCAGAAAGCTCAAATTGCTTCTACTCTCATAGTATAAATGCTTTGTCTTTGTCTCATTTGATTTCTACTGCTGTGGAAGCAAAGGAGAGACAGGACATAGACTGAATTATATTGAGGAAACCTTCATCTTCAAAAATATTTTACCTCTAGAACTCAGCCCCTTCCCTCTCAGGTCTTTGTCAGTAAGCACATGAAAGAAGAGCATAACTGCTAAGGCTATCAACAAGTACCAGAAAAAAAGAATCAAGAAGACAAAAAGCATGGACAGTATAGACTAGACTGGTCTGAACAGGAAGAACAAAAAGATAACAAACAAAAAATTATTAAAACAAAAATCAAACTAATTTTCTCACACAAAGATCTTAGGCAATCTGAATAAGGGATGTGGCAGATGCTGCAGTAACACAACCCTGCCCTAAGCAGCATGGTCCTGGCCATTCACAAGGCATGGAAAAATCTTTGTGCATGCCACATCATTTCAAATTATGGAATGGAGGATATGGCAACAGACGCAACAAGAGAATTCATACAAAAAGACACTTTGCACTTATGTTCTAAAGCAGTTCCAGACATTGTAGGGGAGGCATGAATGTGAAAGGACATCTAACATACGCCTTCTACAATAGATTGGGGCTGTATGCATTGGTGCAAAGCTGCATTGTATACAAGAACACCAAAACAATGCAAACTGATAGCATTTTAGCTGATATAAGTACCCTCTCTAGGACACAACTGAATGCAAGTGAATCATGTACAAAAGGAGAGTAGGAGTAATGGTGAGACTGGCACGCAATGAAGTTATGCTACACCAGGGTTTACTTAAAAATCTTGAGCATCCAGTTCAATCACAGGATGTTTGTCAGTCTAGGATTGAAAAAGTACCTGTCCAAAGAAACTTTGGAGAACAAGATCCTGACTGCTTCTAGGCAACTGTACAGCTGTGGATGGAAGACAGACAGCTGTTATATAGAGTGCTCACGCACATCGGCATTTCTAACCTTTCTGTTACTGAATAATACACACAAAACAATATTGTCAGCAAAAGTACAACTTTAGAGCTCATGTAAACCAGTGAAAGGCTGCCGTGAGACTGTCAGATTCCAACACTATTTTAATCACCTCAGATTCCGCATCCAGAAACACAAGTATTTACCCCAGGGTCTGATGCTAGTATTTCAGCTGCCCACGTAGTTTTCTGCACTCTAACTCAGATACATTTACACATCTCACATCCAACAACCATAAAGCCCTATCAGCAATATTTATATACAATGCATCTAAATACACTGCCACTTTTCAATTCAGCCAAACTCAAGTATCACAGAAGCTGCTCGTGTTCCCAAGCTTTTACAATCAATAACCCTCAAGTTATTTCTGGAGACTGACAGAAGTTACATTAGCAAAGGCTGACTTTTTATTAGCATTTCCATTAGGTTGTGCCCTGCTCTTATGATTGACTTCGGTATGGTTGGCCAGACTATGCCAGTAATCATATGAATAAGATAATTATAGACACAAAGGGATTTTGCGGTGTGACTCTGCTAGCCAAAATAGCTGTTGGTGGTAAGGGCTGCAAGACATCTGTTATTCTTTCACTTCTTGAAAACAATTTGTCAAAACTAATAGTGTTTATGGTCATAAAATGAAACACTGGAATAAATCCTTGATTTCAAACAGTCCAGACATATTAAATTACTCTGCAGCTACTTAACCTTCTCTCTTGAGAAATTAAGAAATGGGAGTCAAAAATAGTTATTTTACTACATGCCACAATGTTTTTGGTGAAGAAAATATGAAAAGTAGCTATTTGGGGTATATAGTCTTTTAGCTAAGCATGAGTGAGATGAGAAAGAATGGAGACAGAAATGTGAACAAAATAAATTTTTTTTAAAAAGACCAATAATAGCAGAAAAAAATATAGTATTAGTTGATTTTAAAACCAAAGAAATTCTGGAAAGATTCCAAATGAAACTGTTTCATAACAAATTTTACACAAAATTGGGTGATATAAATGAATGTAAATTCTTCAGGAGTGGTTGCCTTAATCCCAATGGATTTTCTGTTTCATATATTAGGAAGTCACCTAATTAAAAAGGGCTAATTTCTCAGATTTTCCGTTGCCTTATTTGCTTTGCTGCTCTTTTTCATCCCAGTCTTAAAGCAGTCACTTTGAACAATTGTTATCAGGGTAGGCCTTTTCAGCTAAGATTTCATTTGGAATCGTTATGAAATCCAAGAGTAGAAACTCTAGTTCTAAATAAAAACATAAAATAAAATAAAAAATCCTGTACTTTTCAGTAGATTTCCACCTGTACTGTGGATGCAGAGGTCAGAGTCTGATTTTTGGCTAGGTTTCCTTTAGTAACTTAACTGTAAATAAGACCACCCTAATGCTCTCATATGTGGAAAGATTTCTATCATCTTTTTGTCTTGCATTCTCTCTCTCTCTGCAGCTGACTGCTGTTATTTACAGTACTTTCTTTAACTTTGAGTTGAAAGTGGTCACATCTGCCTTTGAAAAATTCTGCATATGACCCTGGGAACACTTTTTGTCAGTGTCACTTAACATTTCCAACCAAGGGCTGAACTACACACTGAGTTTGATGAGTTGTTATTACTAGCGATACCAGCCCGGCTCCCCTGCTGGGTATCAAGATCATGTAGCTAACTTCCATCTCTATGGCAGTTTTCCCCTTAACTAAGCATAAGCCTGTTTGTCCCTACAGACTCCTTTTTAGACATATAATGTTTTCTAGGTTTCACATAGAATGAAAAACTGTGCCTTGGGGGCATCCTAATTCATATGCTTTACCTGAAACTGCCCCTCCAGCAGAAAAACTCACTTTGTAAAAGTGATATCATGGCATGATATAAATGTATTCCCAATATAGTTTTTAATTTCTGATACTAATTTGTGCATCAAAACAATTTTTTGCTCCTTTCTGTAATTCAAATTCCAGTTCTAGTGTGGCAAAGATAAAATCAATATGCTTCTGATTTATTTTATTGATGAGCTAAATCCTTTAAAACTAACTTTGGTACCAAATGAAAAATTGTTTCCCAGTTGCACATAGTGATTTTTATAGTTTAGGTACCTCAAGGGTTTTCTATGCTGTACCGATTTTCATTTGATTGTGTCAGATTTAGTAAAGCAAGTGATTATTTTCCTGAAGGCATAACTATGTTTTTAAAGACTTAATAAATGTTTACAGTTTTAAAGTTCAAAAATATTTAGATTAGGTATGGAGAGTTATCAAATACTTTGAAACATGATGCTCTCATCTCTAGCCCTGTGAGCCTGGGATAAATGAAGTGATGATGCTGAGTGGAATGAGGCTAACCTTTAAATTAGTTACTGGGAGCATAAACCACTTGGACTTAGATTATTGTAAGACTATTTCTGTCCAATTAACTTTAGCCAGATAAACAGCATCAACTGAGCACGTAGTATAAAATATCAATTATAAACAGCCTAATTGCATCATTAAAGTTTTATTATCATAAAGGACATAGCCATAATTTTCGCAAGTATTTTGATTCTCCTTTAATTTTTTTATTGTTTCTCTTTAGGTGGAAACTAAAGAAAATTTTACATTCTTATTTAAAGAGCTGATGGAAATTTCTTCACACAGATGTTCAGGTCAGGGAGAACTAACTCCTCCCTTTTAATATGCCATTAATTTTATATATGCAACACATGTAGAACAGGAACTAATACAGTAAAGAAATATACCAAGGTATCTAATTCTTTGCAACTCCTTACTAACACATCGGAGTTTCAAAATGCAGGACAATGTGATATTACTCATCACTAATAACACCTTGTGAAAAGAGATATGATTAGATTTAATTTAACACATGTATACCCCAGTATTTTTGTTTTGCTGAAAATAAGTAATGAATTTTCTCTGTTTCATGTCTCTTTGATTTCCTATTAAAAGTTCAAGTACTGAACAGTTTTAGAAACTAATGTGAAGCTTCAAAGAAAAAATTAGATGTACTAATGACCATCTAAAGTAAATTAAACTGAATTCAAAAATTAATTTTACTGAACAACTTACAGAAATATTTGTACATGCTAAAAATAATATAATATACACTGCATTAAGAATTAGTTGAGTATAATCTTTTCAATCTGTTGCTTAACCAGCATAGTTATATATGCCAATAATGGAGGAAAATCTGAAACATCAAAATAAAGAAAGCATTTATCTAGAGTATATTTCCTTGGCCTACGAAATACCAGATATATACATTTGCAGTTTCCAATTCTAGAGATAAGTGTGAAATGAAAATGCGGATTCAAACACTATTAACTAGTAGAAAACATGAATTCTTATCAGATATGAAATGTTTACCAGGTGCAAATTTAAACCAGTTCAACCAATGCTATATAAAGTGTTGTTGTTTTACTTCAGCCTTCACTTCTGCCTCTCATGTATCTGGTCTGACTGAGGAAAATAAATAAATAAATAAAACCCTTCTGTGCTTTCATGAGTTCTAAGCCTTCTTAACAGTTTTTACCAATATTTAACTTATTTCCCACACTGGCAAACTAACTGTGACTGTTTTCAGGCAACCATGGGTTTGTGCTCTTTAAACACTCCAGTAAGTGTACGTGCGGAGCAGAACACCCTGTTTTACTAAGTGGCATTAGTTGTTCTTTCTGGCAATGAAATATCATCCAGTCTGTTTGCCTAACCCTGAACTTCACAGCAACATAGTTTTGAGCTGTGAAGGAACTAACACAGTGATTGCCAAAATCTCTTTTCACACCACAATTGTAAAAGACATTTTAGAATCTTCCAACACCCCGGCACCCCCATGTTTTCTTTACAGTGTATTTAACACTAGTGATGTGCTAGCTCTTTGGTATCATGGGCAGAAATGGGTATTGCCAATTGGCAAGTTTGTACCACTCCTTACACTTACAATGGTCTTCAGTCTGTGTTGCAGCTAAATGAGGAAAATTTACTGAGGAATTTGGATCTGGGGTCTAGATGACTGATCTGTCTGTTTTGTTCCTTGCAGTAAGGCACTTCAGAGAGCAATAAATACATATACTGTATGCACCTTTTTCTCTGTTTGTTGGATAAATTCATACAGTAGATACAGATACTAACATATCCTGTTTATTTTGATATTTTCTAGTAAAATATCTAAAATGACCATTATAGAAAAACTCAATCATTTACAAAAAAAAAATAATAATTAAATGGAAAAATGAAAATTCAGTGTTGATTAGAGAGACAGCATTATGTACTTTTCCCAAACCACTGACAAATGCAGATGGGAAAGAGTCAGTGCATTTTTACTCCTAGCTGTTACTTGTACAGATGGACATCCACTGCAGTTGTTGAAACTTTTTTTTTTTTCCCCTAATTTAAATTTAATGAACTGAAAGAGATCCACCAAAATGTTTTTTTTTTTTTTTTTTTTTTTTTTTTTTTTTTTTTTATTTCCTGGGGGAGGTAAATTCAATTGCTCTCTTTTGCTTCCCTCCCCCAGAATCTCTGTCTCACTGTGCAGCTGCTGTTTAGAAAAATAACAAATGCAGCTCTTACCTATGTAAAGCTCCTGATTCTAAGAAAAACATTCAGTAGAATATAAAATTCTGTCACCATTTCTACGGTGAAACAATGATTTTCCTACTTGGGAAGATTGCTTTTTAAAATTTTGTTAGTAGCTTATACTGATTTGATGTAGGTGAAATTTGTGAGAAGCTATCCTCCAGATTTTCAAATGTAGTTTTCTGGATCCACTACTTTCGGATTGCAAACATTTGACTTTTAAAAAATAACATGCTTCTTTAGCCCTTTTAATTTGCATATGGAATGCAGTCTTTCAGCCAAAACAGTTAGCTCAGAAAGTCTATTCCCAGAACTATGCTGACATCACTGGTGATGTAATCACAGATGCTTTTGACAAATAATTACACTGTCATAAATAAATGAATCTTGTTGGCTGGGAATCAGGAAGAAAGAGTGAGAAAACAATGTTTTTTGGAATGGAAATAATAAACCTGGAAAAGAAAGTACTGTTTCTAGGAGGATAGTACAAACAGTGAAGAAAGAAAAATAAACTACAAATATAAATGATTGACCGAAAGGAAAAGGCTTCATAAAAATGCGAATGTGAATACAAACATATTGGACTTGTTTCAATTAAACCCCATTTTAAGTAAGCTCTAGTAGTAACTATTAAGCACAGTCCTTACCAGTCAGCATTTTTACATACTTACTGATGCTATTTTATCAGCTACAAGCGAAATAATTTATCTGGAATTCAGAAAACTCTCCTCTCTGCTTATACAACAATTCGCTTGCTTTCCTTTTTTGTTCCACTTTAATTGAACAAAGCTGTGATCTCTGGCAAGCAGTAGAAAATGTGGTTTCAAAATTCATGTTAGATGGCTTCATGGTGTGGAGTGCATGAAACATTTTTATTGTCTAGGTAGACAATTGCAAGAGACCATGTACAGGACTGTTAAAGGAGAGACGTGTGTCATACAATGTTCTCTGAATGTATGAAATAAAGCAATAGCATTCTAGATATGATGGCATACTGGCTCTGAAGAAATGTTTTATGCAAAGTAAAACTACTCTGCTTTTACTGTCATTAAAAGTAAAGGATGTAAGGCCTCTATCAATTTGCTGAAGATAAGGAAACAACTCTTCTCATGTCCACAGTCTGAGCTGGGGGATGCTCAAGGGAAAATCCTGACTATTTCCTTAGAATAACTTCATCTATTAATTAAAAAATGATAATGAATAGATGAACAGAATGGAGCAACAGTCAGACAACCTAAGATATATTATTCTGCCCACAAAATAGAAATGGGAACGTAATACATCTCTATCATGTTGGTAGAGAAACAGTTAATATGAGCTAGTGAGCTCAGTTTGAGCTCAGCGTGTTGACACAGCTGCAGCATGTGAGAATATAATGTAAGTAGCAGTGGCTTCTGGCCATGGTAACTTTGGAGTGGAAGCAGGTTTTGTGTTGAACCTCTGCACATCAGTAAGATACTGAGAGATATTTTCAGAAAGGACTTGAAATCCATGTTGTGCAGTGTGCATAACTTTTATTTGTCTTGTATTTTTATCCAGAAGTAAGATTTTGTGTGGTAGATAGAGCCTTGAGTAGGACAAATATTTGTTTGAGATCTCCATGTTTTGATATGAAATTCTGTGGATAGTTGTTAATCAAGAAGGACTCATCACTTGCTACTTGGATGAAAGGCTGAGCCATGGAAGAAGTAGACTTTTGCAAGGACTACCAGGGCAGCAGTCAATTTTGCAGTGTTTATAGAATACCTACTCCCAGGGAACAATATTTCTACCTCAAGAGCTGCAAGGGACACTGTGTTACCAGGTTCATGGAAACCAGAAACCATGTGCAACCCTTCTTATCTTCTAATTGCTGAGAGATGTGTTTTTTTTTTGGCTGTGTTTTGAAAATTGAAAATTGTCAATAAATTTACAGCCTTGTTCACAGTTTAATAAACTGTGGAGTGAACTTGTAAGAACTGCACCAATGGGGCTTTGCTTTTTAGTTTACTTGCCATAAACCAAAACAGACGAAGAAGTAGCTTTTATTTTTGTCTATTAGGTAAGATAATTATCTTCACCAAACAATGAACAGAAGTTTGCACAGCTTGTAACCAGGCTTTCACCAGTGTATGCTGATGTGTCAGCTGTGCTGACTGTGTGCATACAGGTTTTATTATAATACCTTGCTCTCAAAGATTATGGATGGAAACTCTGCTTCTCTGAACATCCTGTTACTTTCAGCAGAATAGAAGGCTGAGTAATGCAACTCCCTCTCGTGCCTTCCAACTGCTGAGTAGAACCTGGTGGTAATTATTTCAATTTTGTGAAATTCCTCCATGTTAAAAAAACAATCAAAAGCCCATTTCAAATCATCCATCATTTGAACATGTAGAAGAAGACTGTAGACCCGATAATATTATGATGACTATGTTTCCTTGGATATTTGCCTTACTATAAATGAAAAGGGCTGTAAGAAAGATCCCACTGCATCACAAAATGACTACACGTTACAGCATTTCCTGGGGTTTGGTTCCCAGATGCCCCAGCCCACATGTCTTTCATTATCACTCTTTCACCATCACCATCCCTCTCTTTTAATGTTCCCAAGAAGCAACACTAGCAGAAGAGCAAGAGGGTATTTGACCCTGACTGTGGATAAGCATATATATAATGTCTTCAGGACTCATCTATCCTCTCTTCTCTTCAAAAAGCAAAATCCTTTAAAATGGTGCCCCAAGTGCCCAGAAGGTTGTTAGGTGATGCAAATCTGCAAAGACAATTGTCAGGGTAACCTTTGACAACAACGGCCAGTTACAATTTAGTATTTTGGCCATCACTGTCCACCCGAGCATCCTTGAAAATACTTCAGTAGCTGTTGACTACAGAGGAGATCAATGCCTGTTTAGCTCTATGTCTTTTCCCTCTCTCATTTATCATGATTTTTCCAACAATATTACTTTGGTTAGGGAAATGCAAACATTGCTTAAGATTGTAGGTAATCATGTAGACAAAAGTGCAAGAGGCCTGAGTTTTGATCACCGTTGGGAAAAAAATGCTCACTGTGTTATATGGGTTTTGCTTTCCCCACCCAACATTTTCTTCCTCAGTTCCACACTCTCATCATTTGCAGCAGTGCTGTGCATGACATACAATCCTCTCTGTTGCAGGAACCGACAAACCCCTCTTCAGGATGATGGGGAGCCAGGCAGGCAGGCTGTTGCTGCCATTTTCACTAGGGGTGTCCTCAGGACAGTGGTGCGGTCTCAGTACACTTCTGGTATCTGTTTTGTTTGTTTATTTTTTTGTTGTTTGTTTGTTTTTGTGCAGGGAAATCACCTGCATGCAAGCCTTCCCAGTGCTGAGGCAGCCCTAAGTTTTGACTGTGAATCTATCTAACTTAGAAACGACAAGGATCTAGCTTTGTCTAACCTATAACCTGTGAGATTTTATTTTTTCATCAAAAACAACAGTAAAAACATTCAATCACATCGGAAATTAACTGCATATAATTTACAACATATTTTCTTTCCAGCCTTGTTGACAAAGAAAGGAGGCCACAAACCTTTTTCTTGTATCTGTACTGCTAGGGTCAGTAAAGTGTCTACTGAGATTGAGAACTAGAAATCAAATCTCATCTAAAAAGAAGCCGGCTTCTCAACACCACCTGTCGGTATTTCCTCCTGCCTAAATCTTGATTCTGTCCTACAGTTGTCAGCAAATTCCATTCATGCCATTTATTTTCAACTCTTGATGGAAAATATCAGGCAAAAGGGGAATATACCATTGGTTTGGAAAATAGCACCACTAAAGCAAGCAGTATATATGTTTCCAGCTCCACCCCAGTGTCTCAAGTATTAGCACAATCTTTCCACCACCACACCCTGTCTTGGGCATTAGTCATTTTGTTCTGGTTTATCACAGAATCACAGAATAGTCTAGGTTGGAAGAGACCTACAAGATCACTGAGGTCTCTACAACTACTTTTAGATCTTCTGAAAATGTGTAGAATGTGTTCTCACCGGAGAACAGGAAAGAAAGCCCAGCATTGTGAGTTGGTTTGATGTTTAGCCCACAGGAAATAATTCTGTGATCGAAGAGGCATTATGTATGCACTTTCTCTTGCCATCTTCAGCAAAAAAATGCTTCACCAAGATGTCATCATCACATCTCATAGAAACTGTGGTTTCAGTACTCACAAAGCTGGCCTATATCTATTGCCTATGAATTTTGCCTCTTCTGAGACCAGTATATAATGAGAGCAGGAAAGTAAGTCTCCTGTTTTCTTCAAAGAAAATCTGTTGAAGCAACCCTATCGTGTTTATCAGACAGACAGGAAAAATAAGTCCTGCAAAAAAATATGACACTGGATTATATGTCCTGTAGGTTTAATATTTTGTCTGTATAGCTTACTCATTTACCTTTTTTTTTTAAAAAAAAAAAAAACATATTATTACACTTCTTTTTCTTCTCATGCTAATATATTAGTGCTGATGGCTTAAGACACAACACAAACAGCATCTTAATCAAATCTCAGCCAAAATTACACCATAGCCACAAAAATAAAATAAAGTTAGAAGCAGCAAAATCTATCTCCAGAGAAATACAATCATTTAAATGAACAATAAAAAGAAAAACCCAAATTAATTTCCTCTGCCATTCCTTATCAGGAATGGCAGGAAAAACAAACAAACAAACAAAAAAATACATGGTGTGCCAAAATGCCTTGCTGCCCAAAGGAGATGCAAGCAATCTATAACAGGAGAAAACGATTACAAAGCTACAAGGACAGTCAAAGCAGGAGGATAAAAAACAGTTTCATGATACGAACATGGGACAAGAAAAATAGATGAAAGAAAATAAATTTTAAGGGATCATGTTGACATGCAGTAACAGTAAAAAAGTCTTAAAAACATGAATGCGTTTATATATATATACCTGTGCATACACTCACTTTTCTGTCACACATATCCATGCTTTCATGAACAGGAACAGAAGTTACAACTGTTTTTGTTGTTGTTTTGTTTTGTTTTGACATAGCAATAGCAGTAAACCAAAAAATTAATATGCATGGTTCCTTGGGAACTCCTTTTGTTTCTGGACTGTTGAATACAAATTGCATTTCACAATAATTAGCCTAGTGTGGTATACAGAAATCTTTATTTTCCTTTTCATTGACTGTGATGGCTATATTTTCCTGTAGTTTTGTTTGTTTGTTTGTTTGTTTGTTTTTTCCCAACATATACTGGTAGTCCATTAACTCTTGTTGAACCTTCAGATGTGAATGTTATGATGATCACTTTAACATGTCAGTGAATACATATAAAGAAAGCACAAAAAAGTCACAGCTCCCAGTTCACAGCTAAGAGCAGTTAAAAACACTGCATAGAATTTCTGCAAGAATGCACTGCAAAATAGATGCTGAACACTTAAGAGAGCTAGGGGACATATCTTGACTTCTAATGTGGTGCAAGGAAAATGAGAAATTTCCCAGTATAAATTAATACCTGGGTACAGTTAAGCCAATATACCCAATTACAGATCACTGCTCATTTTTTTTAAACTTAAAAGGGAGAAAGAATAAGGTCAAAGTATCCTGATCACAAGCTACTAAAATTGTCCTTTAACTTTTGTGAACCGACAATAATAGCAGAGAAAGGTCTGAGACACCTTAGGCATTTCAGGTAGAAACATCTCCCCTACTTTTAATAGTATGCCTAAGGAAATCATCAGCAGTTGTAGACATATCAACAGTAGTTATCAGCTAGTCATCAGAGCAGAGTGTTCAGCTCTGGGGCCCCCAACATAAGAAGGACCCATGTTGAAGCAAGTCCAGAGGAGGGTCATGAAGATGATCAGCGGGCTGGGGCACCTCTCCTATGAAGTGAGGCTGAGGGAGTTGGGGTTGTTCATTGTAGGGGAACCTTATAGCAGTCTTCCAGTACCTAAAGGTACCTACAAGAAAGCTTTAGAGAGAATCTTTTTATCAAGAAGTGTAGTGATAGGACAAGAAGTAATGGCTTTAAAAAAGGGGTAGATTTAGATCATATATTCAGAAGAAACTCTTTAGTATGAGGGTGCTGGGGCACTGGAACAGGTTACCCAGAGAAGCTGTCGATACCCCATCCGTAGAAGTGTTCAAGGCCAGGTTGGGTGGGGCTTTGTGCAACCCGGCCTAGTGGAAGGTGTCCCAGCCCATAGCAGGGAGGGTGGAACTAGATGATGTTTAAGGCCCCTTCCAACCCAAACCATTCTATGATTGTATGAAATGGCATTGATCCTAAAGAAAAAAAAAATGATAGCAATTGTATTGGCATATAGAGTACAAGCATCATTTAAATAATCTTATAAGTAATTAATAATGCAAATGATACAAACACCTCACATGATTATTATCACTCATAAATGTTTTCTATTGTATTCAGATTTCTAAAAATCTCATAGTTCTAGAAAGACATGGGATCAAGTATACCACCTCAATTGCTATTACCATGATTCTAACTCAAGGCACTGGAGAAAGAAAGCAAGTACAAGTGCAAGTCTGTCAGCTGGTCCTACAAGTGATGGGTATTAGAAAATAGTGAAGTATCCACAGAACTTGTTCCATGCTGAAGACCCACATATGTACCAGCCTACCTTCATTCCACTATATACCATTAGCTGTATATATTATGTATAGATATTATTTTAGGCAAGTGAGAAAAAAGCTATAAACAAATTCAATACAAGAAGTCTTACTGGTTGCTCAATCAGCAGGGTTTTGCAAAGGTCTAGAAGAGTTAACTGAGTTACTTGAAAAATGTTAAAAAACAAATGTAGCGATTCACCCATTCTGATTGCATTTTGTAAATACCAACTAAGGTATGATACTAATGTAATTATTATGATCTTAAATTTTAGGAAAAATACATTGTTAATACTTCTCAGCTCTCATCACTCTCAGTACATGTGTTAAGTTTCTGTATCAGGAAGCCAGTATTTGCATGTAATATTTTAATTTTCATAATGTTATATTGTTTAAAACCTCTTAAAGTATTATGTATTGCTGATATGGTTTTATTGATGTTTGATTCATTTGGATAATTTTATACAATTTATGTGCAAAAGTGTATTAAAATAACGTAAAACTCAAGCAGCCAAAAATTAGGATATGGTAAAGCTATACTTGTCAGTGCAACCTCTTCTATACTCCCCTGTGTAGCTGAATTTTGTTTTTTGTGATTATGTGATTGGATTCTTCCCACATTACCACTTTTTCTGATGATGAATTGAAAATATTCATCAGGGCTCTGAGGGCACTTCCAGCCCTGTCCGGTGCTACGTTTCCCCCCAGGACTCTCAACCGTGCCCAAGATTCAGGATCCCATTTCATGCCAAAGGGCCGTGAGCCTGTGCCCCAGCAGGGCCTGTCTCTAGCTCTCCTGCCCAGCCATGGGCCCTGCAAAGTCAGGCCCAGCCTCAGGCCCACCTCCCAGCCTAACCTGTCCCTGTCCCCAGGGAGGTGCCTAGGCCTGGGGCTGCCCCACTGTCCCCCAGGGCTGCCCTGATCTTGGCTGGGGCAGAGAGATGGGCCCTGGCAACTGCTCTCAAAGTTTTCCCCAAGTCCTATCTGATTTGCCCATGACAATAATTAGTAAGTGATCTCACCTTTACCTTGACACTTGAGCTTTTTCATTTTATTTTCTCCATCTGTCTCGTTTCCAGAGGGGAAGGTAGAGAGCAGTTGCCAGGCCCTGGCCCTGCTGCCCAGGGGACGGCTCCTAGCCCAAGGCCTGTAGGGAGCTGTAGGCCCATGCAGCACCTTGACAATACTTAGTGAAGGAACCTTGCTTCGTGTCAGAAGCTGCTATCATACAGTAAATATACTGTGCTGCAATATATATATAATGCCTCTGGATTAAGGAAATGGAATGTAATACTATGTAGCTCTTTATTATTGTTTTACTATGCAACTGAGTTTGAGGTGTTGGAGAATAGAACAGAAAGCTTCTCTCAAAGAGGTATATTCAAATTGTTCTTTATTGTAAAGTTATATTTAGAGGGAGACCAGAGAGCTAGCTCCATAAAGCAGCACAGGCCTTTGTTTCTAGACTGTAAGTACATGGAGAGTTGCTACTGTGTGCCAACACGTGACTGTCTACATGGAGCTGCTCTTGGAACAGTCTTTGTGTTTTTCTACAGTATGCCAGCTAGAAATCTCATAAAGAAGCCCTTTAGGGTAACTTTTCTGCAGACTGTTCCCTGTAGGCAGTCTGCATGCAGCATTGTGTGTTGGGGACAGGCATGAGGAGCCTGCTGGCTGTCTTCAGTGCTCAGACATGTTTATTTAACTTGTAGAGGTGTAGGCTTTGGCCTTCTGTGATATGGGTAACAATTGTGTAAGAAAAGTCATTGTGGATAGTTTCCTAAGATAGCCATTAGTCAATGCTAGACAGGGGTGTGTGATTTAAGTCTCTGTTAAGCATTTTGTGAAGTCCAGGTCTTGTCTCTATTTGAAATTCAAAAACCATCACCTGTGTGCATGGTGTTAGGTGTCTAAACCAGATTGCCTTTTCTCCCTTACATCTTTAGAGTCAGAGATGCTCTCCTTCAGCCCTATGATTTAAAACACAAGTAGAAGATAGAAAACATAGGTTCAAATTCTTTATCTTCTCAGTGCAGGGCACAAAGTTCAGTTTCATAAAACTTTTGATCAGTTAGTCCTGCACAAATGGGAAAAATAGAAAATCAAATATGAAATTACTTAAACATGCAGATAAACAGCATAATGGGGAAGGATCGAGTAGGCTTTTATGAATGGAAGACAGACCTCAGAAATCTTTTAGAATCACTGAAGACATCATCGAGGGTACAGGTAAAGGAAACTCAACAGATATGGTATACTTCAATTCCTAAAGCTTTTGATGTTCTCATCCTTAAAATATAACATTTTTTTCCCAAGGTAAGAAAGTCCTCTTGTGTGGTGATACATGGTTAACAGATAGAAAATAAATGGCAGGAATAAATTATTAGTTCTCACAATGGATATTGTTATCTACTGAGATACCTGTTCAGTATAAATGACCTGGGAAAGGTAATGAATGGTGATGTGGCAAGTCTGGCTGATCATTTTTAGTGCTCTAAATAACTTTGTATCATAATTGATGGTAAAATGATGTTAAAGTCTTTCACAGAGCTGAGTGACTGAATGATAAAATGACAGATCAAATTCAATGTCAATAAATGCTAATGCACATGAGAAACAACAGCCCTAACTAAAAATACCCAGTGATGAACTCTGATTTGGTTATTACTGCTTAGGTAATAGATTTTGTTTGCATTGTGAATATCTCATCAAAATACTATCTCAATTTTCAGCAGCATTCAAAACAGAAAATAGAATGCTTGAAGCTTTAAGAAATGTTTAGAGGACAAAACAATATGGTCATTCTACAAAACTGGGATGTGGCTCTATCTTATATACTACATGAAATTCTGTTTCTACTTAATTGAGTCACAATATTGTAATACTAGATAAGAACAGCGGGAAAAAGCTTCTCATTTGGAAAAATAATGAATAAATTACTCCCCAAATTCATGGAATAATAATTGGATGGCATTACATGAAATTATTTGTCATGGTTTTGACTGGGACAGAATTAATTTTCTTTGTAGAGGCTCACACAATGCTGTGTTTTGGATTTTTGATGAAAATAGTTGTGATAACATCACATATCACAGAATCACAGAATCATCTTACTGATGTTTTTAATATTGCAGAGCAGTGCTTGCACAGAGCCAAGGACTTTTCTGCTTCTTGTGCTACCCTGAAAGTGAGGAGGCCGGGGGTGCACCAGAAGATGGAAGGGGACACAGCCAGGACAGGTGACCAGAGTGACCAAAGGGATTACCCATACCA
This sequence comes from Nettapus auritus, assembly GCA_011076525.1. Classification (NCBI taxonomy): domain Eukaryota; kingdom Metazoa; phylum Chordata; class Aves; order Anseriformes; family Anatidae; genus Nettapus; species Nettapus auritus. The sequence continues at coordinate 18,973 of JAACYP010030527.1, forward strand.
TGTGGCATCATGATTAGCAATAAAAGCTGGGAGAAAGGAGGAAGAAAGGGGGACATCCGGAGTGATGGCATTTGTCTTCCAAAGAAGACGTTACACATGATGAGCCCTGCTTTCCTGGAAGTGGCTGAACATCTGCCTGCTGATGGGATGTAGTGAATGAATTCCTTGATTCACTTTTCCTTTACCTAGAAAACTGTCTTTATCTCAATCCATGAGTTCTTGTACTTTTACCTGTCTGATTCTCTCCCCACTACCACCTGGGGAGAGTGAGCAAGCAGCTGTGTGGTACTTAGCTGCCTGCCATCAAGTAGATATTTTAAAAACATAGGAGGAAATCATTTTGTCACAAGAATAAAAGAAGCCTGTAAAAATCAATGTCTCAGGATACTGTTGAAGTGTAACGCATACATAGATTTAAAAATTGATCAAATAATTTAATGGAATAGCCAACTAAAGCCAACTAAACATAAAAATACTGGTATAATTTCACCTCAGAAATTCCGTAAGTGTGAAAGAAATGACTACTGAAACAATGTGACTTTTATGCTAAACTCTAATTGTTGTTTTTTGTACTGAAGTGTAGGTTTTTATAAATAAATGTTTTATCAATAGTATATAATAGTTATAAAAAAATTCTGCATGTATTTCTATAATAGTTTGTAGGTTTATGGGTTTTGTTTTTTTAATGCTAAACACTAATTTTAGGAAGCAGAAAATGACTTTCCCATGTCTCTGATGCTATGGAGTCATCTTTGTGTTACAGAGCCAATAAATTCTGAACCATCACTAGAAACCATTTTGCCTAAAACAATTATAATACAAATATGTTTCCCTATTCTGTTATTTTTTTTTTTGTCTGTGTTCAGACAGATCTTCCTTAATAATTTATTTCTCTTTCTATGCATTTCTATTCCACTAGTTCCATCAGTAGGTTTAGTTTCCAGATTAAAAAAAAATAATTCAGAGGGTCATGACAAGAACAAATACTAAGACAAATTTTCTCTCTGAATCATTAGACAAAGACTCACCAATAAAGACTCCCATATCTATTATACTATCTATTATCTATTATCTATAATCATCAGGCTGTCACAGATCATTTTATATTAAGGACTGTTTTAGCATGTGTCCGTTGTAATGTGTGCATTATGTTAGCATGTGTGTTGTGGGCTTTAAAACCAAAGTGAAATCAGTGTTCTTTATAGCCTTGTTATTAGGATTCAAAGTTTCTGCAACAATGAAAAATGCTTTAGAAAAATAATTAAATTTAATAATCAGACTATTAACCAAGGATATTTGCTGCACATTACACAGAGACAAATTAAAAAGATTACAATAGTTTCCAGAAAAACATCTGTTAAACAATGTCAAATTGATGATAAAGAAAATTGAGTTCCCGTTGCAGTTAAGTTTAATCCAGCTGCACGCAGCTATAAAGGAGCTATCAAGCACAAATTTCCATTTGTTCTTAATTCAGAAATGTTATCAGTAGGAATCCTTAACAGCATAGTCCTAACTTTCTGCCAAGTTTTTCTAAATTGATGGAAACATGGATATATGAGTTGATTTCCAGCCTTCCTTCTAGAGGATAGAAATGCATTTTTATTCTCTGCTATTGGAAAGAAAAGATACGTATGCAGGCTTCGTTTTCATTTGATTTCAAGTAAATAAAAACAATAATGTTTTTTAAAAAAATAGCAAATTGTGACAAAAAACATAGTTTTTTTTAACTCATCACTTAAAAACATTGGGTGTTCAAAAGGTAAGTATAAAATTACATACAGATGAGTTGCTACTTGTTTTTCAATCTGATCCAGTTTCATGAGAAGTCAATTTTAGTATTTCAGTTGATGTCACTGAGTTTTCATCTCTTAGAATATAATTCAGATGAGATGATTTTAAATTTTGTTCAAGTGCTTTAATTCCTGAAAATAACTGATATGCCCATGTCAGTAAATAGTACAGACCAATGTGAAGAAACTTTTACTTTAGAGTGAAGGTTGGTACTGAGACCTATGTCCATAGTATATGCATTTCATAAGGTTCTGCTTTCGACCAATTCTAGTCTGGTCATGCGGACCAAGTGCCCATTAGCAGTTACAGTGGCTTTTTATTTATTTATTTATTTTCAGTTTTGTGCAAAAGAAATACTTGGTAGCCTCTAAGACCTGCATGCAATGTGAACCAAAATGAAGTGAGAGAGAATGACCAGGAGACTGAACACAGAAGCATATTCCTTATCTAAACTGAAATGCCAATAGAAAAGGAACCCAATATGACTAGTTTATGATAAATAACATGCTGTTAGCTCATGGTGATTCACACCTTCTCCTACAAATATATGCATCAATTTCGAAGGTGGTATCAGGAGTGTAAAATGAACATCAACTTTTCCAAGGACCTGATTGTGTATTACACTTCCGACTTGTTCATTATGAAGACTTTTTTATTGTCTTATATTTCTTTTTCTTCATTGACTTATTGTGAGATTTCTTTTCTTGACATCTTTGCTTTATCTGGAGAACCTAGTCCTGATTTAAATATCTATTTAACCTATTCCATTGTGTAGCAGAAAACTACTTAAAATTCCAGCCATTTCATGTGATACAATTGGATTTGATTTAATTTGTTCTTTGAAGGAAGCATTTTGGGGTAGCAAGCTTCTACTTTTACTTACCAGTGGCCAGGATAAGTAAATTGTAATTAACTTTTGAAGACCTACTTTAGATGTCTTTATTATATATCATTGCCTCTTTTTATCTTAAAATAACTTTTTCCATTCTTCTCCCATTTTTCACTCCCAAAATTATTGTTGATAAATATAACAATAATAAAAAAGAAAACTCTAGAAACTGGAATAAATAAGAATTAAGATAGTGAAATAATCAGACATTGTAGAGCCATAGGGTTATAAGACAGCCCAGGATGGAAGGGACCTCAAGAGGTCTCCCAAAGTTGGGTCAGCTGTCAGGTATGGCCAGGCTGCTCAGGGCTTTATCAAGTCAGCTCTTGAAAACCTCCAAGGACAGAGACTTCATCACCTCTCTTGGAAATGTGTTTCACTGCTTTACTGTCTTCACAGTGAAAAAAAGTTTCTTCTTATATCCATTTTTGACATCTCTTGTTTCAACTGACTCTGTCTTGATGACTTGTAGATAGTGGTAGGCTGCTACTACATGACCACCAAAGCTGTCTCTTTTCCAAAATGATTAAGCCAACTCCTTCAGCTTCTCACAAAGCAAGTGCTCCAGCAACGTGGCCGTATTGTTATCCCTCTGCTGAACAAATACAAGATATCGATGCCTTTCCTATATTGGAGGGGCACAAAAGTTGGATGTAGTATTTTAGAATGGTCTAGCAAATAACAAGGAAAGGAGAATATTCATTGTCATGCCTATCTCTCTCTTCTAGGAGTTCAGTTGATTGAGTCCAAGATTGACAGTACAGCTTCTAAGGGCTGTTGTGAAGAAAGAAGGATCTGCCTCTCCTTCCCTGGGGAATTGCTTTCTAGGTGAGAGTCTCATGCTTGGTGCCCACCTGAGCAATGCTTCATCTGCACAGGAGCCAGATCTGCTCCCAGGCTTGTACCACCTTGGTTCTGGCAGTGATCCTAAGCCACTGACTTGCCTTTTAGATTGACCCTGGACCAGCCTCATCATGATGGATTTGCTGTGTGATCACAGGCCTCAGGCTGATCACTGCCTTCAGACCTGATTATGATCCTGACTTACTGATTCAACTCTCAGACTCCGTGACAGTGAGGTTAGTACCCTTGCCCACTTCTCTGCTGCCCTCAGCTCACAGGTTGCCTCCCCTCATGGAGCAAATCTCCACCATCATTCCCTGCCAATCACTTCTGTTGACCTCGGGTGCCAGAGCGCATTGTGAAGTCATGTTCAGCTTGCTGCCTACTGAGATTCCCAGGGGTGATTTTTGCAGAGTTACTCCTCAGTGAGTCCCCAGTCTGCACTGTCGCAAAAGGATCTTCCTTCCCATTTGCAGGATTTTGAACTCATACCCTTTAGATACATTGGCTTCATGTGATATCAATATAAACTATTTGCATTATAACTTAAGAGAATAGACATGTATAACCTAAATCTTAAAACCTAATATTTTGCTAACAAGTAGTTTTTAAAAATAAAAAGAAAGAAAAGAAAAGAAAAGAAAAGAAAAGAAAAGAAAAGAAAAGAAA
>JAACYP010030528.1:0-23168 GCA_011076525.1 Nettapus auritus
TTCTATTCTATTCTATTCTATTCTATTCTATTCTATTCTATTCTATTCTATTCTATTCATTTTTCTCTGCTTTGCAATACACTATGGCTTTATATAGACACATTCCAACTATTATAAGCATTACTCTTGTGGTATCTAATAGAATATGTTTGCACAGTGACCACTTGTTGTATTGTTGCTTTTACTCTGTTTATAAATTAACACCAATGCACCAGCTTTCCTTGTGCTACTCAGTTTACTCCTCTCTGTCTCAGTAGTCGTCTTTTTTTGAAACACAAAGTACATTACTAGATTATAAACTGAATCTTAACTTCCTTTCAAGAACTGTGATGAAATACATTAATCGCTGCCTTTGTTTTACAAATTCCTTTTTTAAAAAAAAGTATTAACTGTAAGACAGTACTGTTACTTAAGTACATCTGCCACTGCAGTTGTCCTCTCCCAAGAAGACACACTTTAACTGGGGCCAAGGAACTTGAAGCAGTGGCAGAGAGGGTGGAAGTATAACAGGAAAACAGAATGTCAGAAAAGAATTGTTTCATCCTGTCAAAACAAAACAAACAAAACCCCACTGGTTTGAAATTGCATTTTCTTCCCATAAAGACCCTCCAGAAGAATAATTCAAGATGTTATTAAGAAGCATAATTCAGGAATAGATGAGAGAAAGGCTTGCAGAGTCTGCCACTAGAAGGGAAATCACACAGATTGATATTTCTGAGATCTGGTTATCAAATCATTGCAGAAACAGGAATTGTCAGGACTTACATTAATTTTCAATACAGTAACATTTCTTGTGAAATTTATGGTTAGATCTTTTCTTGGGCAGCCACTAGAGGACAACCTGATCACATACTTTTAAGTTAGTCATTTCTACCCACAGTGGTACATAGGCAACAATAGCTTTTGCTCTGCAACCCCTTCCCTCTGACAAGGCTGATCTTTAAAAGCTACAAAAATTCAAAGTTTTTAATGTATGAAATAAAAAGCATCTCACAGCTCTGTGTGAGAATCTTTATGACCATGATCCATAAATTTTGATCCTTAAATTATATGGAGCTAAAAATGGTAGATTTTTTTACAGCTGGCATTGAAAACAAAGCAAAGGAATTTTCGTTGAAGTAAATATATGGGAAACATGGAATAGTGCAACCTCTGATTTGTTGGGCTTGAACGCATGCAGTTATTTTGAAGTATTTTCATCCTTTTTTAATAAGCTAGTTTACATAAATGTACAGTAACTAATCCACTGGAATATATTTATTACATGAGTGCCAAAAGGCCTCAATTTGACACGTAGTAATAATATACAGCGAGAGTCTCTTCTCCTTGCTGTCTGAGCAGTTAAGACAGAAAGGGTAGTAAAAGAGAAAGAGGGAAAAAAAAAAAAGGTGGGGGGGAGCTCAGTGCCATGCACCAGCTGAAATCAGAAGATGAAAAGAGAGGCAGCAATAAGGATCCATTTCACACTACTGTTCCCATTGGCTCCCTGTACCTGAAAGGTATCAGTGCTAGGAATAGCAAACACTTTTGCTCTGCAGTGATTTTTCATAAATTGAGATAAGGGTATTTGATAGCTCCTGCCATTGAAAAAAAATGAAGAATCCCTTTTGTGTGTGTGTCTGTGTGTGTAAATCACTCATTTATATTATTCTATAGGTGTTACTGGATTATTTTTCTCTTGCTCATTAAAGAGAGGCTGACAAAAAGAAAATTACTTATCGTTCTAGCATATCTTTCTCCTGTATGTGGCATCTAACAGTGATTTTTTCCTCCAACTGCAGGTTGCTGCAAGCTTCTTTTCTAAGCTGACAGTCTTACTTCCACTTATTTATCCATAAAAAGCACACTGTGCAGTCTGGAAACTTCCTGCTCTCAAATGTATTTCCTTCTTCTTTTCCCATTTTTGACAGACTCTCCCCTGGAGTAACTCTCATTACATCCAATTTCCATCTGTCCACAGTTTGCACAATGTGAGGCACCCCCTCAGGACCTCTTTATCACAAGGATCTGAAAAAGGGTTTTACATCATTTTATATCACATTAGATTTTGCAACAACAAACCAGTGCTTCTGGCCCTTAAAGGGTTAGTAACTAAATGTGCACAGAAGGCTCACTGGGGTGGGAACAGCAAAAGCACAAAGCATTAAGTCAGAACAGTAACAGAGAAACAATGTCAGCACAAGGACAATAAACGCTGTTATTCTTAGTGCTCCAGGAATAACAGTGATTATTGTTCTTGGTTTATCATCATGTTGTTTTCATGATTTTGCTGGACAACAGCATAATGAAAGAGGAAGCTCTGAGATGACCTATATGAAGATTTTAAAACTGGGAAACAGAGAGGGACAGAAATATATTTTTTATTCATGTTAATTTGGCAATGATAGCACTGCAAGAGTGTTGAATCTAAAACACCTAGGCAGATGTGCATGCACTTCTTTATTTATTCTTGACAATAACAGCTTCTGAATTATCACGGCATGCAAATAGCCATGAGGATGGCCCCATAAAGAATCCCATTCCTGTCCCTAATTTGCCCCCTCAGCCCTCTCTTACACTTTACCTTTAATAAAATTGTAAGATTCTGAAAGGAAGGTTTTGCCCTTTAGTGTTGCCCCGGGCATGCTGAATGTTGTTGAAAAAAAAAAAGGCAACTGAATATTGACAGTGTATCACTATTTCCCTCATGAACACTGGTGTTGAACAGGTAACAGTGAAAAAGCTGCCCTCTATACATTCTTTTTGTGTATATCACTGGGATTAAAAGGATGCTGTGAATCACTATAAAGTCATACTAATGCTAGCTGGCATTGTAAAACACTGTTTTATGTTCACAGTTAGAGCATACACAGTAGTACCTGCAGTGTTGCTCAAAGACCACCTCACCACATAACAAGGAAATTTCCCCAAAGTAAATTTCAGCACCTTGTCATATGCTAAGGTGACCACTGTGAACCACTGCATTGCCACTGTAGACCCAGCAGCACAGTATAGCAGCTGTAAAGTTACAGTTCAGTTTTCCCAGAGCTATTCCATAATGTTCCAACTCACATTTCAGTGATGATTTGGACAGCTGAAAGCCAACTGCCAGCTGTAGAAAACACCAGTTTCAGGCCTGAACGCATAGCTCAGCACAGCTCAGGCTTCTAATTTTCCTTAATGCACATTTTGAAACACTTCTGTTAGCACCTGGCTCTACCAGACACCCTTCCACAGGATTAATTCCTAGGATACCAGGACTGATCTCTAGAGCAATATATCAAAATACTTCTTTAAAAATAACAAATAAAATGACTTTTCTTTCATGTTTTTCTTCCATTTTGCAAAGTTACTTGAGAAGACCAGCACCACCAAACAGAATAACAAGTATAATTATTGACTGGCTATCGAATATACTGTCTCTATATATTCTGTCATACTGGGAATAGCTATTCTTACTTTCCTGAAAACTCAGAAAAAGAAAAGGCATAGTGATTAAGTAAATCATAACGTGTTCCAGACAAAAGCTACTCTGCTTCTTTTACTCCAGAAAGCTCAAATTGCTTCTACTCTCATAGTATAAATGCTTTGTCTTTGTCTCATTTGATTTCTACTGCTGTGGAAGCAAAGGAGAGACAGGACATAGACTGAATTATATTGAGGAAACCTTCATCTTCAAAAATATTTTACCTCTAGAACTCAGCCCCTTCCCTCTCAGGTCTTTGTCAGTAAGCACATGAAAGAAGAGCATAACTGCTAAGGCTATCAACAAGTACCAGAAAAAAAGAATCAAGAAGACAAAAAGCATGGACAGTATAGACTAGACTGGTCTGAACAGGAAGAACAAAAAGATAACAAACAAAAAATTATTAAAACAAAAATCAAACTAATTTTCTCACACAAAGATCTTAGGCAATCTGAATAAGGGATGTGGCAGATGCTGCAGTAACACAACCCTGCCCTAAGCAGCATGGTCCTGGCCATTCACAAGGCATGGAAAAATCTTTGTGCATGCCACATCATTTCAAATTATGGAATGGAGGATATGGCAACAGACGCAACCAGAGAATTCATACAAAAAGACACTTTGCACTTATGTTCTAAAGCAGTTCCAGACATTGTAGGGGAGGCATGAATGTGAAAGGACATCTAACATACGCCTTCTACAATAGATTGGGGCTGTATGCATTGGTGCAAAGCTGCATTGTATACAAGAACACCAAAACAATGCAAACTGATAGCATTTTAGCTGATATAAGTACCCTCTCTAGGACACAACTGAATGCAAGTGAATCATGTACAAAAGGAGAGTAGGAGTAATGGTGAGACTGGCACGCAATGAAGTTATGCTACACCAGGGTTTACTTAAAAATCTTGAGCATCCAGTTCAATCACAGGATGTTTGTCAGTCTAGGATTGAAAAAGTACCTGTCCAAAGAAACTTTGGAGAACAAGATCCTGACTGCTTCTAGGCAACTGTACAGCTGTGGATGGAAGACAGACAGCTGTTATATAGAGTGCTCACGCACATCGGCATTTCTAACCTTTCTGTTACTGAATAATACACACAAAACAATATTGTCAGCAAAAGTACAACTTTAGAGCTCATGTAAACCAGTGAAAGGCTGCCGTGAGACTGTCAGATTCCAACACTATTTTAATCACCTCAGATTCCGCATCCAGAAACACAAGTATTTACCCCAGGGTCTGATGCTAGTATTTCAGCTGCCCACGTAGTTTTCTGCACTCTAACTCAGATACATTTACACATCTCACATCCAACAACCATAAAGCCCTATCAGCAATATTTATATACAATGCATCTAAATACACTGCCACTTTTCAATTCAGCCAAACTCAAGTATCACAGAAGCTGCTCGTGTTCCCAAGCTTTTACAATCAATAACCCTCAAGTTATTTCTGGAGACTGACAGAAGTTACATTAGCAAAGGCTGACTTTTTATTAGCATTTCCATTAGGTTGTGCCCTGCTCTTATGATTGACTTCGGTATGGTTGGCCAGACTATGCCAGTAATCATATGAATAAGATAATTATAGACACAAAGGGATTTTGCGGTGTGACTCTGCTAGCCAAAATAGCTGTTGGTGGTAAGGGCTGCAAGACATCTGTTATTCTTTCACTTCTTGAAAACAATTTGTCAAAACTAATAGTGTTTATGGTCATAAAATGAAACACTGGAATAAATCCTTGATTTCAAACAGTCCAGACATATTAAATTACTCTGCAGCTACTTAACCTTCTCTCTTGAGAAATTAAGAAATGGGAGTCAAAAATAGTTATTTTACTACATGCCACAATGTTTTTGGTGAAGAAAATATGAAAAGTAGCTATTTGGGGTATATAGTCTTTTAGCTAAGCATGAGTGAGATGAGAAAGAATGGAGACAGAAATGTGAACAAAATAAATTTTTTTTAAAAAGACCAATAATAGCAGAAAAAAATATAGTATTAGTTGATTTTAAAACCAAAGAAATTCTGGAAAGATTCCAAATGAAACTGTTTCATAACAAATTTTACACAAAATTGGGTGATATAAATGAATGTAAATTCTTCAGGAGTGGTTGCCTTAATCCCAATGGATTTTCTGTTTCATATATTAGGAAGTCACCTAATTAAAAAGGGCTAATTTCTCAGATTTTCCGTTGCCTTATTTGCTTTGCTGCTCTTTTTCATCCCAGTCTTAAAGCAGTCACTTTGAACAATTGTTATCAGGGTAGGCCTTTTCAGCTAAGATTTCATTTGGAATCGTTATGAAATCCAAGAGTAGAAACTCTAGTTCTAAATAAAAACATAAAATAAAATAAAAAATCCTGTACTTTTCAGTAGATTTCCACCTGTACTGTGGATGCAGAGGTCAGAGTCTGATTTTTGGCTAGGTTTCCTTTAGTAACTTAACTGTAAATAAGACCACCCTAATGCTCTCATATGTGGAAAGATTTCTATCATCTTTTTGTCTTGCATTCTCTCTCTCTCTGCAGCTGACTGCTGTTATTTACAGTACTTTCTTTAACTTTGAGTTGAAAGTGGTCACATCTGCCTTTGAAAAATTCTGCATATGACCCTGGGAACACTTTTTGTCAGTGTCACTTAACATTTCCAACCAAGGGCTGAACTACACACTGAGTTTGATGAGTTGTTATTACTAGCGATACCAGCCCGGCTCCCCTGCTGGGTATCAAGATCATGTAGCTAACTTCCATCTCTATGGCAGTTTTCCCCTTAACTAAGCATAAGCCTGTTTGTCCCTACAGACTCCTTTTTAGACATATAATGTTTTCTAGGTTTCACATAGAATGAAAAACTGTGCCTTGGGGGCATCCTAATTCATATGCTTTACCTGAAACTGCCCCTCCAGCAGAAAAACTCACTTTGTAAAAGTGATATCATGGCATGATATAAATGTATTCCCAATATAGTTTTTAATTTCTGATACTAATTTGTGCATCAAAACAATTTTTTGCTCCTTTCTGTAATTCAAATTCCAGTTCTAGTGTGGCAAAGATAAAATCAATATGCTTCTGATTTATTTTATTGATGAGCTAAATCCTTTAAAACTAACTTTGGTACCAAATGAAAAATTGTTTCCCAGTTGCACATAGTGATTTTTATAGTTTAGGTACCTCAAGGGTTTTCTATGCTGTACCGATTTTCATTTGATTGTGTCAGATTTAGTAAAGCAAGTGATTATTTTCCTGAAGGCATAACTATGTTTTTAAAGACTTAATAAATGTTTACAGTTTTAAAGTTCAAAAATATTTAGATTAGGTATGGAGAGTTATCAAATACTTTGAAACATGATGCTCTCATCTCTAGCCCTGTGAGCCTGGGATAAATGAAGTGATGATGCTGAGTGGAATGAGGCTAACCTTTAAATTAGTTACTGGGAGCATAAACCACTTGGACTTAGATTATTGTAAGACTATTTCTGTCCAATTAACTTTAGCCAGATAAACAGCATCAACTGAGCACGTAGTATAAAATATCAATTATAAACAGCCTAATTGCATCATTAAAGTTTTATTATCATAAAGGACATAGCCATAATTTTCGCAAGTATTTTGATTCTCCTTTAATTTTTTTATTGTTTCTCTTTAGGTGGAAACTAAAGAAAATTTTACATTCTTATTTAAAGAGCTGATGGAAATTTCTTCACACAGATGTTCAGGTCAGGGAGAACTAACTCCTCCCTTTTAATATGCCATTAATTTTATATATGCAACACATGTAGAACAGGAACTAATACAGTAAAGAAATATACCAAGGTATCTAATTCTTTGCAACTCCTTACTAACACATCGGAGTTTCAAAATGCAGGACAATGTGATATTACTCATCACTAATAACACCTTGTGAAAAGAGATATGATTAGATTTAATTTAACACATGTATACCCCAGTATTTTTGTTTTGCTGAAAATAAGTAATGAATTTTCTCTGTTTCATGTCTCTTTGATTTCCTATTAAAAGTTCAAGTACTGAACAGTTTTAGAAACTAATGTGAAGCTTCAAAGAAAAAATTAGATGTACTAATGACCATCTAAAGTAAATTAAACTGAATTCAAAAATTAATTTTACTGAACAACTTACAGAAATATTTGTACATGCTAAAAATAATATAATATACACTGCATTAAGAATTAGTTGAGTATAATCTTTTCAATCTGTTGCTTAACCAGCATAGTTATATATGCCAATAATGGAGGAAAATCTGAAACATCAAAATAAAGAAAGCATTTATCTAGAGTATATTTCCTTGGCCTACGAAATACCAGATATATACATTTGCAGTTTCCAATTCTAGAGATAAGTGTGAAATGAAAATGCGGATTCAAACACTATTAACTAGTAGAAAACATGAATTCTTATCAGATATGAAATGTTTACCAGGTGCAAATTTAAACCAGTTCAACCAATGCTATATAAAGTGTTGTTGTTTTACTTCAGCCTTCACTTCTGCCTCTCATGTATCTGGTCTGACTGAGGAAAATAAATAAATAAATAAAACCCTTCTGTGCTTTCATGAGTTCTAAGCCTTCTTAACAGTTTTTACCAATATTTAACTTATTTCCCACACTGGCAAACTAACTGTGACTGTTTTCAGGCAACCATGGGTTTGTGCTCTTTAAACACTCCAGTAAGTGTACGTGCGGAGCAGAACACCCTGTTTTACTAAGTGGCATTAGTTGTTCTTTCTGGCAATGAAATATCATCCAGTCTGTTTGCCTAACCCTGAACTTCACAGCAACATAGTTTTGAGCTGTGAAGGAACTAACACAGTGATTGCCAAAATCTCTTTTCACACCACAATTGTAAAAGACATTTTAGAATCTTCCAACACCCCGGCACCCCCATGTTTTCTTTACAGTGTATTTAACACTAGTGATGTGCTAGCTCTTTGGTATCATGGGCAGAAATGGGTATTGCCAATTGGCAAGTTTGTACCACTCCTTACACTTACAATGGTCTTCAGTCTGTGTTGCAGCTAAATGAGGAAAATTTACTGAGGAATTTGGATCTGGGGTCTAGATGACTGATCTGTCTGTTTTGTTCCTTGCAGTAAGGCACTTCAGAGAGCAATAAATACATATACTGTATGCACCTTTTTCTCTGTTTGTTGGATAAATTCATACAGTAGATACAGATACTAACATATCCTGTTTATTTTGATATTTTCTAGTAAAATATCTAAAATGACCATTATAGAAAAACTCAATCATTTACAAAAAAAAAATAATAATTAAATGGAAAAATGAAAATTCAGTGTTGATTAGAGAGACAGCATTATGTACTTTTCCCAAACCACTGACAAATGCAGATGGGAAAGAGTCAGTGCATTTTTACTCCTAGCTGTTACTTGTACAGATGGACATCCACTGCAGTTGTTGAAACTTTTTTTTTTTTCCCCTAATTTAAATTTAATGAACTGAAAGAGATCCACCAAAATGTTTTTTTTTTTTTTTTTTTTTTTTTTTTTTTTTTTTTTATTTCCTGGGGGAGGTAAATTCAATTGCTCTCTTTTGCTTCCCTCCCCCAGAATCTCTGTCTCACTGTGCAGCTGCTGTTTAGAAAAATAACAAATGCAGCTCTTACCTATGTAAAGCTCCTGATTCTAAGAAAAACATTCAGTAGAATATAAAATTCTGTCACCATTTCTACGGTGAAACAATGATTTTCCTACTTGGGAAGATTGCTTTTTAAAATTTTGTTAGTAGCTTATACTGATTTGATGTAGGTGAAATTTGTGAGAAGCTATCCTCCAGATTTTCAAATGTAGTTTTCTGGATCCACTACTTTCGGATTGCAAACATTTGACTTTTAAAAAATAACATGCTTCTTTAGCCCTTTTAATTTGCATATGGAATGCAGTCTTTCAGCCAAAACAGTTAGCTCAGAAAGTCTATTCCCAGAACTATGCTGACATCACTGGTGATGTAATCACAGATGCTTTTGACAAATAATTACACTGTCATAAATAAATGAATCTTGTTGGCTGGGAATCAGGAAGAAAGAGTGAGAAAACAATGTTTTTTGGAATGGAAATAATAAACCTGGAAAAGAAAGTACTGTTTCTAGGAGGATAGTACAAACAGTGAAGAAAGAAAAATAAACTACAAATATAAATGATTGACCGAAAGGAAAAGGCTTCATAAAAATGCGAATGTGAATACAAACATATTGGACTTGTTTCAATTAAACCCCATTTTAAGTAAGCTCTAGTAGTAACTATTAAGCACAGTCCTTACCAGTCAGCATTTTTACATACTTACTGATGCTATTTTATCAGCTACAAGCGAAATAATTTATCTGGAATTCAGAAAACTCTCCTCTCTGCTTATACAACAATTCGCTTGCTTTCCTTTTTTGTTCCACTTTAATTGAACAAAGCTGTGATCTCTGGCAAGCAGTAGAAAATGTGGTTTCAAAATTCATGTTAGATGGCTTCATGGTGTGGAGTGCATGAAACATTTTTATTGTCTAGGTAGACAATTGCAAGAGACCATGTACAGGACTGTTAAAGGAGAGACGTGTGTCATACAATGTTCTCTGAATGTATGAAATAAAGCAATAGCATTCTAGATATGATGGCATACTGGCTCTGAAGAAATGTTTTATGCAAAGTAAAACTACTCTGCTTTTACTGTCATTAAAAGTAAAGGATGTAAGGCCTCTATCAATTTGCTGAAGATAAGGAAACAACTCTTCTCATGTCCACAGTCTGAGCTGGGGGATGCTCAAGGGAAAATCCTGACTATTTCCTTAGAATAACTTCATCTATTAATTAAAAAATGATAATGAATAGATGAACAGAATGGAGCAACAGTCAGACAACCTAAGATATATTATTCTGCCCACAAAATAGAAATGGGAACGTAATACATCTCTATCATGTTGGTAGAGAAACAGTTAATATGAGCTAGTGAGCTCAGTTTGAGCTCAGCGTGTTGACACAGCTGCAGCATGTGAGAATATAATGTAAGTAGCAGTGGCTTCTGGCCATGGTAACTTTGGAGTGGAAGCAGGTTTTGTGTTGAACCTCTGCACATCAGTAAGATACTGAGAGATATTTTCAGAAAGGACTTGAAATCCATGTTGTGCAGTGTGCATAACTTTTATTTGTCTTGTATTTTTATCCAGAAGTAAGATTTTGTGTGGTAGATAGAGCCTTGAGTAGGACAAATATTTGTTTGAGATCTCCATGTTTTGATATGAAATTCTGTGGATAGTTGTTAATCAAGAAGGACTCATCACTTGCTACTTGGATGAAAGGCTGAGCCATGGAAGAAGTAGACTTTTGCAAGGACTACCAGGGCAGCAGTCAATTTTGCAGTGTTTATAGAATACCTACTCCCAGGGAACAATATTTCTACCTCAAGAGCTGCAAGGGACACTGTGTTACCAGGTTCATGGAAACCAGAAACCATGTGCAACCCTTCTTATCTTCTAATTGCTGAGAGATGTGTTTTTTTTTTGGCTGTGTTTTGAAAATTGAAAATTGTCAATAAATTTACAGCCTTGTTCACAGTTTAATAAACTGTGGAGTGAACTTGTAAGAACTGCACCAATGGGGCTTTGCTTTTTAGTTTACTTGCCATAAACCAAAACAGACGAAGAAGTAGCTTTTATTTTTGTCTATTAGGTAAGATAATTATCTTCACCAAACAATGAACAGAAGTTTGCACAGCTTGTAACCAGGCTTTCACCAGTGTATGCTGATGTGTCAGCTGTGCTGACTGTGTGCATACAGGTTTTATTATAATACCTTGCTCTCAAAGATTATGGATGGAAACTCTGCTTCTCTGAACATCCTGTTACTTTCAGCAGAATAGAAGGCTGAGTAATGCAACTCCCTCTCGTGCCTTCCAACTGCTGAGTAGAACCTGGTGGTAATTATTTCAATTTTGTGAAATTCCTCCATGTTAAAAAAACAATCAAAAGCCCATTTCAAATCATCCATCATTTGAACATGTAGAAGAAGACTGTAGACCCGATAATATTATGATGACTATGTTTCCTTGGATATTTGCCTTACTATAAATGAAAAGGGCTGTAAGAAAGATCCCACTGCATCACAAAATGACTACACGTTACAGCATTTCCTGGGGTTTGGTTCCCAGATGCCCCAGCCCACATGTCTTTCATTATCACTCTTTCACCATCACCATCCCTCTCTTTTAATGTTCCCAAGAAGCAACACTAGCAGAAGAGCAAGAGGGTATTTGACCCTGACTGTGGATAAGCATATATATAATGTCTTCAGGACTCATCTATCCTCTCTTCTCTTCAAAAAGCAAAATCCTTTAAAATGGTGCCCCAAGTGCCCAGAAGGTTGTTAGGTGATGCAAATCTGCAAAGACAATTGTCAGGGTAACCTTTGACAACAACGGCCAGTTACAATTTAGTATTTTGGCCATCACTGTCCACCCGAGCATCCTTGAAAATACTTCAGTAGCTGTTGACTACAGAGGAGATCAATGCCTGTTTAGCTCTATGTCTTTTCCCTCTCTCATTTATCATGATTTTTCCAACAATATTACTTTGGTTAGGGAAATGCAAACATTGCTTAAGATTGTAGGTAATCATGTAGACAAAAGTGCAAGAGGCCTGAGTTTTGATCACCGTTGGGAAAAAAATGCTCACTGTGTTATATGGGTTTTGCTTTCCCCACCCAACATTTTCTTCCTCAGTTCCACACTCTCATCATTTGCAGCAGTGCTGTGCATGACATACAATCCTCTCTGTTGCAGGAACCGACAAACCCCTCTTCAGGATGATGGGGAGCCAGGCAGGCAGGCTGTTGCTGCCATTTTCACTAGGGGTGTCCTCAGGACAGTGGTGCGGTCTCAGTACACTTCTGGTATCTGTTTTGTTTGTTTATTTTTTTGTTGTTTGTTTGTTTTTGTGCAGGGAAATCACCTGCATGCAAGCCTTCCCAGTGCTGAGGCAGCCCTAAGTTTTGACTGTGAATCTATCTAACTTAGAAACGACAAGGATCTAGCTTTGTCTAACCTATAACCTGTGAGATTTTATTTTTTCATCAAAAACAACAGTAAAAACATTCAATCACATCGGAAATTAACTGCATATAATTTACAACATATTTTCTTTCCAGCCTTGTTGACAAAGAAAGGAGGCCACAAACCTTTTTCTTGTATCTGTACTGCTAGGGTCAGTAAAGTGTCTACTGAGATTGAGAACTAGAAATCAAATCTCATCTAAAAAGAAGCCGGCTTCTCAACACCACCTGTCGGTATTTCCTCCTGCCTAAATCTTGATTCTGTCCTACAGTTGTCAGCAAATTCCATTCATGCCATTTATTTTCAACTCTTGATGGAAAATATCAGGCAAAAGGGGAATATACCATTGGTTTGGAAAATAGCACCACTAAAGCAAGCAGTATATATGTTTCCAGCTCCACCCCAGTGTCTCAAGTATTAGCACAATCTTTCCACCACCACACCCTGTCTTGGGCATTAGTCATTTTGTTCTGGTTTATCACAGAATCACAGAATAGTCTAGGTTGGAAGAGACCTACAAGATCACTGAGGTCTCTACAACTACTTTTAGATCTTCTGAAAATGTGTAGAATGTGTTCTCACCGGAGAACAGGAAAGAAAGCCCAGCATTGTGAGTTGGTTTGATGTTTAGCCCACAGGAAATAATTCTGTGATCGAAGAGGCATTATGTATGCACTTTCTCTTGCCATCTTCAGCAAAAAAATGCTTCACCAAGATGTCATCATCACATCTCATAGAAACTGTGGTTTCAGTACTCACAAAGCTGGCCTATATCTATTGCCTATGAATTTTGCCTCTTCTGAGACCAGTATATAATGAGAGCAGGAAAGTAAGTCTCCTGTTTTCTTCAAAGAAAATCTGTTGAAGCAACCCTATCGTGTTTATCAGACAGACAGGAAAAATAAGTCCTGCAAAAAAATATGACACTGGATTATATGTCCTGTAGGTTTAATATTTTGTCTGTATAGCTTACTCATTTACCTTTTTTTTTTTTTTTAAAAAAAAAACATATTATTACACTTCTTTTTCTTCTCATGCTAATATATTAGTGCTGATGGCTTAAGACACAACACAAACAGCATCTTAATCAAATCTCAGCCAAAATTACACCATAGCCACAAAAATAAAATAAAGTTAGAAGCAGCAAAATCTATCTCCAGAGAAATACAATCATTTAAATGAACAATAAAAAGAAAAACCCAAATTAATTTCCTCTGCCATTCCTTATCAGGAATGGCAGGAAAAACAAACAAACAAACAAAAAAATACATGGTGTGCCAAAATGCCTTGCTGCCCAAAGGAGATGCAAGCAATCTATAACAGGAGAAAACGATTACAAAGCTACAAGGACAGTCAAAGCAGGAGGATAAAAAACAGTTTCATGATACGAACATGGGACAAGAAAAATAGATGAAAGAAAATAAATTTTAAGGGATCATGTTGACATGCAGTAACAGTAAAAAAGTCTTAAAAACATGAATGCGTTTATATATATATACCTGTGCATACACTCACTTTTCTGTCACACATATCCATGCTTTCATGAACAGGAACAGAAGTTACAACTGTTTTTGTTGTTGTTTTGTTTTGTTTTGACATAGCAATAGCAGTAAACCAAAAAATTAATATGCATGGTTCCTTGGGAACTCCTTTTGTTTCTGGACTGTTGAATACAAATTGCATTTCACAATAATTAGCCTAGTGTGGTATACAGAAATCTTTATTTTCCTTTTCATTGACTGTGATGGCTATATTTTCCTGTAGTTTTGTTTGTTTGTTTGTTTGTTTGTTTTTTCCCAACATATACTGGTAGTCCATTAACTCTTGTTGAACCTTCAGATGTGAATGTTATGATGATCACTTTAACATGTCAGTGAATACATATAAAGAAAGCACAAAAAAGTCACAGCTCCCAGTTCACAGCTAAGAGCAGTTAAAAACACTGCATAGAATTTCTGCAAGAATGCACTGCAAAATAGATGCTGAACACTTAAGAGAGCTAGGGGACATATCTTGACTTCTAATGTGGTGCAAGGAAAATGAGAAATTTCCCAGTATAAATTAATACCTGGGTACAGTTAAGCCAATATACCCAATTACAGATCACTGCTCATTTTTTTTAAACTTAAAAGGGAGAAAGAATAAGGTCAAAGTATCCTGATCACAAGCTACTAAAATTGTCCTTTAACTTTTGTGAACCGACAATAATAGCAGAGAAAGGTCTGAGACACCTTAGGCATTTCAGGTAGAAACATCTCCCCTACTTTTAATAGTATGCCTAAGGAAATCATCAGCAGTTGTAGACATATCAACAGTAGTTATCAGCTAGTCATCAGAGCAGAGTGTTCAGCTCTGGGGCCCCCAACATAAGAAGGACCCATGTTGAAGCAAGTCCAGAGGAGGGTCATGAAGATGATCAGCGGGCTGGGGCACCTCTCCTATGAAGTGAGGCTGAGGGAGTTGGGGTTGTTCATTGTAGGGGAACCTTATAGCAGTCTTCCAGTACCTAAAGGTACCTACAAGAAAGCTTTAGAGAGAATCTTTTTATCAAGAAGTGTAGTGATAGGACAAGAAGTAATGGCTTTAAAAAAGGGGTAGATTTAGATCATATATTCAGAAGAAACTCTTTAGTATGAGGGTGCTGGGGCACTGGAACAGGTTACCCAGAGAAGCTGTCGATACCCCATCCGTAGAAGTGTTCAAGGCCAGGTTGGGTGGGGCTTTGTGCAACCCGGCCTAGTGGAAGGTGTCCCAGCCCATAGCAGGGAGGGTGGAACTAGATGATGTTTAAGGCCCCTTCCAACCCAAACCATTCTATGATTGTATGAAATGGCATTGATCCTAAAGAAAAAAAAAATGATAGCAATTGTATTGGCATATAGAGTACAAGCATCATTTAAATAATCTTATAAGTAATTAATAATGCAAATGATACAAACACCTCACATGATTATTATCACTCATAAATGTTTTCTATTGTATTCAGATTTCTAAAAATCTCATAGTTCTAGAAAGACATGGGATCAAGTATACCACCTCAATTGCTATTACCATGATTCTAACTCAAGGCACTGGAGAAAGAAAGCAAGTACAAGTGCAAGTCTGTCAGCTGGTCCTACAAGTGATGGGTATTAGAAAATAGTGAAGTATCCACAGAACTTGTTCCATGCTGAAGACCCACATATGTACCAGCCTACCTTCATTCCACTATATACCATTAGCTGTATATATTATGTATAGATATTATTTTAGGCAAGTGAGAAAAAAGCTATAAACAAATTCAATACAAGAAGTCTTACTGGTTGCTCAATCAGCAGGGTTTTGCAAAGGTCTAGAAGAGTTAACTGAGTTACTTGAAAAATGTTAAAAAACAAATGTAGCGATTCACCCATTCTGATTGCATTTTGTAAATACCAACTAAGGTATGATACTAATGTAATTATTATGATCTTAAATTTTAGGAAAAATACATTGTTAATACTTCTCAGCTCTCATCACTCTCAGTACATGTGTTAAGTTTCTGTATCAGGAAGCCAGTATTTGCATGTAATATTTTAATTTTCATAATGTTATATTGTTTAAAACCTCTTAAAGTATTATGTATTGCTGATATGGTTTTATTGATGTTTGATTCATTTGGATAATTTTATACAATTTATGTGCAAAAGTGTATTAAAATAACGTAAAACTCAAGCAGCCAAAAATTAGGATATGGTAAAGCTATACTTGTCAGTGCAACCTCTTCTATACTCCCCTGTGTAGCTGAATTTTGTTTTTTGTGATTATGTGATTGGATTCTTCCCACATTACCACTTTTTCTGATGATGAATTGAAAATATTCATCAGGGCTCTGAGGGCACTTCCAGCCCTGTCCGGTGCTACGTTTCCCCCCAGGACTCTCAACCGTGCCCAAGATTCAGGATCCCATTTCATGCCAAAGGGCCGTGAGCCTGTGCCCCAGCAGGGCCTGTCTCTAGCTCTCCTGCCCAGCCATGGGCCCTGCAAAGTCAGGCCCAGCCTCAGGCCCACCTCCCAGCCTAACCTGTCCCTGTCCCCAGGGAGGTGCCTAGGCCTGGGGCTGCCCCACTGTCCCCCAGGGCTGCCCTGATCTTGGCTGGGGCAGAGAGATGGGCCCTGGCAACTGCTCTCAAAGTTTTCCCCAAGTCCTATCTGATTTGCCCATGACAATAATTAGTAAGTGATCTCACCTTTACCTTGACACTTGAGCTTTTTCATTTTATTTTCTCCATCTGTCTCGTTTCCAGAGGGGAAGGTAGAGAGCAGTTGCCAGGCCCTGGCCCTGCTGCCCAGGGGACGGCTCCTAGCCCAAGGCCTGTAGGGAGCTGTAGGCCCATGCAGCACCTTGACAATACTTAGTGAAGGAACCTTGCTTCGTGTCAGAAGCTGCTATCATACAGTAAATATACTGTGCTGCAATATATATATAATGCCTCTGGATTAAGGAAATGGAATGTAATACTATGTAGCTCTTTATTATTGTTTTACTATGCAACTGAGTTTGAGGTGTTGGAGAATAGAACAGAAAGCTTCTCTCAAAGAGGTATATTCAAATTGTTCTTTATTGTAAAGTTATATTTAGAGGGAGACCAGAGAGCTAGCTCCATAAAGCAGCACAGGCCTTTGTTTCTAGACTGTAAGTACATGGAGAGTTGCTACTGTGTGCCAACACGTGACTGTCTACATGGAGCTGCTCTTGGAACAGTCTTTGTGTTTTTCTACAGTATGCCAGCTAGAAATCTCATAAAGAAGCCCTTTAGGGTAACTTTTCTGCAGACTGTTCCCTGTAGGCAGTCTGCATGCAGCATTGTGTGTTGGGGACAGGCATGAGGAGCCTGCTGGCTGTCTTCAGTGCTCAGACATGTTTATTTAACTTGTAGAGGTGTAGGCTTTGGCCTTCTGTGATATGGGTAACAATTGTGTAAGAAAAGTCATTGTGGATAGTTTCCTAAGATAGCCATTAGTCAATGCTAGACAGGGGTGTGTGATTTAAGTCTCTGTTAAGCATTTTGTGAAGTCCAGGTCTTGTCTCTATTTGAAATTCAAAAACCATCACCTGTGTGCATGGTGTTAGGTGTCTAAACCAGATTGCCTTTTCTCCCTTACATCTTTAGAGTCAGAGATGCTCTCCTTCAGCCCTATGATTTAAAACACAAGTAGAAGATAGAAAACATAGGTTCAAATTCTTTATCTTCTCAGTGCAGGGCACAAAGTTCAGTTTCATAAAACTTTTGATCAGTTAGTCCTGCACAAATGGGAAAAATAGAAAATCAAATATGAAATTACTTAAACATGCAGATAAACAGCATAATGGGGAAGGATCGAGTAGGCTTTTATGAATGGAAGACAGACCTCAGAAATCTTTTAGAATCACTGAAGACATCATCGAGGGTACAGGTAAAGGAAACTCAACAGATATGGTATACTTCAATTCCTAAAGCTTTTGATGTTCTCATCCTTAAAATATAACATTTTTTTCCCAAGGTAAGAAAGTCCTCTTGTGTGGTGATACATGGTTAACAGATAGAAAATAAATGGCAGGAATAAATTATTAGTTCTCACAATGGATATTGTTATCTACTGAGATACCTGTTCAGTATAAATGACCTGGGAAAGGTAATGAATGGTGATGTGGCAAGTCTGGCTGATCATTTTTAGTGCTCTAAATAACTTTGTATCATAATTGATGGTAAAATGATGTTAAAGTCTTTCACAGAGCTGAGTGACTGAATGATAAAATGACAGATCAAATTCAATGTCAATAAATGCTAATGCACATGAGAAACAACAGCCCTAACTAAAAATACCCAGTGATGAACTCTGATTTGGTTATTACTGCTTAGGTAATAGATTTTGTTTGCATTGTGAATATCTCATCAAAATACTATCTCAATTTTCAGCAGCATTCAAAACAGAAAATAGAATGCTTGAAGCTTTAAGAAATGTTTAGAGGACAAAACAATATGGTCATTCTACAAAACTGGGATGTGGCTCTATCTTATATACTACATGAAATTCTGTTTCTACTTAATTGAGTCACAATATTGTAATACTAGATAAGAACAGCGGGAAAAAGCTTCTCATTTGGAAAAATAATGAATAAATTACTCCCCAAATTCATGGAATAATAATTGGATGGCATTACATGAAATTATTTGTCATGGTTTTGACTGGGACAGAATTAATTTTCTTTGTAGAGGCTCACACAATGCTGTGTTTTGGATTTTTGATGAAAATAGTTGTGATAACATCACATATCACAGAATCACAGAATCATCTTACTGATGTTTTTAATATTGCAGAGCAGTGCTTGCACAGAGCCAAGGACTTTTCTGCTTCTTGTGCTACCCTGAAAGTGAGGAGGCCGGGGGTGCACCAGAAGATGGAAGGGGACACAGCCAGGACAGGTGACCAGAGTGACCAAAGGGATTACCCATACCATGTGGCATCATGATTAGCAATAAAAGCTGGGAGAAAGGAGGAAGAAAGGGGGACATCCGGAGTGATGGCATTTGTCTTCCAAAGAAGACGTTACACATGATGAGCCCTGCTTTCCTGGAAGTGGCTGAACATCTGCCTGCTGATGGGATGTAGTGAATGAATTCCTTGATTCACTTTTCCTTTACCTAGAAAACTGTCTTTATCTCAATCCATGAGTTCTTGTACTTTTACCTGTCTGATTCTCTCCCCACTACCACCTGGGGAGAGTGAGCAAGCAGCTGTGTGGTACTTAGCTGCCTGCCATCAAGTAGATATTTTAAAAACATAGGAGGAAATCATTTTGTCACAAGAATAAAAGAAGCCTGTAAAAATCAATGTCTCAGGATACTGTTGAAGTGTAACGCATACATAGATTTAAAAATTGATCAAATAATTTAATGGAATAGCCAACTAAAGCCAACTAAACATAAAAATACTGGTATAATTTCACCTCAGAAATTCCGTAAGTGTGAAAGAAATGACTACTGAAACAATGTGACTTTTATGCTAAACTCTAATTGTTGTTTTTTGTACTGAAGTGTAGGTTTTTATAAATAAATGTTTTATCAATAGTATATAATAGTTATAAAAAAATTCTGCATGTATTTCTATAATAGTTTGTAGGTTTATGGGTTTTGTTTTTTTAATGCTAAACACTAATTTTAGGAAGCAGAAAATGACTTTCCCATGTCTCTGATGCTATGGAGTCATCTTTGTGTTACAGAGCCAATAAATTCTGAACCATCACTAGAAACCATTTTGCCTAAAACAATTATAATACAAATATGTTTCCCTATTCTGTTATTTTTTTTTTTGTCTGTGTTCAGACAGATCTTCCTTAATAATTTATTTCTCTTTCTATGCATTTCTATTCCACTAGTTCCATCAGTAGGTTTAGTTTCCAGATTAAAAAAAAATAATTCAGAGGGTCATGACAAGAACAAATACTAAGACAAATTTTCTCTCTGAATCATTAGACAAAGACTCACCAATAAAGACTCCCATATCTATTATACTATCTATTATCTATTATCTATAATCATCAGGCTGTCACAGATCATTTTATATTAAGGACTGTTTTAGCATGTGTCCGTTGTAATGTGTGCATTATGTTAGCATGTGTGTTGTGGGCTTTAAAACCAAAGTGAAATCAGTGTTCTTTATAGCCTTGTTATTAGGATTCAAAGTTTCTGCAACAATGAAAAATGCTTTAGAAAAATAATTAAATTTAATAATCAGACTATTAACCAAGGATATTTGCTGCACATTACACAGAGACAAATTAAAAAGATTACAATAGTTTCCAGAAAAACATCTGTTAAACAATGTCAAATTGATGATAAAGAAAATTGAGTTCCCGTTGCAGTTAAGTTTAATCCAGCTGCACGCAGCTATAAAGGAGCTATCAAGCACAAATTTCCATTTGTTCTTAATTCAGAAATGTTATCAGTAGGAATCCTTAACAGCATAGTCCTAACTTTCTGCCAAGTTTTTCTAAATTGATGGAAACATGGATATATGAGTTGATTTCCAGCCTTCCTTCTAGAGGATAGAAATGCATTTTTATTCTCTGCTATTGGAAAGAAAAGATACGTATGCAGGCTTCGTTTTCATTTGATTTCAAGTAAATAAAAACAATAATGTTTTTTAAAAAAATAGCAAATTGTGACAAAAAACATAGTTTTTTTTAACTCATCACTTAAAAACATTGGGTGTTCAAAAGGTAAGTATAAAATTACATACAGATGAGTTGCTACTTGTTTTTCAATCTGATCCAGTTTCATGAGAAGTCAATTTTAGTATTTCAGTTGATGTCACTGAGTTTTCATCTCTTAGAATATAATTCAGATGAGATGATTTTAAATTTTGTTCAAGTGCTTTAATTCCTGAAAATAACTGATATGCCCATGTCAGTAAATAGTACAGACCAATGTGAAGAAACTTTTACTTTAGAGTGAAGGTTGGTACTGAGACCTATGTCCATAGTATATGCATTTCATAAGGTTCTGCTTTCGACCAATTCTAGTCTGGTCATGCGGACCAAGTGCCCATTAGCAGTTACAGTGGCTTTTTATTTATTTATTTATTTTCAGTTTTGTGCAAAAGAAATACTTGGTAGCCTCTAAGACCTGCATGCAATGTGAACCAAAATGAAGTGAGAGAGAATGACCAGGAGACTGAACACAGAAGCATATTCCTTATCTAAACTGAAATGCCAATAGAAAAGGAACCCAATATGACTAGTTTATGATAAATAACATGCTGTTAGCTCATGGTGATTCACACCTTCTCCTACAAATATATGCATCAATTTCGAAGGTGGTATCAGGAGTGTAAAATGAACATCAACTTTTCCAAGGACCTGATTGTGTATTACACTTCCGACTTGTTCATTATGAAGACTTTTTTATTGTCTTATATTTCTTTTTCTTCATTGACTTATTGTGAGATTTCTTTTCTTGACATCTTTGCTTTATCTGGAGAACCTAGTCCTGATTTAAATATCTATTTAACCTATTCCATTGTGTAGCAGAAAACTACTTAAAATTCCAGCCATTTCATGTGATACAATTGGATTTGATTTAATTTGTTCTTTGAAGGAAGCATTTTGGGGTAGCAAGCTTCTACTTTTACTTACCAGTGGCCAGGATAAGTAAATTGTAATTAACTTTTGAAGACCTACTTTAGATGTCTTTATTATATATCATTGCCTCTTTTTATCTTAAAATAACTTTTTCCATTCTTCTCCCATTTTTCACTCCCAAAATTATTGTTGATAAATATAACAATAATAAAAAAGAAAACTCTAGAAACTGGAATAAATAAGAATTAAGATAGTGAAATAATCAGACATTGTAGAGCCATAGGGTTATAAGACAGCCCAGGATGGAAGGGACCTCAAGAGGTCTCCCAAAGTTGGGTCAGCTGTCAGGTATGGCCAGGCTGCTCAGGGCTTTATCAAGTCAGCTCTTGAAAACCTCCAAGGACAGAGACTTCATCACCTCTCTTGGAAATGTGTTTCACTGCTTTACTGTCTTCACAGTGAAAAAAAGTTTCTTCTTATATCCATTTTTGACATCTCTTGTTTCAACTGACTCTGTCTTGATGACTTGTAGATAGTGGTAGGCTGCTACTACATGACCACCAAAGCTGTCTCTTTTCCAAAATGATTAAGCCAACTCCTTCAGCTTCTCACAAAGCAAGTGCTCCAGCAACGTGGCCGTATTGTTATCCCTCTGCTGAACAAATACAAGATATCGATGCCTTTCCTATATTGGAGGGGCACAAAAGTTGGATGTAGTATTTTAGAATGGTCTAGCAAATAACAAGGAAAGGAGAATATTCATTGTCATGCCTATCTCTCTCTTCTAGGAGTTCAGTTGATTGAGTCCAAGATTGACAGTACAGCTTCTAAGGGCTGTTGTGAAGAAAGAAGGATCTGCCTCTCCTTCCCTGGGGAATTGCTTTCTAGGTGAGAGTCTCATGCTTGGTGCCCACCTGAGCAATGCTTCATCTGCACAGGAGCCAGATCTGCTCCCAGGCTTGTACCACCTTGGTTCTGGCAGTGATCCTAAGCCACTGACTTGCCTTTTAGATTGACCCTGGACCAGCCTCATCATGATGGATTTGCTGTGTGATCACAGGCCTCAGGCTGATCACTGCCTTCAGACCTGATTATGATCCTGACTTACTGATTCAACTCTCAGACTCCGTGACAGTGAGGTTAGTACCCTTGCCCACTTCTCTGCTGCCCTCAGCTCACAGGTTGCCTCCCCTCATGGAGCAAATCTCCACCATCATTCCCTGCCAATCACTTCTGTTGACCTCGGGTGCCAGAGCGCATTGTGAAGTCATGTTCAGCTTGCTGCCTACTGAGATTCCCAGGGGTGATTTTTGCAGAGTTACTCCTCAGTGAGTCCCCAGTCTGCACTGTCGCAAAAGGATCTTCCTTCCCATTTGCAGGATTTTGAACTCATACCCTTTAGATACATTGGCTTCATGTGATATCAATATAAACTATTTGCATTATAACTTAAGAGAATAGACATGTATAACCTAAATCTTAAAACCTAATATTTTGCTAACAAGTAGTTTTTAAAAATAAAAAGAAAGAAAAGAAAAGAAAAGAAAAGAAAAGAAAAGAAAAGAAAAGAAA
>JAACYP010030653.1:0-15747 GCA_011076525.1 Nettapus auritus
CCCCCGATAGCCAGGACTGCCAATAAATGATGGAAAGCGGCCTGGCCAGCTCTTCCGACAGTTCTCGCAGTACCCTCGGGTGGATCCCATCCGGCCCCATCGACTTGCGTACATCCAAGTGCTGTAGCAGGTTGCCAACCACCTCCTTGTGGATTGTGGGGGCCACATTCTGCTCCCCATCCCCTTCCACCAGCTCGGGGTACTGGGCGTCCAGAGAGCAACGGGTTTTGCTGCTAAAGACTGAGGCAAAGAAGGCGTTAAGCACCTCGGCTTTATCCTCATCTCTGGTAACTAAGTTTCCCCCCCACAGCCAGTAAAGGGTGGAGATTCTCCTTAGTCCTCCTTTTTGTATTGATGTATTTATAAAAACTTTTTTTTTTTATTGTCTTTAACAGCAGTAGCCAGATAGAGCTCCAGATGAGCTCTGGCCTTTCTAATTTTGTCCCTGCACCGCCTCGCAACTTCCTTGTAGTCCCCTTGAGTGGCCCACCCTCTTTTCCAAAGATTATAAACCCACTTTTTTCTCCTAAGCTCGAGCCACAACTCTGTTCAGCCAGGCCGGTCTTCTTCCGCGCCGGCTCGTCTTTGGGCACGCGGGGACAGACCACTCCTGAGCCATTAGGATTTCTTTCTTGAAGAGCGCCCAGCCTTCCTGGGCTCCTCTGTCCTTCAGAACCACCTCCCAAGGGACTCTGCCAACCAGCGTCCTGAACAGCTCAAAGTCAGCCCTCCGGAAGTCCAAGACAGAGGTTTTACTGGTCCCCTTCCTGACTTTGCCAAGTATCGAGAACTCTACCATTTCGTGGTCACTCTGCCCAAGACAGCCCCCGACCACCACATCTCCCACCAGTCCTTCTCTGTTAGTGAACAGAAGGTCTAGCGGGGCACCTCCCCTGGTAGGCTCACCAACCAGCTGTGTCAGGAAGTTATCTTCCATGCTCTCCAGAAGCCTCCTGGACTGCTTCCTCTGGGCTGTGTTGTGCTTCCAGGATATGTCTGGGAAGTTAAAGTCCCCCACAAGAACAAGCGCTGACGATTTCGCAACCTCTGTCAGCTGTCTGTAGAACTCGTCGTCCACCCCCTCATCCTGGTTCGGCAGTCTATAACAGACCCCCATCAGGATGCTTGCCTTGTTGGCCTCTCCGCTGATCCTAACCCATAGCGACTCCACCTTGTCATTGCCAGCCTCAAGTTCAACAACATCAAAACACTCTGTGTTGGCACCAGCCTCTAAGCCATGTGTTTATCAGGTGGGCTTTGCGTGTCATCTCTGGAACCCTCCCTGCCACTGTAGGAATGGACGAAATCTCCCGCTTCGTCCACTAACCGTCCCAGCCCCCTGAAGTCCTGTTTGATAGCCTTCAGGCTTCTCTCATCAATGGTATCACTGCCAGCCTGGACTATCAGTAGTGGGTAGTAGTCAGAGGGGCAAACCAGGCTGGGAAGCTTTCTGGCAACATCCCTGACCCTGGCCCCAGGGAGGCAGCAGACCTCCCTAAGGGTAGGGTCAGGCCGACAGATAGGGCCCTCCATGCCCCTGAGAAGGGAGTCACCCACAACGATCACCCTCCTTTCCTTTTTGGTGGAAGCAGTCTTGAGGCATGGAGCAGACTTCCTCGCCCTAGGCTTCCTGGGTAAACTTCCTTCCACACCCTCATCCACCACTCCCCTGAGCTCCAGGGCCTCAAACGTGTTGCATATGGGCACCTGGGCAGGTGGGGGGGGCGTTTCCTGCATCATCGAGCAGGGACCTGTCTCCATTCCTCTTGAAATCCTAGGTCCCCTCCCTCTGCCCGACAGCGACCAGGCAGGGGGCCCACCCCCATGTGGGGAGTCTCACTCCGGTGCCTCTCCTTGCAGGGTGTTGCTCCACCAGTCTATCTCCCGCTCGCACTCCCTGATGGCCCTCAACCTCTCCACCTCCTCCTTCAGCTCTGCCACCAGGCGGACCAGGTCGTCCACCTGCTCGCACCTCACGCACACGCTGTCTCTGCCTCCTTCAGCCGGCAGCAGCAGGCTCTGGCACTCCCTGCACCCAGAGACCTGACCTGCCGCATTTGGGAGCGGGCAGTCTGCCTGGGTGCCTACAGACTTCCTGGCGCGAGCTCGCTGCCTAGCGAGGCCCAGAGCGGCCCAGCTAGTGCCAGACAGCCGTTAGGTGAGGCGTTCTAGGGGCGGGGGGATCGCCCTGCCCTCCCTGCTCGCCCTGCCCGCGCCAACTGCCGCGCCCCGCCCTGTTTGCCCGTCCTGGTCGCTCGCGCTCCCCAGGGGCTGCCTTGGAGCGGCCGGGAGGGGGCGCTGCTGGCTCCGCCTCCGCCTCGTCACGTCCCTCACAGGGCTGCCGGCTCGTGGCGGCTCCCTCGGCTGCCTCGCGTGGCCTCGATGCCGGGAAAAGAGCCCTGCCTGGCCCGATCCCCGGCTCCGCTGCAGAGCACGTCTGCCCCGGAGCCGATCGCCTCGGCAAGTCAAATTTAAGATAAAGATACACAGGAATCCATCATAACCTCCACTACTGGGCTAGTTATCAATAGAAACAACTCTAAACCTTAGTGCCATCTAGCCACTTTGCCTCCTCATGTTCCACAACTTTGGGTACATACAACAGCCATGATGCAGTTTACAAGCACTTGCATCACCTCTGATCTGGTACCAAACTCAAGGTAATCCCTGACAAACAAGGAGCAAAGATCATTGGGCTCAGTGGTCAGTGACACGCCTGCTCTGCACTAAAAGGGAAGAGCTCTCCTGCTGTTGATGGCCCCAGACCAGGCCTACAAAACATGCTGCGTACACAGGTGGTGACTTTAGTTCAGAAGACCAATATGCCCAGTGGTACGTTGCTTCGGGGACTATAAAAAAGTAGATTTTTTTCCCAGATGGGCTACCAAGGGATGAATAAGTTAATACTTCCAGTAGCATCCGCATCCTTCAGAAGCCCCATGGCTCGATGTGTGCAGGATGAAGCCTCCGCACCAGCAGCGCAGGGAAGGACCTGTGCTCACGTTCTGTCTGCCTGCAACAAGCAGCAGCCGCTGCCTTCCCCAGCAGGAGGTGACCTAGAGAACATCGCCCACCTCGTGAGAGGTTTACTGGATAGCCACTGTCTGCTCTTAAAAGGATGACTCCATTGTGCAGAGCAGCAAGAGCAGCACCTGGCAGACCATGGCAGTCTGGTTACCAACTGGAGTGAATATTCGAGGCCTTGAATAAGTATTTTTATCTGCTTCTTATCCAGCCAGGACATCTTAAAACAAAGGCACAGAATGGTGCATTAAAGCATGAGGCAGGCATGCAGAAATCATCTTGTCTCACGACAGGAGCAAGGAGCAGTGTTTATACGCGGAGAGCAAGCAACGGCAAGCGCAGAGAATCCGACTGCAGCTCTGCAGAGCACTCACGCTGAAACAAGATTAGAGATTCGTGACTCCCCAATTCAAGGTTAGACTACAGTGAAGACACAGCTTAAAGAGATCAAGCCTGCCTTCAGATACAAATACGTTTTCTACAGCAAAATAAGCTTTTTGAGTTGCCTAATGGAGAAAAAACATGGAATATTTGTATCCAAGCATACTCTCCTTGCACAATGAAGCTAACAACTATTATGTGTGCTCTCTACTGGCTTCCTAGAACTACAAATTCATTTAAGTTTGGCCATTTTCCTGTTCTTATTAAGAGAAGTAAGTTTTTAGGTGATCCTTCAAAGCACTGCAGATGCACTCATGCACAGCATTGCCTAGAAGGAGGACTCAAGCTACTAACAGCATCATTCCCCCTAGAAAGATGTGGGTCCTGCAATTTGGGAACAGCCATTTTCTTCCTGCCAAAGTAAATAAATAAAAAAAACCAAGCTCACAACCCAGCCTCAAGGAGGGCAGCTCAGCTACAGCTCCAACCCACCGAGAGGTGTTCAGATTTGTTGTCAAAATGGCCACTGCAGAGCAATTCTCCCAGCTACATCTTCTACAGAAGAGCAGCCCCTGTCCTGCAAGGCAGACTGGAGCTAGCAGCGAGGTTGTCACATCACTGCACAATCCCCATCTGCAGCAGACAGCAGCAAAAGGAATAAACTAGGAAGCTAACGTGGCTTTTTAAAGCAATACAGTTCAGAGAAACTTCCCAGCACAGCTAACCTTAGCGGAGGTTTAAAGTACAATGCATAAATAACTAAAGAGTCGAGATTCTTCTGCTACGAAACACGGAAGCTATATTAAGAATATGACAGCTCCTGGGGAAAACAAAAGCTGGCAAGGGGAGAAGAGACTATCCCTGCTTGGCATCAAGCAGCGCTTCATCTATTACAGATTTATATAAATCACTGGCAATTGACCAATACCGAGCTTCTAGATTATCTCCAGCCAACAAAAGTACTTTAGTCTGTGCTGGTTAAAAATATTCTACTTTTTGTCCTCAGCTTGCTAGGAACAGCTATTTTTAGTAAGAGCCCAATCAACCTTATCAAAATCAAGCATCAAAAATAGACTGGAGAAACACTGGAAGCAAATGCTATTTTTAGCCGCTCTGTCTATTCCCTGCCGTCACCCACCGAGTCCTGACTGCACAGCCCATGCACGAGTGCTTAGTTATTCTAGGCAGATCCTCGTCGTGACCCTTTTTTCCCTGAACACCTGAATGCAGAAAACACTCGATTGATTAAAGATTAATACAGCCGCAAACCGTGACAGCTGCCTTTCGTCTGAGTGCTTTTGGGGAGGGGGAGAATATGGAATGACAGGGAGCTTGCATCAGTATTCCTCCTGGGGATCTATTACACGGAAAGAAAATTGCTATTTCAATTCCCTTTTGTTGCTAAAAATAGCAGCCCCAATTGATTCAAGCAAACAGGGCACCGGCTTAGCAATGCCAAATTTAGAAACCACTGAAGTCCCAAAGAGCGAACACTAACGCAGTCTAACACATGCCAGCTCATATTTAACAAAGAACAAAGAAGATAAGCATGCCGGCTGCAAGTTAATAAGACGGCAGTAACTCCCTGCATTTTTATGAAATAAAAACAGAAAACTTGGGGCAAAAATAACACTAACTTCACTTCTGCTCCTGGTTTCATTTGCTGAAATAGGAAGCCTCATCAGAAAGATCATCTGCATCTCATCTGAAATCGCAGAATTTCGGTGTATTTTTTTCGTGTAAAGGTTTGTGGTTTTTTTCCTCCTTGCACAAAGGAGCTAACGCCTAATGGTCAGGCTCTGAAAAGACAGGCTACAGAAAGAGGTTCAATTCCCAGAACCAAACACTTACTTGGTAACAGCTTGTGTCTAGGAGCTAGGATTGTGGGTAGAAAAATATTCTATAAATATCACAGCACTGACAAGTTCCCATTTCATCCAGAACTACAGCAAGAAAGGTTTTGGGGCAGCACACTCCCAAGATTTCTTTAGACTTGAGAGCTAGAAGCAATCTAGAAAGCCCAGCAAGAAAGCCGTGCAGAACAGCTCATGAAAGCCGCAGGGAACGTTTACGTGCTATCAGTTCCCGTTCCTCCTGTGCTGCATCTCCCGGGGATTCCTTTTACCCACACTGAACTCCAACCTTTGCCGTGAGGTCCCTTCTCCCGGCTGGCCCCAGGGGCTGTGCGATGGTCTCGGGGTCTGGGGGGACAGAACTTTCTCCTCCTCTCTCCCGTGCACAGCAACTCTCGCAGCACCCCGCACCAAGCTCAGAGCTATGCTGCTCTCCAGGCTCCTGACCTAGGAAACATCAGGAGGGCTGGAAAGCCTCGAACTTCACTTCTGCGGTAGCGAGGAGGCCGGCCACATTACCTGCTCGGGTCTGTTTGAGTTGAGTTTAGCACATGCAAAGCCTCCAGCTGCCTTCTGCTCAGTAAGACCACCTCAAGAGTTGCTGCATGTCACCAACATTGGGCAAAAACAAGTTCTCATTTGGTTTTCGTTGTGACCGACGTTCACTGTCACATCGAGCATGACCACTCCAAGAAGCACACGCATGGAGGTTGTTCTCAGCACCCTTGGTGACTCTTCCTGCCTCCAGGAGAGCACAAACAGTAAATTTTAAAGATCAGATAGCTCAGGACTGGCACCATCCGAGGGCTTTCAACGTGCTTGCTCGGAAATATGCATAGATAAATTGCTTTTCTGAGAATGAACAAAGAAGCTGGTGAAAGAGCCTCCAGGTTTGAAGCCTGCAAGACCAGAAGGAGGCTCCATACGAGAAGTCACTAGAAGAAGTTTGATTTTTTTCTTTTCACTATATATTTGTAATAGGCAGACAAATAAATCTGAGTTGGTGACACAGCAACAAACAAAACCCAACACCTGAGAATAGACAAGAATAACACAATGTTGGCAAGCTATGGCTGTATTCGTTTGAACTCAAAGCTATGCAGGTTTTCTGAATAATCGGGAGCATAGAAAAAAGAAGAGACTGGGATCAAATGCAACACGAGATCCATTTTTAATCAAAAGGCAATCTGTGCCAAACTTTTTTTTTTTCCCTAAGTGTGATTAGCTTAGACAAGAATAATGCTCCAGACCCATGAGGCAAGAGAAAATCATTTTGTATTATGACCATAGGAAACTACTGGTGTGAAGGTGACTGGGACCGAATGTAGCATCTTAAAATATTGTCAGGAATTAACCTGAGAGGAGTCTACAACTGCTCATACCCCAAAAAAAAAAAAAAAAAAAAAAATTACCAGGATAGGACAAACTACTAGCTACACTCCTTACAGATCTCATCACAGACCCTGTTCAGTACTGGTATCAGTGACCACTGCACAAAGAAGGGAAAGCTTTATGAAATTCCCAGACATCCTAACTACTAAAAAGGTTCGCAGCATCCCACCACATGGAGTGAGAGGATTTTATAGACCATGGTAATAAAGACACAATATTAGCAGATACTACCCAGTGACATGGTAGTACCAGATGTCAAGTCGTGCTCTTGAGACTAACTTTGCTTGGAGTTGAGGTGACAACTGTAGGCAATGGAAGAAAGGTACCTGGGGTGCAGTGGCTGCATATAAAATGGACTATAAACTGCCATTCTGATGCAGCCATAAAGACAACTTATATAACCTTATTGCATCCACCGAGGTGTTTCCCGTCATAATAGAAAGCAATAATACATTTTAAGTAATTTAAATGGGAACAGTTGCGAAAAAGGGCTGCTAAGATGATTAAGAGCTGCCTATTTTGGGAGATGAGTTTAAAAGGGTTTTGTTTGCTCTTTGTGAGCTCACCAGAAAAGGAAAAGCTCAGATTAACACTGGGAAGAAAATACAAGGTGGTCACAACCACTCCTGGAAACGAGGATGTCTCAAAGGAGAAAAATTCCCTATCTGACTTTGCAGACCACAAGGCAAAGAAGATGAACTGCTGAAGGAGCTTCGAAATACAAGACAGCAACACAGAGCAAGACAGACGTAACTCTGCAAACAGAACTAAAAACTTGCAACAGGAGTTGGTGTGTTCATTAGTATCCAATTCAATGGACTGGAGGGAAATTGGAAAACAAAACAAACTTGACTACAGTTTGATTGTTTTTGAAACACTGTATTAATCCCATGCTTCTAAGACTCCCTCAGGTTGTCAGAAGATAGCAGAAAAATTCTTTCTTCCCCTCACCATCTCAACGCACAATTTGACTTCCAGCATCTCCGTTCCTCTTCTAACAGCACAGAGGCTAGCTGCAGCTCGATACAGGAGATGAATACATGGTGGTCCTAACAGAACTGAGGCTGATTTCAGGAGCTTGACTGCACGAACAAGATTTGAATCAGGAAGGGGTTGGATCAACAGGAACATTCCCTTCTCTTAAGAACAGCATAATCGGCGTCTTCTTACTTTTGCAGATTTTCCTAAATCAAAACCTTGAAAGTAGCAAAGTTCTTACATTTGTAACAGGATGCTGGTGAGTGCTTTTGTACGCAGAAGACAGAGGTTCCCTTTATCCTCCTGGGGTTCCACATCCATCAAACAGCCCATGACCCCATGATACTGGCGACCTATCAATTCTGCATTTGAGCCGAAGCAAGGTACCATGAGTATTTCCCAGTCTGCCCCTCAAAAACATGAAAAAAACACCAAACTTGTCCATCCTTAAGAGCCCCTAAAGAAAGAGGAGAGCAGCTCTTATGCTACAGGTGCAGCAAATATACTCTCCTCATTTAACCAAAGTACATCAACACAGGGCACGAGGTGGAAAACAGCTTTTCAATGCTGAACTCAGTCTGCAGCAGGCAATGTAAAGCTACTTGGGTAGCAACTGACAGTTGTCACTTTGAGGATAAGTGCAACTAAAAGGTTTCAGTGAATTAGATTTGGTCTACAAATCACAGCTAGACATAAGAGGGGGGCGCGGCCCGGGCCCCGGGAAGGGGTGATAGCACCCTGCTCGGGGACGGGGCAATGCTACATTTTCCGAGGTGTTCATTCTGCAGGCAGCAGAGCAATCCAAAATGTCAGACCACCATCATTTGTGCTGGCAACAACTTCAGTCATCTTACACAAGCATCTCCATTTCTGCAGTGAATTCATCTGCCTCCAAACAAATTTGGGGCATGAATGAAGCAATGAAGCCATCTAACAGGTTTTTAAGATCACATTGGGGGTGTTAAAAGCCATAATTCTTTGCTGTACCTCATAAGAGATCTCATAATGCATTGGCTAAAGAAAACCTTCTCTCTATTGCTTTAAAACATTGGTTGACATTTCATAGCCTCATAATTAGGTCCTGAACTATTCAGAATTATACAAAACATGGTCTCAAAGAACCCTTTAAATGAAGGTTTGAGTACATTTTCAAGCCTAATGCATCATTCAGTACAGTCACTGCACATCTTGAAGCATCAGGTCACTAGAAAAAAAACACAGCTAACTTAATGAAAACACCCAGTTATTATTCACCTGTTCCCTCCATTTGCACGTATCCAACTGGGTACACTGAAAGTGAGGGGAAAGCAGCAGATGAGCTCCCTCAGAGGAGGAGCTGTATCCCAAGAACAGACCTTCCACCTCAGAAGAGAGATCCAACGCACCCGAGACTTGGGCTCTGGTAGTGCTGAGGAGAGAATTTAAGAAGAGGCCAAGCACAGCAATACTTCTCTCCAGGATACTCTTTCTGTTTCCAGCTAGTGATTCCAGGATTTGGTGGACTACAGCTGGAGATTTTGGACAGATTCATAGGAGAAAAAGCTATCACGACACATTACACTAGTATTTTTTCTTTAAATCAATAATAGTCTTTAGCATCTAATACAGACTGCAACAGGAAGCTACACAGCTTAACTACACCCTGCATGGAAAATAGCACCCCCTCCTTCTCTCCTTTGGAAGTGAAGCGCGAGCTTTAGATTTGGTGCTTTCTCTACCAGCTCCTAATCACAGCAAGTGACACTGATCACTTAGTTCTCCTTCCATCCTTTAAATTGACATTGCGGACTTCCAAGTCATTTTATTTATTAAACTAGTAAATCTAACACATAAAAATGTCTTAAGGTTAGACATTCAGGCAAACCTTTGATAGAAGTCTATCAGAATGTCTTCTGACTAGAGGTTTGCAGATAGAAAACAAATTTTAAGAAGTGATTAAATACATTTAAAATGTTTAAATGATCTAAAAGCATTCGATCTACTAGAAAAAATCATGCTCCTTTTCCATCTCCATGATTAAAATCTTCAAGTGTGAGCTGGAAAAAATTTTAGTCCATCAACAATACACCAAAGATAGGAAAACTGGGGAGCACAGCACACACTAGGGAAGTGACGCTATAGATGGTGATTGGCAAGACTTCAAAAAAAAAATCCAGCTCCAATGAACCCCCAAGCGGCAGAATTGCTCAGACACTTCTTCATCACATTCTTCATCATTTCTGGGAAGAAACAGAGCTACAGACACTCTCAGGGGCTGACACTCACATAACACAGCTGTACCAACTTTGAGCTGATAAGGCCATCCAGACCCAAGTCATCTCCCACAGAATCTACTGGAGAGCTCAAAAACCATGAACGCAGCCAGAGCTGCACCGTGCTGTTCATCAGCCTTCCTACACAGGAGCAGCCTCACGTGTGGACAAGCTAGCCTGGACCAGCCACGGCTGTGCTCACTTCACACATTCACTGAAGTGTTTCTTCCTTACACTGCTTTCTCCAGTAACATTTATCCAACCTGGGTATCATTACCCTTCGTGACAGTAAGCCGTTTTAGGTCCAGCCCCAAATTCTTGACCTCTTATTTACCACTTGATTTCAAAAGAGATCAAAAATCTTAAATATATGGGCTACTTCATTTATGTTGGCATACCACCTACCACTCTATCTTTTTCCACAGGGCCACTTCCTGAAGGCTTACAAAACCCTAGCACGTAAAATGAGAAGGGGAAAAAGTTCCATTTTTAGGAATGAACATTACAAATCAGGACAGCTACTTCTCTGTGTAGAAGCAAAGACAAGTTTTAACCCCAAGGAATGCATATCCTTATCTTGCGCAGCAAAAATGCAATTGATAAAGCATACCTCTGATAAACTACTACTTAATTACACACACGTAGGGCGGTTACCACATAAACCACTCCACATGCTCCATATGTGCATAGACAAAAGGTGCACGATCAGACCTGAGAATCCTTCGTAGGAAGGTCTCAAGTCTACAGTGCCTCTACAAATAAGTAAGATCAAAATCCAATCCTTCCTCCCCTGCTAAAGAAAGTTAACCAACACATGGTCACGTGGAGTCTAAGCACACCAAATCTCAATTTTTAAGGTAAAAAGAAAGTGACCATCCATCCTAATCAATTTGTTGCTCTTATGTTTGTGACCACCTACCATTACCCTGAATAGCACTCAAGTGCCCTAATGAACCAGCTTGGGTACCAGCAGTGCTGCCAAGACTTCAGAAGTTTTTAAAGTTATCAATAAACCAAAACTCATAAATAAACCAAAAATCAGGCCAGAGTTGACCAGACCTTCAGCTACGGGTGGAATACTTGCACCGTTTTGCCATGTCTCACCCAGCCCTCTGCCAGTGTTCAAAGCGTGAGGCCCCGCCATTTGCTCAAGGCCTTCGTGCCCAGCTAGCACACCGCACAGCCCACGGCCCTGCTAGGCCATGAGCTACCTCAGCTCCAGTAGCACCTGGGTCCTGCACACCCAAGCAACAGCTCCTCCTCAGTACAAATAAGCTAAAAGTCACTCGCTAACAGGCTGTGATGGTGCTGGGGACCAGGGAAGAGGAAAGTTCACCCGTGACAGACAGGGCAGCCACAATGTGGAGGTTCTTCAATGCAAGCACCTGTAGCACGTGGCACTCCAGCCACGAGAGGAAATTTGTGCTATGGATTCGTGCTTGCTGAGAGTCACTGCCTGATCACCCTAAAAGCTCATTCCTTAGAGCTCCTAGCAGCACGCACTAGCCCCTTCTCCTCATCCCAGGCCACAGGAGGTGTCCCCGCTTCTATTTTCGGAAGCCATCTGACCTATACTAATTTATGGCTAGGAGATCTTGAATAGCTTCTCCAGGAAGTAATTTTATACCCGATAGATAGCTTCACATAAAGGCTCAGGGTATTTCTCAGCAGTGCTGCCACGGCCGCATCCGTGCATTTTGGGGGTGCGCGGCGATGGAGTCAGTGGAGCACCAGAGCCGTTTCCCCCTCCCATCCCTCCAGCTCTATACACCAGAGCAGTTCACCCATTACAGACAATAAGCGAAGCTGCGTAAGCAGCCGAGCACAGAAGATGAATGAACCGGGTGACGCTAAAGATCTGTGAATTGAAAAATCCAATGCATGAATTAAAATCCGCACCCCTCTCCCTTTCCCCCCAAAAGGGATTGTATACAGCAGGGCATAAAAGGAGAAGGAGGGAGAGAGAGGTGGAAAAAACGTGGTCTGACACATTTATAAAAACTGATGGCCTGTCACCCAGACGCTGATGAATATTTTTTACAGGATAAAAATGGCAACCTAGAGTCTAAAAATAAAATGCTGTGCTGCAGACCTGTCTGGTTCAGCAACACCACTGGAATACAAACACACTCCCTTGCTGGTACAGCTTGACTAAGATTTCAGAATAAGAGAAGAAAAAAAATCACTGTAGAACATACCTTCTATTTTCAAGGGAAAGGATTTAGATTTTTTATTTTTTAATAAGAATTCAGATTAGCTTTATACTTTGTTTGCATTGCATAATTGCAATTTTAAAAATACTCCTAAATTTTAAGTGATTGATGAAAGTGGCAGACTACCTTGTGCTGCACAAAGCAATTACTTTCTCTCTTTTCCCAGAAAATTACAATATAATAACATATTTATCAGTATCTTTAAGTTGTAGTTTTAGTAAGATTAAAAATATGTTTTTAGACTCATGCTGCAGACAGAACTGTGGACACTGCTACTTCCAAACCCAGCCCACCCCCAGGTACAAAAAACAACAAAACCTTTTACTTCATTTCGCCTCAAAATTAAGATTAAAAAACGTGAGAAGCTGAGAAGCAAAAATGACTGAACATCATTCACAAGAAACCCTAATTTCTCAAGCCTATCCACACTGCAGACAAGCTGCCTTATGCAGTACAGATTCTATTTTTAGCAAGTGATGCAATAGCTGCAAGGGCTCTCCCAGAGCCTTTCATTTAAGAGCCCAAGCCATATTAAAACACGTTACAAGAAACATAATAACCCTGTGCTGTCACCTTCCCTTCTCTGCACCAGCATATTACACACAGAAATAACCCTTTCTAAAGTTATATATTCCAGGAAATACTCAGATTTCACACATCAAGTGTAAAAAAAAAATGTAAGTATACACACATCTATCAGCAAATACACCTGCCCTGCACTGTGTATGACAAAAAGTTACACAACACTGTACAGGGATTTTCTGACCCCTTGATTTTCCAACAGAATATGAAACAGATTGGTTTTTTGGTTTTTTTTTTTTTCTCCTGAATTTCAGTGAAGACATTGAAAAGCCACAAAGACTAATCCTTCTGAAAGCTATTTCTGTTCTTAGAGACCTTTTAAAAAGTGTATAATTGACAACTGTTAAGACACATCTCTGCTATGTGACTGTTTTAACATCTAAAAATCCTCTAAACAAGAAGTGTTCCAGAAATACCACAGGGATTTTTCAGCCCTTTGGATCTGTGGACCCTTTAGGTTTTCCAGCAGCCACTGGGGACCTCTGTACAACAGATTCACACATACT
Source organism: Nettapus auritus (assembly GCA_011076525.1). Lineage (NCBI taxonomy): Eukaryota > Metazoa > Chordata > Aves > Anseriformes > Anatidae > Nettapus > Nettapus auritus. The sequence continues at coordinate 13,182 of JAACYP010030653.1, forward strand.
GCTAGGTTTTGCACCAATCCCTTATAAATTCAAATTCCAGCTGCCCCCTCCCCAAAAACAGAGGTACTCCTGAAGTCAAAACCACACAAGCAGCTACTTTTGTTTGACTTCTGATCCCCAGGGGGCTATGAGAGAGGAAGACACAAAGCAGACATAAAAAAAAGCACTTACTATTTTGAGTGTGTGTTCACATACTCAATATATTAATAAATCCACAAACCCAAATCTGCTGCCATGCAGAGTTCAACTCCTCGGCTTGACACATGCAGGGTATATGTAGCAGCTCCTACCTGCTATTTCAGACCACCCATTTATCATGGCCAGCACTCAGTGCTCACAAGGAATTCCCCTACATGTATCACTTCTGGATAACAACTCGTGTCTAGCTTGGGTTTTGCTGCTTTTGGATAGCCAAACCTTTGCTCGTGATCTACTTAAACTCTGCGTTACTAGCCTGCTGATGTTCCAGGGCCAGATGATTCTCTAAGCAGCCACACTACAGAAAGCAACTCGAGCTCAGGTCAGTCTGCACCTCACTCCCCAGGCCAGTCTGCACAGCCCGCAGTTAGCACCGGCAGCATTAATGTTTGCTTCCAGTTTGACACTTTGGCTCCTGACAGCTAGGGAGAGGGCAGGATCTGAGCGCACTGGGATGTTTCCAAGGTCTTCCCCTCTTGGTGTGTTTCCATCACATCACAGACCACACGAGGCAGACAAAAGTGGAGGAGCCGACAACTGCTCGCTGCTTGGAGCAGTCCAGCCCTGCCTCCCCACTACCAGCGGTATGTTTACTTCTCCCCCTTCAACGCAAGCATCGAGAAACAGATTCAGACTGCAGACTTTATGGATTCTACCTATTTATGGAAAAAGGAGCACAACAACAAAGTGAGACTTGGAGAGATTTCACTCAGAAGCCGTGTACGGAACAGGGAGTTAAGCTCTTAGAGGTCCTAACTGCTCAGAAATAGAACAGAAATTGAGGCAGGAAGACACCTAGTGATATTTTATTCATTTTGGCTAGAAGCACCATTAAAACAAGCTGTACGCTGAGAAGTTTGCACTCACTCTAGGGACACAGAGGTATGAAAATAAGGGTTCTGCAGAACTGCTCGAGTGGTGACAAGACCGCGCTTGAGCCGCGTCACCTGCTCCAAAGGAGGGAAGCCGCAGCACCCAAGCTTCAACATTTAAACCCCAACACAGCTGCATGGGGAGCATCACCCAGGGAATTTCATACAGCCCTGCACACAGGGACAAGAAACATTTGCCACATTGCCGTGAAAGCCTGCGGGGCTGCTCCCCTATCCCCCAGCCAACAGCTCTCCACGCAAGGCCCGCGGGACTGCGCTTCACCTGGAGCTTCGAGGTGAGGTGGTCGACCTGCTAAATCTGTGTGCTGTGGGCTGAAACTGATCCGACAACTCCAGGTGAAAGCCTCCAGCACTGAAATTAGGGAACTGAACTGCAGGGTTTAGAAGACTAATTAGCCTAGATGGCTCCTGCAATTAGCATACGTTACGTGAGAAATGATACCTTCCTGTTCTGAGATCTTACTCTACCTTCTGGTAAAAGTAATGCTTCTCTTCCCACCAAATAGGACGACCCAAAGTTTCAGGTCACACCGATCTCCAGTTCCCAAGCACAGAATAGGGCAGACTAGTTTGCTTACAGGGCCCTGAAGAGGACCTATTCCCGTTAAAAGCGGAGCCCTCACAGTCACACTGGGAACAGCTTCTCCTGTTGTCATAGGCAAAGATGGCTTAAGAGCATATTTAGTAGATAATGTGCTGTTAAAAAGATGCAATGGCAACCACAGACAAGAGCTGATGTAGCTGGCAAGCCTGCATTCAGCTGCCAAGATGTTACAAAGACAACTCCTAAAAATGTAGAGAAGTAACACAAGTATAATTTTAATTTTAATTTCTAGAGTCTTTGGAACAGACGTTACCTAATTACGATGAGGAGCGATCTATTCAAATAGGCTGTTCATACAAAAAAATAAAGACAAAGTCTGAAGGCTTTGAAAAGCCATTAAACTTATCTTCAAAAGATACCTTGCCTTTGACAAAAAGCAAGAGGTAGCCTGCAGTATCTTGTTTAAAGCCTGCATTTTACATCCTAGCTCATGCACTAGGAACTGATACACAACTGCGGTTTTGCTCAAATTAGAAGTCATCTGATTATCTTGCTTTTGTGCACTGCAGTTCTTGAACGGAGGCTTAAACAAGCTCAAACCACACCTTTCGGAGAAGTCTTTCTTCTCCGCATTGTCAGAAAGATTACTCAAGTGCTCACCAGCACCCTCTAGCCCGCAGATTTTTAAGCAGGAACACAGAACCGATGTCTCCTCAATCGAGCAAAAGCTACCATTCATAAAAAGGGGGTCGCGTAGAGCTGAAAGATGAAGACACAGCGCTAGAGACTGATCAAATGTGAAGGCTAGCCTCTATTTTATGGCCTGGGAATATATTAATATATCTAAAATGTGATTATTTGGGAATTACATTCCACAGACGTACCCTTCACCCCACACTCTTGGTTACATTTGCTTTAATTATTTCTGTCC
>JAACYP010030654.1:0-56971 GCA_011076525.1 Nettapus auritus
GACGGCCCCGACGGCCCCGCGACCCGAGGGGAGCACCGGGCTGCGAGCCCGGCCGGGCCCGGCGCCGCTCGCTGGGCTCCGGCTGCCACCTGCAGGCCTTAGGCGGCAGCGCCGGGCCGCGGGGAAGGCGGGCGGCCGGGGGCCGGCCACCCCCGGGCGGAGGCAGGACCGGGCAGACGGGGCCCTGAGAAACCAGGGGTGTTCCGGCGGTGGTGCTGGAGAGGTTCAGCACCGGTAACTTCTCGTCGCCTGGCCTGGAGCAAGGCATAAACGCCGTAGGGGTGAGGGATGGCCCCGCTGCCCGCCCCGCCGCCTGCTCCTCGGCCCCTCAGCCTCGAGCTGGGCGAGGGGAGCACGGCTGGAGGGGGCAGGCAGCGAGGGCGGCTCGCAGCCCCCAGGTGCTCTTCCCTCTTCTTCCTCCCACTCCTCCCACCTTCCTCCAGCTGCTGGTGCTGCTCTTTCCTCCCACACAGCAGCTCTAAGAGGCTGTAGGAGACGGTAAGGAACAGGGGAAGCACTCGGAGGCTGACAGCTGCCACTGCCTGGTTTCTCTGCAGAGCCCCATCTTCCTTCCACCTTTGCAGTCTCTTCTGTTCACCGGCCGGAGGGCTCACAAGGGTGGCCAGGCTGTGCCACATGGAGGAACCAGGACACGGGGAAATGCAGGTGTCTGGGAGCTACATCTGGGCTCTGCGGCCTGTGAGGAAGCCTTCGAGCATTAAGAAAAAATAAGTAAAACTCTACTGGTCCCCCCAAAGCCAGATGTGTCAGGACCCATTTTGCTGGAGACATCAGGAGCAGGGCACAAGCAAATGTACGAGATTGTAATCAGGGACTGCTGGTGGCACTTGGAAGTGAGAGAGTTACAAGGATGGATTCATTTCCATCTTATCCATCGTGCACATGTAGTTCATTCTGTTAAATATCCCCCCCCTCTTTTTTTTTTTTTTACTAATATTATGAATTCATCCACATGTCTAATTCCCCTCTCAAAACTTCCTTGCACACTCTGACAGAATTAGAAAGTCTTGTTGTTCTTGTTCACTAACAGAAAGTTTTAAAGTCAAAGACTTGACGGGTTGCCTGTGAACAGACAAATCACAGTAACCTGATATGCTAGGGCACACTATCTGGACTGGAAGAACTGCAGCTGCCACTCAGTTACCCCAAAACACATTAAAAAGAAGAATGGTGCTCAGGGCTAAGCCAATAAACGAGACAAAGAAAAGAAGGGTCCTCTCCCTGGATTCACATAGCTCAGGGGCAGGCCCTGCTCCTCTGCCTAGCACCCAAGAAGGCTGAAAGCACAGAAGGGGTTTGTCCTGGCTTCTCATCGGAAGAGTTTCTAAGGAAAGAGAAAAAAACAACTGGGTGGGAGTTCTTCCTCTTTTCTTCCTCTTGCAGGTCCTCCAGCTGAAGAAAAGCCTTGTCAACACAAAAACATGTCCCATTGTTTGTTCCGCTGGTCAAAATGTCTTTGAAGCATTTTAGGGGAAAGTGGTTTGTAAGAAACACTTTGGGTTTCTACGAGCACAGAATATCCTATTTATCAAAGAGGACGCAAGGATCTTTGTCAGGATAGCAGTGTCAGTGCTACGCTGCTCTGCTCCTGAGGAAGCATAGTCCTTCCCCCTCAGCTGGAGAGGGCTTCAGTCGGGCTGTGGCCACCCCGTTACATGTTCCCCAAGGTGCTTGCACTGCTGCAGGTGTGGGAGCAGGGCCGCTATGGAGGCTGAAGGGAGGGCCCACATAAACCTGTGGCATGCTACGATAAAAACACTCCCAGGGCTCTTGCAACCTGGTGCTGACCAAGCTGCTCCAAATCATTAAAATTGCCCTGCGATGACCACGGGCAATTAAGGAATTACCACTTGTAAGGTCATTCAGGTCGCCTCTGTCAGTTCATTGAAACAGACCGTAAGGCACCGCAGTAACCGGCAGGTAACATGCAGATTGCAAAGGCTGCGGTTCCAATCTTCATTAGGGCAGCCTAACAGTTAACAGCACCAGGCCAGTGAATAAAACAGAGATTTAATGCTATACCCCATGGTTACAATTAACCATGGGGAAGGCTTTCATAGTAGCACACCAGTGTGTGCAAAGAGCTTGGTGTGGCAGGGCAGGCTACAGTCAGCATTTGCTGTGACCCCTCCGAGCCTGTGTGGCCAGATGTGTGACCATCAGGCGATTGGCAAATGGGGATCCTACTTTAACCTGATTAGCAAGGTACATATGGCACTTTTTGCTACACAAATGTGTGCATTCCTCCACCATTAGGGACCTCTACAGGTGCTGTTATGCCACCTGCTTGCACAGAAAACTCTTCCTCGGCTGACCCACCATGCAGCTACATCCCTGTGCCACAAGACAAGGCGCAGACCTCACTGCATCTGTGGAGGGTGAGAGCAAGTGGGCCAGGAGACGAATCTGGCGTGTGGGCTGCAGATCGGCCACCCCGGTATTAACACCTTGCTTACCTGAGTCACGTCCTGATATTTCTCTCCCAGCAGCATTTGCAATCCAGGTGGAAAAGCAGGAGAGAAAGCAGATTGCAGATGCTGTACATGCTGATGATAAAAAATTCACTTTTTAGCAAGTGTTCTATATTCCCAAACAAGAGTCACTAGGCTGAAAGCCAAAACAAGCCTAGTCAGGCCTCAGCTTAGTCAGCAAGGCATGCCTTAGACAAGCCTGCAATGGGAAAGGTGAGGGAGAACAACCATGCATGGTCTCTTCCGACACAAGAAATAGGAAGCATCACACAGAACTGGCAGGTTCAAAACAAAAGAGGTGATTCTTCTCTGCTGCTTCTTCAGAAAGGAACCTGAACTCTGGAACTCCCTGCCGTGGGTGCTTATGGACACTGAAATACCTGCAGGTTAGAAAATGGGCATACATAGTCACAGGAGGAGACCCGGCAGTGTCACACAGCTGCGTTTGAACGCAGGGTGTAGGCACCCCAGCCTGTCGGTGCGGTGGGCATGTCAGACACCCCGAAGCACCGCCCTCGGCACCAGAGTGCTGTGCCGAGCTCTGGGGCTCTTCGTGCTCGTGCTCTTCCCCCGGCACCTGCCCCCGAGCTGGCTGGGGGAGCCAAGCCCCCCTCGCCCTCCCAATGGCATGGGGACTGATGGCACATCTGAACACACAGAGGGCTACGCAGCACCCACTCATGGCTTTTCAGATGTCCTTCTCCGACTTCTGCAGACAACCAGAAGCAGCCAACCACCCCACTCAGGGTACCTCTTTGTCCGGTCCTACAGCCAGCAGCAGTCTTTTATGCTACAAAGGCAAGCCCCTCAGCCTCCACCCTCCTACCTGAGGTTCTGAGAGATCCCCCTGCTCCTAGAGTCTCACCAGTAAAACCTGGTTTCTTTTCCCTGTTCCCACAGAACACTCTCCTACCTTAGCTCCTGGCATGGCAGTTGGATAAAACTGGAGTCCTCTGGGCTTCCACCATCCATTTGTTTTGTTTAGATTGCACCTACCCATGAGCCAGTGTGTCTTAATGACTTTTAAATATTACTTCTTTGCCCCTCAGCAGCACATGGAGCACAGAACAGGCTACAGCAAAAGGCAGTCATAAGACATAATGGTAACTCAAGCTATCATACTGTAATTTGCAACTGCAGCAGCTCTGAGATTTATTTTTTTTTAAATTACAGTAGAATTAGATAATTACAGAGAGAAGACAAGATTGGATTTAGATCAAGAAAACAGTCAAAAATTTAGGTTGAAAGTTTTCCATTACTGTATTAGAACGATGACTGCTTGGCTGGGCAAACTGCTGTGCTCTGCGTAGAGAAACGTGGATTGCTCAAAGTTTGAAAACAGCAGCGATGTCACCATGAAAGGACTAGAACCAGCAGATACGAAGGAACAGCCATCTAATCCTTGACCACGGAGTGAACTCCACAGGCAAAGGCTGCAACCATTGAAAATTTACCGTGGGCCAATGTCTGTGACAGTGCTCTCTTCAGAACAGATATTGTCTTGTGTGAAACACCTGGCCTGCTATGAGCACAAATGGATACAAATAGCAAAACTCTATTAGGCTAGAAATAACCCGATTCTGAAGGACCAAAAATGGAAGGAACAGTCTGAAACTAAATACAAAAATAAAAACCAGAACACCTGTCTTCAGACAATCCTCTTGAAAATGCCACAAGGCTAACTCATGAACACCCAAATTTGAAACTGTTCCTTCTGTGGCATGGTTATTGTTCCTCCTGTGGTACTGCTGAACTTGGTTACTCCTACTATTATTTTTGCTCTAAGACCCAAACACAGATAATTAGGATAAAAGGTTAAAAATCAACAGTTAACAGAAGTTGTGAGGGTTGCTGTTTCAAGGGGTCAGCCTTACCAAAATGCTATTCCAAATCAATCCTGCTCTTTTCAATAGTTAAATCTGAGAAGAGCTTTAAGTATGAGAACCCTCTCATTTAATTCAGCAAGACTCCACACTTCATGTTGCATGTACTGAATATAGGTTGTATCAATCTTGTCTAGATTTCCTAATAACAATGATAAAATGCCTTAAGCTCACTGCCTGGCCTTTCCTGTTAGTCATTTGCAGGATAGCCTTCTGTTGGCTCTCACAGACGACCAGCCATCAGATGGCAACCAGAAAACCACAAATTGATAGCAAAGCTTCATAAGCCTCAGCATTCACAGACCCATTTGTTTTGTTTGAATCAATACTGGCATGCTTGAGTACATTCGGCAAATTAAAAGAGAAAATCAACAAGAGCGACCCCCGAGACAACAAACCTTACTCTTTGGGGACATTTCTTTGAAGTGAGTCTCACTGGCCAGAACATGGCCAGCTGGTCCTCTAAGAAATCAAGGCAACCTGCAACACGCCAGAAGGACACCTCTAGTGATGCTTGAGATGCGAGGACCATCTTGAACCTTCGAAGCAACATCCAGTAGTTCTGGAGATGAAAAGGAGCTTGCACTTTTCTGAATGCCAAAAGAAGTTCTTCTAGAGCATTTTCACTCTTTCAATGCTGATACAGAGACTATTAAAGTCTTCCCATTCCCCACTTCATAGGTCTCCACACAGTTGTTTTTAATTTGTGCTGTTACTATTTGTATTCCCTGGCACTACAACTGTTTCTCATACAAAGACATAAACAGCAGTGATTCCAGCTCCAAAAACCCCATATGTTCCAAAAAGACATCAGACAACGCGTGGGAGGTGGAGAGGTACAGTGAGGAGGGGAAATGCCTTGCCTAAAGTCATGCAGAAGGGCAGCGACACGGCTGGGAACATTACTGCTTGTGAAGCAGGTCTAAACACAGGGGGCTCTAATTTGCTAACCAGACAAGTTCATGGCAGCTACTGAAAGCTGCCCGTAAGCAAAATGCCACGAGTCGCATCCCAGTTCTGTAGTAAAGCTAGTACAGCATTGTTGGCTACTGTACAATTGCTATGGAGAGGTTATGGGGCTTTGTTTTTATTCTCCTTCCTCTTAGTTAAGAGAGAAGGTAGGAGGGTTAGAGAATGGGGAAAAAAGAAGGTTGTAAGCTCCATCAGAAAACTTTTGTAATAGCCTGAAAATACAAATCTGAAAAGTTGGTCATCACAGGTGATGCAAGGAAACTACTGGTGATGGAAATTAAGATCCCAGCCTCTACTGCATTGTAAAACCTACTGTTTCAATGCAATGCTATGGTCACACTAGATGCCACAGCACTTTGCATTTTTCTTCTTTGTAGAGGACCAGTGCAGCCCTGATCAGTACAGCTATGCCATCAATGGTGAACCAAAGTCACCACTCCATACACAGGAATATCCGATTCTTTTCCTGCAAATTGTACTCCAAAAAGCCCTTTGATATCAGGCGCATGATGCCATCTGCAAACAAATGGAGACTTTTCCCATCTGTACTTCAAAACCCTGGAAACAATGGAGGGAAAAATATGTATTTTAGAAAAGAGGATTTTCCAGTTTACCTATGATTTTGTCATGTCTAAATTAGACTACTTGGGAGATACACTTAGCAGAGCTAGTCATTATGAAATAAGTCACTAAGTCTCATTAGAAATCATGTTTAAATTTAGTTGGTCAAAGGTACTCAATGGAAAGGACTAGGCAGTTTGAACAGGCAATTTGTCACAGGGAGGTGAATCACCCTCTGGAGATAATCATCTTCTCCATCTACTGAAGATGGAGCCCAGACAACTAGCTTAGCTAGCTTATTTTAAAATGGACTAAATGAAGATGGATTTCATCCTTAAATAGCTAGCTCATCCTGCGGAGAACCACACCTTTGCTCCATAAAATGCACTGGCTTCCCTTTCAACACACTGCCCAACTTGTCTCCTGCTTCTAAGCTAAGTGTAATTAGTTTTTCTTTGACTGACACTTGAACACAGCCAAACCACTCAAAACCCTCAATTTCTTTGCATTTATGCAGGAGGGTTTCAGGCACAGAAATGAGAAAGAAGAGCAATCCATCTGACTTCTCCAAGGTAGGAGCCAGTGGTCCCCAGAGAATTCATCAGCAGGTGAAATTTTTAGGACACATGCTGTACTTCTGGTGTTAGCCCAAGTTTATGCTCAAGTAGATCTCTTTGCTTCTCTGCATCAATTTTATGCACTGCTTATGCACTGCAAGCAGCTGATGGAAATAATTACAACGCTTAAAAGAATTACCTAAAATCTATGAAAAGACAGTTAAGAGGGAAGCACGAGCTATTTCAAAACTAGTTGCATGGCAGATACAGCATAGGGTAGCGGATTAACAAGTGAACAGCTGTACAAACAAGTTTAATGGGAGTAAGGCAGTACATGTTCCCTTAAAACACTTAACTAAGATTCAGAAGAAAATACATGGAGTCAGACTACTGCAATTTTGAAGAACCATTTATAAGGTGCGAGTTCTCTGAAAATGCACACAGATCAAGAAGATAAATAGCCTGCTACTCCTTGGTGGTAACACCAGCTTACAGCATGGTCATGCACACAGCAGTGCTCCTGCCTTTTGTATGATGTCTATATACAGTGCACCTCACTGGATTTCTAAAACAAACAAAAAAAAACAACTGCAGTAAGCAAGATGTAAACTGGCTAATTTTAGTATTAATGGCTAATTTTAAGTGTGCACCAGTGCTGTCTGTGAGCATAATACTCATTGATCCAGAAGAGGTCTATTTTAATTCAAACTATTGACACAGCCAGTGTTGACCACCTGTGCCCCTCATATTACTGCTTTTGGTTCTTACGGACCTACCTTACTCTTAACTTAAATCCTAACATTGCTCATCATCAGTGGGACAGATGCATCGTGAAGCAATCACTGGATTTGACCACGATACATTAGGAAACTAATCTGTAAGCTGGATCCTCTATCCCAAGTAAGAGAAGTTTGTGCATATTACATTTTAAAACTAGCACGAAACATAAAATTTGCCAAATACTCCCACGGTTTTATCAACCACTGTGAACGTAAAGTAGATCAGTAAAAAAACAAAACAAAACAAAAAAGGCATAAAAAGCTACCTCTTGTTGCGTTTCTTTAGTTCAAGGAAAAGCCTTTTTCCTTTAATATTTTTCTACCTTGAATGGAACTTCTTTCCATTTACTTGTACCTACCTTACTAGGTTCTCCTCCCAAACATCTGTGAGAAGTCTCTGCAATTCATTAACCCAGTTCATGATCCTTGTGGTGCTGTATCAGACTTTCCAGAAAGTGATCTGCCTCCTCACACTAGAGTTTATATAGATGGATCTCCAGTCAACATTATCAGGCTTTTAGGTAGCCTTGGAAAGAAAATGAAATTTGATATGCTGTTGTCTCTGTTGACCATCAGAAATTCAACACATTGACCCATTTTTAATAAAAATCTACCAAACAGTAGCACTTGCTTATACCTCTTTGAGGATTTCTAGATTAATAGAAATTACTTGCAGTAAAACAGAGGTAAACATTTGCCTTAGAAGTGTTCATCTTCAATTACATATAAAAATATTCAGGATCCTTTTCTGAAGGAATAAAGTAGGTAAAATATGTTGATGCCATAGTTTCCACCACTGCCATACTTACTCTTAATTTGCATCACTGAACAAGGAAACATTAAAAAGGAGCCAGGCACAGAGGTATTGAGAATTTTCCATGGATATGTGGAAAATCATTATCTAAATCAAGGGTGTTAAAGGCTTTCCTGTCTCCCAGCTCTGTTTACTCCCAAAAAAAGGCTGTAGTTCCCCAAGCCTAATCTTCAAATGGCACATGACACACAGATTAGAGGAGACACTGTGTTTTGTTCATAAACAATTTATTTTATTTCAAATATGTGCCCTTGTTGATTCAACAATGATGTTTGGAGAATCATGTCCTCCACCAAACAAAAAGAGAACTGATTTGGAAATCTTTCACCTGACTCATTTGCTGATGATACCTTGACACTGCCTCCCTGCTCCTTTCCTTCTCAGCAGCTGAAAGTATGGCTCAGAACGAGCATAAACTTGTACCTTACTCTGAAACGACTATAAATACAGCGAACAAAGAACAAGTAAAAACAACCATTCAGGGAGGCAGAGGACTATGAATATACAGACAAATAGAAAACATCTTACTGGGATTTTTACTGATTTTTTTTTCTGCAAGTAAGTTTAAAAACCACTTTAACTTTAGTGTCCTGCTGTTTTCCCCTCCTCATTTCCTCCTCATTCCTCAACAGAAATAAACAATTCCAAAAATGCTAGATGCTCCTAACACCCTCCCCTCTTTTTTTTTTTTTTTTTAAAAAAAAAAAAAAAAACACAAATGAACAAACAAACCATTTGAAATTCTGTCCCTCTCCTTCCAAAAAAGCAGGCAATGTGGCATGGAGGAAACAGGACTGGACAAAGCATGAGTTTCACATGGATGAACTGCTGATTATCTCTTCTTACTATTTGGTATGGGTGTTTGCTTTGCATTTCTATTGATGTAGATTATAAGACATGAAGCAAGTTATTTTGGATGCTGATGCCAATCTGAGCATTAAGGAAAAACTAATGATGCTTGGGTCCTGGCATAGGTGGTCATGGACTTATGGAAGTTCCTTGGTTTAATATTTACAAGGATGTTTTAAAATTATGGTCTGTGAAACATTTTCCGAAGATGCTCCTTTATCTGACAAAAAAATAAAAGAACCCTTGATCCAAATCCCATCTCTTTTTAAAAGTCTTGTTAAAAATGTTGATTCATCAATTTATCTTAGCACACTTAAAAGCAGAATAGTGAATAATGACTTTTAAAAAAAAGAGAAACATGCTGATCTCTACGGAGACCGTCGCTCTTTTTTCAGAAGTAAATGACACTGAATGGTGCGGATTCGATTCTTTGCTGGGGCAAACTCCGGCTGAAGTTTCAATGTTGACTCATACCATTTCATCGCCTTTTCAAACTCTTCCTATAAAGAAAGAGCAAAGATTGCATTAAGTCAGATTCTAAAAACAGCGGACACTACTGTTTTCTATTTCCTCCCTGTTCTAATTAGTTAGAGTAGCATGGCATACACAGAAGTAACCGAACCATCCTGGTGGTTTAGCGGTTTTTATTTTTTCCCTCCAAATAACTCTGGTATTTTCTTGGACTTACACAACCCAATTTTGCATAGCCCATGGAAAGGGAGTCAAATCACTGTTATGCATTACTGACCAATTCTCTCACCTTTTTCCTTTTAATAGTAGGTATGTGCATTCTTACTGTGAAATAACTTTTAAAAAGCAGATTTCATCCAGAATTTACATAGATCAAAGCTTTACACTCTTTCTTGTACAATGCAAAAATATCAACTTTGCTGAACAGGTAACATTTTTAAGAACAAACTTGAAATTAGTATTGAAAGATTACTCAAATTAAGGAAATTAAAAAAAAAAAAACAACCTGATGATTTAAAATCATACATTAGCTAGACAATTTCAGCTGAAAACCTGGACTCCGGAATGGTTGTAAGAAGCATTCATGGTGTAGTAACATTTATTTTTATAGTACTGAAATCTAATTATCTATACCACCCCACTTTTTTTATTTATTAACCAGGGAAACATGCCAACTTCCAGTAATGTCTTCGAAGAAAAACACGAGAGAGAGGAAAAAAAAAAATAAAAAAATTGTGGGTTTTTCAGTCACTTTCCACATCTTTTCCTCTTCTTTTCTCGTTATAGGAACTGAGCTACTCCTACGACGTATTTTTGGGACTGTGAACAAGAATTTATTTATTTTCCAAATCTACTAAAGAAAACCACTAAAAGAGCTTTAAAACAGATGCTGGACTTGGGTGCCTTTTAAACAGCATATTCAGTACGTCCTAGGGCAAGACTATTGATGAACTACTGGTAAAGAACTAAACTAACATCACCATCTGAAAGCAGGCAGCGCACTGCACAGCGCTTCTAGACTTTGAATTTATTTTATTCCTAAGCAAAAGAAGACAGAAGTTTGGGCAGACTGCTGCTTCATACTTACAACTCCCAGGATCTCACTCTAAGCATTACCACAACTTCAGTCGAGTTCTGTTTCTCAGTAACTACTTGTACAGTCCAGGTAACACTCACCTCTAGCCACTTTATAAACACTAGCTAGATCAATGAGTCGTAAAGTCGTGATTTTAAAAAAGTGTATTTTAATATAGTTTCAACAGGAATTACATCGAATATCCCATATTACTTTATGGGAGCACTGACCAACAAATGAAAACAAGAATCAGATCTTTCCACTTTTAGATGTAATCATTTCCTTCCTGTGATCTGACATTACTTTGAAGTTCCTTTAGATTTATTCCCCACAGCATTAGTTTCTATAGCATCCATCCAAAGTTCTCAGTCCTTAAAATGGCTAATAGTTTCTGCTTTTTAAAGCAATTTGCTGAAAAGTCTTGCAAATAAAGGAATGTTGGCCTCTATAATGCTATGCTATTAATTAACATGGTATCTTTTACAAACTGGTTGCCAGGGTCAGCTCTCAAATATAGCTGACTAAATATGAAGAAAATAAAGTAACTTTTCTTTATATGAGCGTAAGTTGATCCAGAAGATAAGTTTGTCCTGTTGCTAGTCATTTTATATTATGAATATGTAGCTTCATTGAGAAATCTCTCATACCCAGGAGAATAAAGTTATTCTTAGGTCCTGTTCTAACTTGAAAAAGACATTTGAAACTCAATCATCAAACTTCTACTTCGTTTCTTTTCACTGTCAGAAGTAAAACCTTCCTAGAACAAAGTCATTCCTTTCTTCAGTTTGTTTCCACTGTGTGTCTGACAGCATTGTGCATTCTGATCTTTTCAACCCTGATAGCCACAATACATGACTACCTGCTCAACTTGCCCTGTTATTTCTATGATCCCCCAACCAGAAGAGTGAAACATTAAGGACAGATCTACCACAAGCGCTAAAAATTGGCAGGGATACACATAGGAACACACCTAATTGAAAATACTTCTGAAACAGACATCGATAATAACTACGTTTCAGTTTAATGGTGTCTCTCTTACCTTTCAAATATACCGGCCCTGTTAAAGATGAGACTAAAACGTGCAAGAATGAATCCAGCCTTTTTAATGTAAAAGGAATGAACATTTTGCATTCACAGGAAATACTGAAAGCTGACTTGTAGATTAGAATGTATATGCAGTATGAAGAAATTTGAATTAAATCTGTAAACTATTTTGGGTGTTGATAGTTAAACATCCCTTGAGTTTGTTCACTGCAGCAGCAAACTGTTTTACTAATTATGTTAAACTAAGCTCTTCAGGATAAAAACTCAGCTTATCATTAATTTTCCAGTATTACAAAAATATCCTGTGTTTAGATGGGAAGACAACCAAAATTATCAATTGTTTGCTATTGTCTTAACAAAGCTTTGCAAACAGCATCCTGAAGCCAGCTAGTAAGAACACTGGCCTTCAAGAATTAAATGAGTAATAGAGAGCTTTGATGGGCTTTAAAAGTATATTAAAAAATATTCTCTTAGTGATTCTCTCCCTTATTTTGTGAACGTCGCTCCCCCAAAATTCCAACTTGTGGAAACAGGATTGGTATATATGCTTCACCAAAGACAAGACATAGACGGGGGACAGCACACTCACCATTGCTACGTAGACATTTGCCAGTGTGAAATGATTAACCACAAAGTGTGGTGCTATTTCCACTGCCATGGTAGCCACGATGATGGCATCATTCCAAAGTCTGGCATTGTGGAAGATGTTTGCTAGGCTTATTAGTGGTACATCCTGGAAGAGAAAGCGATAAACTGTGAGGTTCTTTCCACTGAAATTGTTTCAGGATCAGGAATACAGAAGGCTCCACCACCTGGCCACTATCTGATCACTTTTTGAAGGTGACAAACTAGATTTATTTTACTGTAAAAAGGGCATTTCAACCTGAGATATAAACAAACAAAGAAAAAAACTCTCTAATAAACACATCTGCTTGCAAAAGTGACGAACATGACTGTTGCATAGATAAGTGATTTGAAAACTAACTCTCAATAAATGTCCTAGTACATACATTTATTTTTTAGATGCTGTTGCATTCGTTTTCTGCCAAAAGATGAGAAGCAGTCTAAGAGACGAGAGAAGCTGTTAGTCTAAAACCCCCTTCTTCAGCTGTTGCACAGAAGGGGAAGGAATAGGAATAAAAAGGGAAAGCAGGGAAATTAAAAAAAGGGTCTAACCATTAGCACAGGTGTTTTCTATCCTGCTCCTGGTACAGAATTCCTGTAAGATGCTGAGTAACAACTATAAATAAAGTTTTCTCAGGTAGTCACTGATGTTTTTATTTTCTGAATTTCCAGACTGTGACCGTGTCTGACTGACAAAATTGTGGAGCCCTGACAGCCATAACAAACTCTCTGGGAGCTTCACATCTACAAAGAACAAAATACTACTCAGAAGCAAGTCTTAGATGCCCTCAACAGAAGAATAGAAAATTTTGGATGTATTTGATCCCTACCACAGTTTTGATACTATGCAGATACTATGGAAGTGAGAATCACAAAAGCAGCTCACAGGAAAATTAATTATCTTTTATTTAGATGAGAAAAGGTGAGATAAAGTAGGGAGAGCACATAAAGCCAAGGAGGAGGATTAAACAAAATAGTAAATAGCAATTCATTCAGTGTTAACTCTCATGAGTTCAGGTTGCAGCTCAGTCTTTACAAACAAGACCCCCAGTCTTCTCTGGAGGCATGGGGGGCAACTTCAAAAGGACAAGAATAAAGCACAAATTTGATGTGAGCCCATCCCGAGCAACACTGTATCACACCACTAGAAAACAGTCAGCAGTACCTACACCATAAAAGACAGGTAAATAAAATAAACAAGAGCATGTTGTGTTAGACCTTGGCTCTAACCTTGTTTTAAAAAGACAACGGCAAAAAGACAGAATTACAGAAGACAAAAGACACTCAGGATGTGGAGTAGGAATAGATTAACATTTCTTAGCTGAGGTATTTCTCCTGTTAATGGCTAAATCCTCCTAATAATACACAGTGTAAAACACTGTCTTCTGATTTTCAGAGAAGGATTTAAGACCAAGGTTCAAAAAGTGGTTTGCACTTTGCAGTGTTGCAGTTTGTTGTTCAGGTCCCAGAGTGAAACCTCCAATGTTGAGTTAGGGGCCTGCACTGCATTTACCAGTTTGCGAGGGGGAGCCTGGTGCCTAAGAACAGACATCCCTGCTCAGCATCTCATGGGGCAGGGCCAAGGTTATATGAAGCACTTCAGTCAACTGTAACACTAAACAGGAGACTGTCCCAAATACTGCCTTTTTGGACTAAACCACAAAACTGCTGCACAAAGTCAGGCAATAGTCAGCCAAAACACTTCCGCTTTAAGCATTTATATTATTCCTTTAGAACTCACCACTCCCTCCCTTTAAAAGCACAATGACAAGATATACTTCCCACATTTTAAGTTAGAAGACTTGTACAGGCAGAGGCTGACGAAGATTCAGTTCTACGTAGCAGAGGGGAGTTCAAGCCTGTACTACCCAGAGAGGTGTCAAACCCACTAAACTGCAGGAAATTCCTCTTTTGCAGTTGCCCACTCTCAACATGTGGTGAGGGTCTTGAGGTTTCACCACAAGTAGCTCATGTCCAACACATTATAGACACTTGATACACACAATTCTGGGCATAATAGTTTGTGAAAACTCCACATGGCTGTTACACAAGCAAAACATTATTTCATCCGTGTAGCAGGCAGATGTAATGTGTACACACCTTCATGTGATGGGGTGCATAGTGCAGCGCTTGCCGTAAGCAGTCAATTGCCTTCTTTCCTTGGCCTTTCACCCTCCAGTAAAGAGCAGCCATGCTAGAGAGGACCCATGAAGTCTGATTCTGGCAAAAGAAGAACACAAAACCCAGTCATGCAAACACCTGTAGTGAACAGACTCCTTGTCTTTCACTCTTTGAATTCACTTGCTACATTGAGGGTGGAGGGTGTTACACTTAACCATAAACTATTCACTGGAACAGGCTCCCCAAGGACGTAGTTATGGCACCAAGCCTGTTGGAACTCAAGAAGCGACTGGACTGCACAGTTAGTCATATGGTCTGAATTTCTGGGTAGACCTTTGTGGTGCTAGAAGTTGGACTTGATGATCCTTGTGGGTCCCTTCCAACTTGGGATATTCTATGATTCTATGTTCCTATTCCAAAGCATCAGAAAGAGTTTATCTAACATATATGCAGCAGCCAGGTCAATGAGACTGCCATATGAAACACAAATTCCAAATGCAACATAATTTTCTTAAGGGAATAGCATCTTAATAGCTTTATACAGCAACAACAGTTTCAGCAGTCACAACAGCTTCTAACCCGCTGCCAGGTGCTGAGCATTCAAACGCGTACATGCAGTACCCTGTATAAATCAACACTCTTAGCTAAGTTAGCTGACTGGACTCCTTAGGCTCTCCATAGTCACTGGAAAGAGAAAGGGTGCTCTGGGATGCAGCCCAGGGCAGATGCCTGAGAAGTCTAGCTGACCGAGTTTGTTGCCTCTAGTTGGCGGACTCCCATGTCACGTGTCAGAAGGGAAAATACCATGTGCTTGAGTTCTGTGGACTCAGACACTATAAATGAATGTTTGTGTTCACATATGCAATTAGATAAGTAGCCATCTTGATTTGTTTGATTAGCTCTTGTGAATAATGAATGAGACTGGAACACAGAAAAACTGCATTTTATTTCCAGCACAGCTAGCTTTAGTGAGAAAGTTTCTGGTCTGTTAGTACTAAATTTTCAGCTGATTTGGATAAAGCTTGCTATCTGCAGGGGGAAGTGTAGCTTGTAAAAGAAAAGTTGGCATATCTGAAGTCAAAAGGAACTAAGATTTATAATGCAAGCTTAAGAGTAACATCTTCACTTTCTGGGAACAACAAAGGTATACTGGCTTTAGTTTCAAAGCATAATAAGTTCATTTGATGGCTTTCTAAAATAGGCTAGGGGCACCAAGCTGTTTCGGTTGAACTCTCTTTTGTATGTTAGTTTGGAACATCCTCCTTGCACTGTAAATACACAACAACAATCCCTACATCCCTATCCACCTTGTATATCCTGGGAAAAATATGTTCCTAATCACCTCTCCAGCAAGAACAGGAACTGCAGCCTCACACATGGTGCTATGCCTCTGCCTGAAGACATTAGTGACCACGAAATGGTGGAGTTCTCTATTCTTGGCGAGGCCAGGAAGGGGACCAGTAAAACCGCTGTATTGGACTTCCGGAGGGCTGACTTTGAGCTGCTGAGGACACTGGTTGGCAGTGTCCCTTGGGAGGCGGTACTGAAGGGCAGAGGAGTCCAGGAAGGCTGGGCGCTCTTCAAGACGGAAATCTTAATGGCGCAGGAACGGTCTGTCCCCACGTGCCCAAAGACGAGCTGGCGGGGCAGAAGACCAGCCTGGCTAAACAGAGAATTGTGGCTTGAGCTTAGGAGGAAAAGGAGGGTTTATAATCTTTGGAAAAGTGGGCAGGCCACTAAGGAGGACTATAAGGATGTTGCGAAGCTGTGCAGGGACAAAATTAGAAAAGCCAAAGCTCAACTGGAGCTCAATCTGGCTACTGCCGTTAAAGATAACAGAAAATGTTTTTATAAATACATCAATACAAAAAGGAGGACTAAGGAGAATCTCCATCCTTTACTGGATGCGGGGGGAAACTTAGTTACAAGAGATGAGGAAAAGGTGGAGGTGCTTAATGCCTTCTTTGCCTCAGTCTTTAGCGGCAATACCGGTTGTTCTCTGGATACCCAATTCCCTGAACTGGTAGAAGGGGATGGGGAGCAGGATGTGGCCCTCGCTATACATGAAGAAATGGTTGGTGACCTGGTACGGCACTTGGAAGTGCACAAGTCGATGGGGCCGGACGGGATCCACCCGAGGGTACTGAGAGAACTGGCAGAGGAGCTGGCCAAGCCGCTTACCATCATTTATCAACAGTCCTGGCTATCGGGGGAGATCCCAGTTGACTGGAGGCTAGCAAACGTGACGCCCATCTACAAGAAGGGCCGGAGGACTGACCCGGGAAACTACAGGCCTGTCAGTTTGACCTCAGTGCCAGGGAAGCTCATGGAGCAGATTATCTTGAGAGTCATCACGCAGCACTTGCAGGGCAAGCAGGCGATCAGGCCCAGTCAGCATGGGTTTATGAAGGGCAGGTCCTGCTTGACGAACCTGATCTCCTTCTATGACAAAGTGACGCGCTGGGTGGACGAGGGAAAGGCTGTGGATGTGGTCTACCTTGACTTCAGCAAGGCTTTTGACACCGTTTCCCACAGCATTCTCCTCAGGAAACTGGCTGCTCTTGGCTTGGACTGGCGCACGCTTCGTTGGGTTAGAAACTGGCTGGATGGCCGGGCCCAAAGAGTCGTGGTAAATGGAGTCAAATCCAGTTGGAGGCCGGTCGCTAGTGGCGTTCCCCAGGGCTCGGTGCTGGGGCCGGTCCTCTTTAATATCTTCATCAATGATCTGGATGAGGGGATCGAGTGCACCCTCAGCAAGTTTGCAGATGACACCAAGTTAGGTGCGTGTGTCGATCTGCTCGAGGGCAGGAAGACTCTGCAGGAGGATCTGGATAGGCTGCACCGATGGACTGAGGTCAACAGTATGAAGTTCAACAAGGTCAAGTGCCGGGTCCTCCACCTGGGACGCAATAACCCCAAGCAGAGCTACAGGCTGGGAGATGAGTGGTTGGAGAGCTGCCTGTCAGAGAAGGACCTGGGAGTGATGGTTGACAGTCGGCTGAATATGAGCCAGCAGTGTGCTCAGGTGGCCATGAAGGCCAACAGCATCCTGGCCTCTATAAGAAACAGTGTGACCAGCAGGGCTAGGGAGGTGATCGTCCCCCTGTACTCGGCTCTGGTGAGGCCGCACCTCGAATACTGTGTTCAGTTTTGGGCCCCTCGCTACAAGAAGGACATCGAGGTGCTTGAGCGAGTTCAGAGAAGAGCAACGAAGCTGGTGAGGGGCCTGGAGAACAAGCCCTACGAGGAGCGGCTGAGGGAGCTGGGATTGTTCAGCCTGGAGAAAAGGAGGCTCAGGGGTGACCTTATCGCTCTCTACAGGTACCTGAAAGGAGGCTGTAGCGAGGTGGGGGTTGGTCTGTTCTCCCACGTGCCTGGTGACAGGACGAGGGGGAATGGGCTTAAGTTGCGCCAGGGGAATTTTAGGTTGGATCTTAGGAAGAACTTCTTTACCGAAAGGGTTGTTAGACATTGGAACGCGCTGCCCAGGGAAGTGGTGGAGTCACCATCCCTGGAGGTCTTTAAAAGACGTTTAGATGTAGAGCTTAGGGATATGGTTTAGTGGGGACTGTTAGTGTTAGGTCAGAGGTTGGACTCGATGATCTTGAGGTCTCTTCCAACCTAGAAATTCTGTGATTCTGTGATTCTGTGATCTGACACCAGTTCAACACTGCATAAGGTAAAAGGAAATAAGTAAGAAAGAGAGGAAGTCCCTACCTGTCAGCTGCCTGCCTGCCAGAAGTGCAACTGGAAGAGTTGAGCCATGGCTTAACTCTGACTTTCTATAAGCTCCACGCCAATGTTGCATCAATAGAAAGAGGAGGATTAAGAACTGTTAAAATAGTTTAATAAATATCAGCAGCTAGCAATACAGCTCAAAACAGGGCTGAAAATACACTGGGAAATATGATATGCTTATGTTTTAGTAGAAAGGTAGGCAAGAGACCTGGCAGCGGGACTCCCATCTGTAAGCAGAGAACATAGCTCAAAAAAATATCTGTGAGGGCCTTACAGAAGCTGAATAGACACAAATCTCTGGTCTGAGTACTACTGCATTCCTTAACTGGAATGTCATTCATATAGTTTCAGACTGGATAAACTGCACCCAGGCAGCATTATTTTTCTCATTTACACGTACCTTTTCCAAGGCTTTGGCTATTCGAGTACCAACTTGTTCTAATGACTGTGGTGCATACTGGTCTTTGCCAAGATTCTGTAACACCTGTGAAAGAGGAAAAACACGTCCTGAGAGGATGGAACCTGATAAGAGATGCCCTTCACTTGTCTACTTGCTTGCTGCTTTTTTACCCAGCCTTTTACAAATGCTCTAGTCCGTTCCATTCCAAATGTCACTATGTATCTTGAGTTAGTACTATCTGTATCATCACATAGTGTTTTAACTCCATGTCACTGAATACCAGGAATGCTAGAAGTTTATTGCATTCTTAATTGATTTTTTCTTCTATTAATTCATCAATACAGAGGCACTAATGGTGTTTTAGGATTTTCCTCAGCACAAATCACAGAATGCTAGGAAAACAGTCTGGTAAAATATTAGTTGTGCTGTTCTTACAGTTTTATCCAGGTGTTCACTCTAAGATACTTTCAGAGACAGAGGACTGAAATAAACGTACCTTGAATCTGTCATGGTATGGCCATTTTTGTGTGAGAACCTTCACCTGTGGCATACCTCTTTCAGTTGACTTTCTCCAGTGTAATGCAAGCTTGCCCGACTAGAGACACCTTGCAGGTGGTCCAAAGTATGCATACTGGCTGGTAGATTAGGGTTGCAAAGGGGCTCCATGGCTGGTTCTTGCAGCTGCGTTGCAAAATCGATGTGTTCTGTAATGCTACAAAGGTAATAAACTGAATCAGTCAGGAGAAGAAAGGGAAGAGTCATCACAAAGTTCCCTAGTGAGTGTAAACTGCCTGGAATCTGGCAGAATCTCCTTTGAGTAGCTTAAGAAGCAAGAGAAACTGGATCTTCAGTCTGCAGTTGCACTTTTCTTTACAAGTGGATTTATGAAATACCACATAATGTTTTCAAACTTCTTTGAAATTATGATAGTTCTTAAAGAACTTTCAGTCAATATACACTTGAGGCCATGCAACTGTCTTGCTTTGTGTGAGTGACTTACGGTCCAAATATAAGATACTTACTCAATGTTTTTAGCAGAAACAGCAAGCCATGTGCTGGCCACAGTTGTAAGCTCTACCCTACGGAGTTTCAGGCATTCATCAGGACTTGGCCAGCCAAGGCTACGATAGTCACGCTTTTTTCCTAGAGAAAGGAAAAAAATCATCCAAAAAGTAAGAGAAATTATCTTGAAGCAAAAGGACATTCTGTTTTAGTACAATGATTTACAAAATACTTCATAGCAGCAGGTACATTCCCTATCATTACAAAAGTCAGTCCTGCAGCCAGATTTCTTTAAGAACAATCCCAAAACTAAATACACTGAATGAAGCTCATTGGAACTAAAGATAGAATTGGATCCTATGGAAGACATATTTGGAGGTGGGCTCGAAAAAATATTTTATTATAATTTTTCAATAGCTACAGATTAAGAACAATCATCATTCTTGTTTACATGATGTCTCTACTTAAACGTCCTTAAAGAAAGTTCATAAGTGAGTCATCATTTATGTTCTACGCCTACAGTAAGAACTAACAGAAGTTGGTAACTCCATCTTCTGACAATTCCAGGTGAAATATACTGCCATTTCTTATCACCGAATATTAGGCCAGACACTAGCTTTTATTGCATTCTTACACTCAAGACTGCAACATTTCTGAAAACTACTAAGCAATTACACTCCAACTCTCCTGTTTTGCAAGAGTTAACCAAGGCAGGGAAAGGTTAAATAATTTACTTTATGCTAGGAATCCGATTTTCAGATTTGATCCAAACCCTACTGAAATCTTTTCCTCATGTGTGGTGGATATGGTACCAGATCCTACAAACCTGGATCCTACATGTTAAATGCTAGGAAACATTTTTCTCTTGCATCAGAAATACCTGAACTGTTTTGAAGGTAAGAAAGATTCACTGTAGCCATAAATTTGCAGAATGGGAGGCCAAGTTCAACAACCAGGTACACATACAGTATTTTAGTACCTATTTGTGGTTACCTAAATTTTTGACCATTTGGATGCAAATCCTATTTACTTCGAAGGAGTGTTTCACCATAATTTTGCAAAATAATGACAAAACCTGCAATGCCATGTCTTCCTGACTAAAGGAACACTAACTTTGAGAAATACTGGGAAACCTCGGAAGGAAAAGATGATTTCTCGTCATCAGCACCGTGCACTATCTGATTACGAGTTAACTATCTGCATGAATGGCAAAAGATAGTGAGAGGTATGGAAATGCTACACAGGGACAGATCAGTAATCAAAGCACTAGTCAGATACAGGACAGATAGCTTCATTTCCCTGTTCTCCTAGGTACTCCCCTGGCAACCTCCAAGGTGTTACTTAAACTTTCACTGATTTAGTTCTCCTGAAGAGAAAGTCAGCAGACCTTGCCTCTCAGGAGTGCTAGGGAGTTAATAACTTTACAACTGAGGGATGCTATATAATAAACCCATAAAAGTAGCTCAGGGAGAAAAAATACACTGAGGAGAGGAAAGGTGTGTGTTCACAAATGACGGTTTGTTTTCATGTAATCTTCCCTATTTAAATATTTAATTTAACAACTTACCTTTGTCAGTTGCTTAAAAAGGAGCGTTTTAAAGATTTAATGTAAAAGCCTTCAAAATGTGAACTCGCATTCTAGGTCAACAAATTGTCAATGACTAAAATGTATTGGAGAACACAGCTTTGCTTACACATTAACCCTACAGCATTAAGATTTTACATCCTTTGAAATCAAGGTAAAATGAGAAGTATGGGGGAACCATCATTTTGGCTCTCCTAGTCGGCATCACTAGGTTCCAGAAGTTCCAAATTTTATACTAAGTAACCATGTGCTGATTATTTCTACCCACCTGAACAGACCAGTGGAACTAGCATGCATTACCTTAATAGCTCTCCTCTGTGGTACCTGTTACTAAAGGTGCAAAAACTCCACCTCTCCCTGCAAACCTCCTCACCTACGCTGGTGCAAAACCGTGCTCTTCTGTACCTCCAGTCTTCTGGAAGACAGCATCTAAATTTTCTCGTCTAATATCACTAAATGAATCGCAGAAGGATGTAAAGTTTTATATTATTTCTACTAGACCAAGTTATCTGCCGTTTGTTTTTGAATTGCTTTTGTTATGCTTATATTTTGTTATATTTAATCCATTCAAGATATCACCCTGTATCTGTTCCTGAAGGTCTCTCTCATCTGGTAATAAAGCAACTTCTCTGCCCATTCAGTTTTAAAGGAAAAAGTCATTACTTCCACCACCCCCCCCTTACTACTTCTACTGACATTATCCACATCTTTCATTCTCTACTTTTATCACTTCATCCCCAGAAGTTCTGGCAATTAACATTTTTAATTCAGCCAATAAAGTTATGCTGTGCTTCATGAAGAAGGTGCTGACGGAAGAGATTTCTTAAAAATCCACATTCCCATCTAGAAGGTGTATTTGGCTATGTAGTATTTGTGATGCGTATTTATGATAATAAATAAGTGTAATATAAAAGCTGCAAAGAAATACACCACAAAATTCCAAAAGCTGCAAAGGACAGCTTTCTCTAGTTGCAGCAGGTTACCTATTGGTCCAGGAGAAGGTATCTTTGGTCCACTGATCTCCAGGGCAGTTTGGTAGAAGTTTTCACTTTCTCCGTTAGTCCCTTCTTCTCCGTTTCTCCCAGCTGGCTCCTGGAGATCCAAACTATCAGCTTTTGGTTTCTTTAAACGTTTGACCTGAAAAGTGATCTACCAAAAGGACAATAATGTCAAGGTTCACATTAAGAAGCAGCATGAACATCATCAGCTATAAAGATTCTATCTAAACCAGTGTTAAAATCCACAACCTGTACTAGTCTTTCCCTCCACAACAGTAAGTTGGTGCAAGATTTTTACAAACTGATCCAAACTTACCCATTCAGCTTCATCATCATCACCACAGTCCCCAAAACAGGAGCTAGCCAGTCCATCCTGAGCTCCCTTCTTTAGGACACGGATTCCCTGCAAGTCCATCCGACGACCTTTTACCTCCAGGGCCCCTTCAAAAGCTTCCTGAGGCCATGAGTTTTCAAACTCATCCACCAAAGCCAGCATTTCTTCAGACATGTGATCATCATCTAAACCCTCCATTCCTTCTGAATTGTTGCTTTCTGGAGTAACTGTGTCTAAAATGGAAAACCACAGAACTGTCAAAAATTCTTTACTTACTGCAACCGTGAATTGTACAAAAAATGTTTTTGTTTTTTTTTTTCTTCTGTGACCTCAGTCTTCCACTATCATTATATGAATACATGCCACAAAAAGAGAATGGGACTGGAGAATGCAGACTTTCCCAATGCAAAAAAGCACCAACCATTGCCTCAGAAAATAACACCTCTAGAGCACTTCCATCAGTTTCCTTTCCAGATCAAAGTTCTGCCCGTTCAAGGGGGCAGACAGGAGATGGCTTTTCTCGACATATATGCATTGAACACCAAATAATGCGCTCTGTATCTTAACCACAGAGACTGAGTTCCCTCACTACTGCCTGGCACAGCTGATACAGAATCTACCAAGGTACAACCAACATGTCTTTCTAGAGTCTTGCAGCAGGAAACTACATCCTTCACCATGGAAAGCATCTTAACCTTTTATTTCATTAATTTTCATGCCAGGCTTGGATAAAAACAGTGAACAGAATGAAGTTTTAAGGGTTACTTTTCAGTTAAGAAAAAAAATTTGCTTTCTTGGAGGAAGGAAGGCAGCACTTTGAAAAATCTAGAAACTGATTCACCTGTCAGTACCAATTTTTTTATGCTGACTTACTTTCCAGTCTCAAGATGGAGGGATCCCTTGCTGAACCCTGAGTAAGGACTTCTGGAGCTTCTGTACCTCCCTCAGAGTGTCCTTCTGCCACTGCTGTGACTGACTCATGGTGCTCAAAGTACTTCTCCTTGTTGTGACTGCCATCTAGATTTTTCTCATGACAGTGACCTGAAAGAGAGGAATTCATTGATATACCACGTAAAACTGCTCCTCTTAGACACAAGGTGCAGAAACTACAGTCTTCTAGTTTTCTACATACAGATTAACAGTACAATTCCACAAGGTACCAAAGACGTTGCTGAGAAAAAACAAAACCAAAAAACCTGCTCTGCCTCTTCACAAGGTAGATCACCTAAAACAGTTACCGATAATGTATTTAGGTATACACCGTGAATTACCAATGACAGAAAGCTCAGGTATCTTTTGACAGGAGGTGGCACAGTACCTAGGAAATCATTGTGTGTTGGTAGCACACTCCAGTGAGTGTTCCCAAAGCGTATTTTCAGTGACACTAGACCATACGTGGGGGTTGCCTGCTGGTATGAACCTCACTAGACACTATAATGCTCACAGTGCTTACGTTCAAGAGAAAAAGGGCCAATGCAGATTGATATGGGATTGCCTGGCTCTGATCTCCTGGGCCAGCAGCCGACAGTAGCTAGGTAAGACTAGCTCATAAGCAGACAGACAAAAGCCATCGGTACTGATCTGCATCAAAAATCAGCTGAACGTTTAACTCAGCGCCTAAGTCACCTGCAACTTCTTAACAAGATTTTTGATCTCAAAGCCATCTTAACTCCAGATCTCAGAATTTCCAACAGTAATTACTTGACAGCCTTCCAGGTGGGGTTTTTAAAGAGCTGTTCCCCCCGTGACTCCCCAGGAGCTCCACAGGTACCGAAACACGCATTCCCCACATGACACGAGGGGCAGGGAGGTGCCCCTCACTTCGTGGCACAACTACAGAGCTGACACACAGAGCAGGGGCCGTGTCTGCAGCCTCAGTCCGTCACCAAGTCGGAGAACAGACATTCTGAGCACTGAGCAGTTGCTGCTCGAAAATCCCTCCTTCCTCCTTTCCATCACCTGTGAGTGAAAATAGCTTCCGTACACAAGCTAATTAAGAAGCACATAGTGAATCAGAGAGATTAAACTAAATGAAAGATTATCAAGTGTGTTCCCTGGTCTATCCTCACGAACTCTAACTGCATTGCTCAATTCATATGGAAAGCATTATTTTTCCAGCGGACAGCGTGAACTATGAAGAATATGAAAGAAGCACATCAGTGTCTCCTTTTTCCTCTACCCAATGATCCCACGTTCTAGAAGAATGTTTTCAGGCCTCGCTCTTTATCAGGCCGGGAGGAAGAGAGGATGGCTGTAACTCTCTGGTTGATGTCACCCATTCCACCGCTTCCCAGCAGAACTGAGCTGCAGCTTTTCACTGCATGTTCTGCACTTTTGCAGCTGCCAACACTTGGGTGACACCTCGGGAGGAGAAACAGACTGGTATATTCATGGGGTTATTACCAAAACCAAATATATACAACTATATTCATAAATCCTCCGTGAAAGCTATTTTTTGCCTTACCTTTTCTGCTATATATAAAAAGTCAAACAAGGCTATTAGATGAGTAAACGTTCAAAACAGAAGCTGTTAACTTCAGAAACTGTCCTAACATCTGCCATACAATTATACTCTGCCGTTCCTACTTATTCTATTAGTCAGTGTCTCTTTCTTTAATCCTCTTCTTACCTCCCCCCCGTGCTGTCAATAAAAAATTAATTGGTTTCATTAAAAAAATAAAAATATCTCGTCAATATATGGAGATCCTCATGATTAATTCATGAAGAATGGTGTGCACAGAACCCTGAAGATGAAACTAGTCCTTCTGCCTGACATCAAAACCGGCCTGATTTTGATGCAAGTCAGGTGCTTCCCAGCAGTGCGATGACCACCATTCCCTCTGCTGAAGGTCAGCTCATCATGGAGGTGTGTGTACGTGTGCGTGGGGGGCAGCAAAGGGGCTGAACACCGTCAACTATTTTTAATTGAGATAAAAACACAAGAATGAGAAAAAAGCTGGAAATAACAAGCAGGAGGAAAAAAATGATGCAGACACTTAAAATTCTACTTAAGACTAACCTTGTTAATATTAATTTACAAACACTGACAGCTAAAAACAGATGATGGGAGTGCTGGCTTCCTTGGGATCTGAGAGCTGCTATATATAGAAACCTGAGTGGCCTCATTTTTCCAAATTACTGCTTCCAGTTGCCTGATGTCACAGGAGAAAAAAAAAAGCTGGTTGAAAAGACAATGGAAGTTTAAGATCTTTGATGAGCCTACCATGAATCTAGTGGTACCAAAACATCGCAAGTTAGAATTTTACAGCTTGTATCAGCTGTGTGCCTGGAGAACAACTGGGAAGAACACCAGGTATGAGTGTCAGACCAAGGGAACAACGCAGCCCTAGACACCAGGAACATTCCCTGGTGGCAAAGCATTGCTTGCGTCATTCAATACTTAGTGCACACTAGCTGTGTGAAGGACAAAAGCAACTGCAACCCTAGAAATGCTCAGTTAAAAAGGATTTATACGCATATATTCTGGTTGTCCAAACACATATGCGAAATTTGGCTGTAAAGTCCCGACACAGTGATTACAGCTACAAAATTTAAAGTCTAAAACTACTTCACAGTAGCTGATCAATTCAGCTTACTCCATCCTGAAAACTTGCTAAAGAAGGATCACTTTCCTGCTCATTTGTTTCCTGAGAGCAGCTGCTATAACTCTCTCCTGTTTGTTGTACAGAGCTAAGAAAGTTCAGATAAAAACAGAGGATCAGCCTCTGTTCTACCTTGTGTATTACAAGACCTGGTTACTCTGGTCCAGTCAATGGAACAAAGATGCTAGAGACAGGACACAACATGTATGTGGCTTTCTGCACCTTTATTTAACTGAAGGAAATGAAGACAAGTAAATAGTTTGTGCCTGTTTAATGTAAAAGCTGGAAGGAAAACTGAGAAAATTTCCTAAGCTATACAGCATATGCACTGGTTAGAAGAAACAAATACAGACTCTAGACTGAAGCCTGGGGTTTCTAGAGATGAAAGGCAGAAAACTCTGTTATATATTAAAAGGTCTCTACCTCTCACGTCATTTTAGCCTGTAATTTTTTGTGCCAACATGGAAGCACTTGGACAGCACTACCACAGCTTAGAAACACTGAACGATTTGGGTTGGAAGGGACCTTAAAGATCATCTAGTTCCAACCCCCTGTCTTGAGGGGGTAAGTGTGTGTGTGTGCCTTACACTCTAAATACAGAAAAGCTCTGCTAGATCGTCCTTTCCTTCTAATATTAACCATCTGCTTCATTTTCAGGACCCCTCTTGAATTTCCATCAAAGCTTTAGAACCTACTACAGCCAGTAAAGCTAAAAAAAAACAAAGCAAGAAGCCTGAATTCACACTTGTTTTCTGGTGCACACTCAAACCTGTTATTCCTCCAAATGAAATTTAGTAAAGCTTTTTTAATTAATTATTTTTTTTTAGTAGCAGGAATGATGTATCACTGAGCTCAACAGAGAGAGGTTTGACTCCCTGAATGCAGGTGAACAGCCTCATCTATAGACATTTCCGGAGCAGTGCACCAGTAAGTAGTCTTCTTTTTACTTTTGCTAGTCACTGCTTATGCAGATACAAAAAGACATGAGTCAAACAATTAAAGAGGGTGGTATATTATCCCTTTAGCTACGAAAATGAATAACAATTAACTAGATCATGTGAAAATTTTGGGGGTGCTTGCTGCTTGGGTGATACTGCCTATTTACAATTAGACTAAAATATATCCATTAGAGAAATGGAACTGAAGAAACTGTCACCTATCACTTTCATAGGACAAGTCCTGTTCAGTGCTTCAAGTCCCAGGCAATATAATTCACCAGAACTTACAAAAATAATCTGGAATTAATAAACTCACCTACCAGAAGCCTTTGTGTATCTATAACTACTGGGATCTCAGTCACCGAAACGTGTGCCAAACTAGGATGTGAGGAACTGCCTTAACATCCTGCACCACTTCACCGGTGACTTCACTGCAATATCACCTCCAGAAAGCCAGGGCAGTGTTACGGGGAAATGCTGTTTTCAGGACCATCCTTCAGACAACATTTAAAACGTGGGCTTTGACTTTCACAGCATTGTTAACTCTGGTGATTACACACCACACATCCCAATTACCTTGACGTTTCAAGGTGAACAGATCATTTTGTAAAGATCTTGTAAGCTATTAACCACCACTGTATTATTCTGATCACGTATGAGTGGATATTTGGTTGCAAAAGAAATTAACATTCTTTAGAATTTCACATTTGCTAAGGGGAAAAAAACATGCCAGTTATTTTAAGATTACTTTTAAAAGCAATAGCTTGAGCAGAAACTAAAAAAGAGACCTATCTTTAGCAGATCTTGCTGCTCTGCTCACTTTAATTATAACTTATGGTGCTTTTATTAAGATTTTTTTTTTTGCTCTAAAGTTCATGCCTTTTCTTACTGTTTTCCTTTCTAATTACAGAAAAATACATCTTTACACTTCAAAAAATAAAATCACATAACTGAGCTTTGAAAGTGGAAACTGCAAACCACTTCTGACGGAACAAGGCTGTCATCAGGAAGCTGCCAGAGCGGCTCGAAGTGCAGGACTGAACTACACTCCACAACAGTATCAAAGTAAATTTTGTGCTTACCACACACAGGAATGTAAAAATAATGAAACATAACAAAGGAGTTCTCAGTTTCTTTTTAGTGAAAATGATTAATAGTGACAACTGGAGCAGGGAATTAAAGACAGAAGAAAAGTAGAAGTTCTTAATTACAATTACCTTGCTACGCACTACTGACATGTGAATGTTTGATAGGTCTATATTTAACTGAGGAGAAATACACAACTCTCATGAGATATTCACTGTGTACTCCAGGGCTCGGAAAAGATACAAAGCAGAAGGACAGGCTACATCTGCAGAGCGTAACAGAGAAGCCTTACTGCAGACTCTGAAAGCAAACCAGCCCACCCAGAGGTGAGTCTTGCTCTCACTGAAGCCAGTAACTGGTGACCAGTAGTTTCAAAGCATGACTAGGCTTTGTAATAATAGTATGAATGTACCTCCAATATCTTTTACAGTTGTAATGCACTGGGTAATCACTAACAATTGCATCTGCTGCCCTCATGCCATCATAGCTATTCTTTTAGAATAACAAAGGACAGAGTGTATTAAGTTCCCTCTCAAGCTTCAAGTATTTTTACTGGAAGAGGATGATGACTGTAGTGCCCTAAAATTTAGACTCAGCTTTTGGTATGTTTTCTCCCCACATAGAAGCACTGCTCTTTTTCAACATTTTTCCTTTAATATAAGCCCTCCTCTACAAAACTAGAGGTTACAAGACCAAAACTAAACAAGCAAAACAACAAAACCCACAAACAAACAAACAAACCCAACAAAAACCAAACATTTTCAAGGCCATACAGCAGGACATTTTTCTAACCAAAGAGTTAAAGCGCACAAATAATGAAAAGTAGTATCCAGCATTTTAAAAGTTTTCACACATTCCTACCTCATCTTAAATTCCTCCCTTAGATGAGCAGCCAACAGCAACTTGTCCAAAGATGATGAGGGGCACACTCAAAAGCTAGTAGGCATACGAGTTTACTACATAACAAGCTTTGGTTTGGTGCACAGCAAATGACAGTACAATTTGCATGGTCAAAATTTAGACTTAAGCACACAAAATGAAGCATACAAGAGTTCATTCTTTCATTATTTATTCCAACAACAGGTTTTCAATTAAGAGGATTATATTGTAAAACAACTGCTCTCACTTGTAGGGAAATAGTTTTTAATGTGATCTGTAGCCAAAAAGATGCCTCTAAATTGGCTTAGCTATAGATTTAAAGATTATCTATGTGTCTCATTACAGCAGCTCTGATTAAACCTTTTAAAACACACAGATGCCAACCATTTGAAGCCAGATTTCTTGTTCATATTAACTGAGAGAAATACCTCAGCACTGCGTAACAGACTAGTCCCTGATGCAGACTGACAAAAAAAATTCTCCTTATGAAATATAAGGAAGTGATAAAAAAAACAAAAAACAAACAAACAAAAAAAAAAAAACACACAAAAAAGAGGCAGATAAACCTATTTAAATGTGAACACTGTGCAGTTCAATAAGGGCATGCATGCAAAACTTTCTGAATTCAGCAATACTGTTTAGCAACATAAAAATCTTAAAACAAAACAAAGGAAAAAGAAAAACAAAACAACAGAACAAACAACCCCCAAAACATCTGTTCCATAATTAAAAACAGGGAGGGGAAAATCAAGGAGGTTAATTATATGAAGCCTTCACTGTCCTCCCTCCTCGCCACCCACTACAATAGGAGGTTGTTTTATTACGACATATGTCTAGAAGCAATAACTTGCTTTGTGATGCCTGGGAACAGTGCCCAAAACACAGAAACATCTGAATTTAAACTCTAGAAACATCTGAATTTAAACTCTAGTAACATCTGAATTTAAACTCTCAAATCCTGCCAGCAGATAAGATAGACTAGAAATGTCTCTTTCAGGGTACTCTGGGACTACATATAGAGCAACAAGGTAAGCAGCATGCTAGCTTGAATTTCAGTTTATGCCTCAATGATAGTTTTTTTTTTTTTTTTTTTAATTTTTGTTCTGGAGAAAGAAAGAAGGCAAGATAAACAAGCACACGTAAATTTCAAAGACAAAGGCTTGTCCTCAGTGACTCTTCCAGTGTGCTTGATTTTTTTCCCCTAATATCAGAAAAAATACCTACTTAGTAATTTCTTAACATTAAATACCCGCCCACACTGGACTGCAGTATAATATATGCTGTGAAGATTGAATGGCTAGTATTTGGTTCCTTGACTTCACACAACACACTTCAGAAATATGTTTCTGATTAAGCCATGGGAATTCTTGCTTTAATTACCACTATGAAAGTAAAGGCAACAGTGTCCTGTGTTTGTTTCGCTCTTTTTGTTATCTTCCCTCCATCATAAGCCCCATACCTCTTCCTATGCTAAACATTAACTATTCTGCAGGACTCAAGCTTAAAAGGGGCTACATACAAAAATAACCCGTTCATGAAAAATAAACCCTACAATAGCTAACACAATGAAGCTAGCTAACTTTCCATTTCTCTCAACATACACAGAGACGCTAGGAAGCCAAGTAATGGCCTTATCTGCATAGCTTTCGACCACAGTTGTCAGGTTTGTGCTATATGGGTGAATTTAAACAGTATTCTGCAGTGATCTGATTTTGTATTTTTTAAAGAAAATATTTTTGATAGGCTTTGTTTTATGTTTATCCGTGTATGTCTTCAGTATATTATTCTGCTTAGCCAGAGCAGCTTAGCAGTCAGAATTGATCCACAACAATTGTTAAATTTGTCTGGGACAGGTATTTGAGCAATACTTCTCATAACTGAATACCAAAGCAAAGAGACACTGTCACGAATAGTGAAAGAATGTGTTAACTAGCCAGGTAGGTATGCCCCTTACTAATCTAAGATAGCTTTTAAGTGCTTAGTTGTTTGCCTGATGGGCTACTTTTACACAATACCATTAAAGAGCAGAGTTGTTGCTGTAGATAAAACAGACAAAAATCAATTCTGGTTTTGAGGGAGCAATGAAAAACAATCAAAATCTGGATTAGCCTTTTCTACAGTCCAGGCAGGGAACCCTTGCCGAAGGTTAGGTCAGGCAAGAATACTGCCAATCACCCTGGTTTAGGATTCAAGAGGAAAATACTCTCCTCATGCTGCCAGTGTTGTACAAAGCTACAGAACAGCCCCTGCAAAAATGCATGGATTTTTGGAAGAATTTCCTATCTCTCCAGAACTGCTATGTTCAAGAAGCATCTATCCCTTCCTCTAGGGAAACTTCGAATTGTCCTAGTTTCGGTCACTAGTAGCCAGAATGGATGATAGATTTCAAGCTTTGAGGACAGTCAGAGCACAGCAGATTCTCACATGAACCAGGCAACCAGCCTTAAAAGGAAAAACAAATCAATAAAGTAGACAGATCAGGGCTAGTTAAGTGCCTGGCACTCCATGGCTCAGCATGCAGTGCTCATTTTAATCTGAGCACATGGCATTGCATGCTGCTTTGAGACAATCTCAACATGACTCATTACAGGCTGAGGCTACACATCACCACTTTACAAGTTCTCAGATTCAAGCTAAGTGAGTACAGCCTTCAAGGTCTTGGCAAGTTGTTAATGAGACCAAATAACGTACTGTCAGTTCTCCCATACGTGGGAGCCACATGTTCTTTCTCTTCCAAATACGCTTTAACCAAATCACTAATTCAGTCTGGGCAGATTCACTACAAAGTCGTTTGTACAAATACAGGCCTGTCAAACATATGCAGTTGTTGGACCTTTTTAAAAAGGTCCAGCTCCGAGGAGAGCACACTATGCAGGATTAGTAAGAAATTTTAGCAGCTATGTGCAAGGAATCACCACTGGCAAAAGCAGCCTCCTAAAGGAAGATGAAGACAGAAAATAGAAAATGTGTCATTTTCTCTACATTCCTATCACAAAAATGCACCAAGAGCATTGCAGAGAAATGTTAATACACCTGGTAACTGCAAGTATCGGGGTTTGAAAGATTTGGTCAGAAAGACACCCTCCTCACTTCCGTTCTAAACCCTGACGATCCTCCTGTTACATATGTATGCTGAAGTAACTGAAAGATCCAGGTATGTATCCTGAAGAATCATTTGCACTATAAAGGCAGATAAAAATGGGAATTGTCACACTGCATTTAGTCTAATACTGTACTACTTTTCCTTTGTATGTTAAGAGTTTTGCATCAGTAAACTCTCGCTGAACTCTCTCTCCATCATGCTATCTCTGTCTCCTCAGTTCTCCTGCAGCTGAAGCAATGCCTTCTTTCTCCTCCCTCTGCTAGCCTGTGGCCTTCTGATCCTGGGAAAAGACAGAATGAATATCGAATGCTAAATATTGCAACTACACAGCTCTTAATCGAATACGGTACAAAGTGAGACAGATGACTTTTGGGAGCAGTTTTAGGTACACTGGCTGTAAATAAGTAGAGTAAGTACATAAGCTAGCAAGACAGACCATGTAGGATGTACAGAAACGATCTAATATTAGCACAAAAGAAGGCTGCAGACCAAATTCACCCACACCGCTAGCATGTTTGACAAATGCAAAAGAGAATGATATTTAAGGAGCGCAATTATTCTTAAAACAGCACGCTCAGAAACTTTCAAGATGCACAATGGCTTTCCAACAAGCAGTAGCTTGGAAACAGTGTGCACGAGCAGTGGGCTATGCAGACTTTGGCATATTGTTGTAGCTAAAAACGCAGTGTTTAACACAGCACTACTTTCTTTGTTTTTATATATCTTTGCACAGTTTTGAAAACAAAAATACATGGAGCGTAGAAAGGAAAGAAAGACTTGTTTCCAGGTGAATTTTGCAAGGCTTTTCACTTTCTTATCAGGGCAAGATCATTCACTTTCAACTTTCTACAGTAACTTGAGAAGCTACACAAAGACTTCTCAGGGAAAGGTCTGATTTACCCAGCAGACACCAAATCAAATAGTAATAAGTATCACAAAGCCTACAAAAAGAAAAAATGCTTCTTCATGCAACAGTTTATAAAGTTAGAAAAGCGTGTCATCCTCTGGCAACAACATATCTAGTTAACTATGTTCCAGCACTGAAACCATACCAATGCTGTGATTATTGCAGCAAAGGTGGATAGTAGGAACTGCTTCTTCCCTGGCTAGGCTAGCAGAGCTGAAACTGTCACACAAAACTGAAAGAAAAATTGGGTCCCATTACTCCCGTGGAGCACATTTTCTTGTAGTATTTCTTGAAGATCTCCCAGTCCAAGGTGTGCCTGACAGTTTCGGACACCTCCACTGTCTAGGAATGTCTGCCTCCAATAGGACAAGAAGCAGTCCTTCTCCTCTGTATCTCCCATCTGCCTGCATTAGGCAAGATGTTTTCATTCTATGCAAGTACAATTTAACCTCCTCTTACTCCTTTAGCATTGCAGAGCCCAGGGAAGGTGACCTAGATTCTACCTGTGCAGCATCAACAGATCTTTCAGACGACCTGACGCTGCGTGATTTCCGTTGCCAGGGATTTGGGAAAGAATCCAGCTCAATATTCAGCTCCCTGGTGAAACTCATAGGGTGGACAACGTGCTCACGTGGAAAAGAGAGGGTGTGGGAATAAGCAATGCAACATTTCACTTCAAATGACAAGACAGTGCTCACTTTCTCTGTGGTGCTACCTGGTTATTAAATAACACAAACATTTGCCCTGATGTGTTTCCAAGAGAGCTGGCAACCAGTTTATGTGCTTGATGGAATTCTGCTCGTTTAAAAGACCCACTCTGGGGACTACTCCTTTTGCACCAATGAACTTTCCTGTAAGGTAGTGGAGAGACAGTAAAAACGCAGAAATGAGTGGTTACAGACCCAACGCTTCTCATTAATATACTCACATAGATAAGAATACTAACATTTAATAATGGTAGTCTAAGCATGTTTCAGGGGCACTCAAGAATTCTGCCTTTACATGATAAACAAGACAAAGAAAGAAAAAGCTTAACTTTAAACATGAAGTAGTGTTCAGGTCAGAATCCCATGCAATTGGTGTAGGTTCTGTCCTAACACTGTAAGTGATGAGCATTCCTTGGGGCAACAAGATAAGGCAGCTTGAGAAGAAGGAAACTAAAATGCCTGTGATAAAAATGTCTAAAAGGACCTCACGCTGTAGAAAACAGAAACAAAATTTAGCAGCCCCTTACTTGGGACCATGAAGTCAGTCATTGCTGGCTGGGGATCAGTGAGTAAGTGAAAGGTATGTTTAGGAATGTAAAGAGCAAGTATTTCACATCTCTATGTTTTATCACACTCTACTGTAAAGGAAATGTATGCTTGTTTTGTTTTATGGAGTGCTTTTGCTAAGTGTTTGAGTAGCTGAAATTGCTACAGGGAACTTGAAATGATTGTAGCTATTAAGTTAAAAGTCAGAGGCTTCAATTGTGATGTTAATTTAAGTAAGTAATTTAATCTGTCTGTAAGCATACTATCAGAATTTCAAGCAGAGAAATTGACCTTTCAGGTCAACCTTTCTTTTTCAGGTCAACTTACTTAAAGGTTATTAAAGCTTATTAGCTTTGTAAGAGTTTATGTGCTGGGGAACAAAGGGAAATGCATGCACTTATAAGTGTAAATACCTTTTCCCCATGTTTTATTTTAAGAGGAAGCAGACGAAGTAAACCAAGACTTTTCATTTCAGGTGGTATAGGGTATTTGTACCACAAGAGGGCACTGGAACCATACTTCAAGTGGATCATTAAGCTACTGTGGAATAATACACATCACAGAACCAAATCAGAATATGAGGAGGTCTGTGCTGCTTTCACATACATACATACTTGCTACTTAGAAGCATTTGGAGAGCTTGATATTACAGAGGTATTCATAATGTACTCATAGTGCCTGTACCTCCAGGAGAGCAGCAGGAAGCTTTCTGTAAGAGCACTACCCTGCCAAGCAATAAGACAGTAAGACTAAAGATACTCGAAGCTTAAAACATGTCATGCTTCACGTTTTGAATACCAATTTATTAATAAGTTTAAGATTTTGAATTTATATCCTGTCTAGAAGAACACGAAGGGCATGAGCTCTTCTTATATGC
This sequence comes from Nettapus auritus, assembly GCA_011076525.1. NCBI lineage: Eukaryota > Metazoa > Chordata > Aves > Anseriformes > Anatidae > Nettapus > Nettapus auritus. Next base: position 34,945 of record JAACYP010030654.1, read on the forward strand.
ATGAAGTGACTTGGGTTTGAAATAAAAAAATTCTGCCTAAAAGAGAGGCAGTTAGAAAAAATGGTATGAGGCAGCGGTATAGACAGGAACATAAAAGTAAGCATCCAAAAAAAATCAGCACCAGTGTAGTGCACTTCCAAAGTTCTGTACTAACAGTAAGCGTCCCAACATGATGGAGAAAATTCCAATCTCACCCACACGAAATACATGACACACTGTAATCTAATACCAGGCTGTAAGTGCAAAACTCTGATCCTATATTCCATTCACTGTACCATGCACACAACTCCCCCTGACCATGTGCTGCATTTTGCTGACATCTCATGGCAGCAGGGCAAGGAACTGTGTCTTGCTAGTTAGTGGGGTTCTCACGAGGCTTTTGACAGGCCAAACAGACACACCTATCACATGGGATTACAATCCCAAAGTAGGGCACAGGCAGCCCTACTGCCATTGCTTTCAGAAATATTGAGGAAATGCTTGTCAAAATAAGTTTAATAAGAGGCAATATGTGACATTCCAATTTTTAGGTGAAATTTTCAGCGTACCAGGTACTGCAAAATGGCTATTCTGTAGCTCTGACACATCAAAGAAGATGGATGTAAATAGTTAACAATGTGCTATCGGGTGCATAACAAGAGGACTAAGTGTCAAGTGCCCCCAGTCAGCAACACACATCTGTGGGCCATGGAAATCTCCCAAAGTAACTGGCTGGTGATCCTCGGATTGTCAAGCACACATTTGATCCTAGTATTGACATATGAGCTGTGTCAGCTCTTTATCTAAAGTCCCATTCAGAAAGGTGTGTGGAAGTATCATTCAGATTGCATCCTGTTGTCAAAACGTGAATTCCAGTCTGCCACGGAACCAAACAAGAACAGATCAAGTTGCTCTATGAATCTTTCAAGTCTACATGATATGAACACACTAATGAATGCTCTAAGTGCAACAGGGAACATTTAATGTTATCATCTAAACATGGTTTCCCTTTTTTTTTTTTGAATACTAAGTGATTGAATAATTGCATGTACTAATAATAATCTTAGCAAAGGATTATATTAAGTATTTAAGGTAGAAATTCCAAGTTATCTCTTTTCAATAGCTTTCTTTGGTCTGAAGGATGAACTGAAAACTCCAAAATTTCAGGATACTTCTAAGATTGAAGTGTGAGTTCTGTGTAAACATTCTTGAAATAATTCTGCTTTTGGAGACAACTTCACTTTCACACAGCCTGTCAAGTTTCCTCTCAAGTCTGTTGAAGTTTACAGCAGGAGAAAAGCATTTCCCCAAACCTTACAGAAATAAGATAGAAAATGGAAAGGTAGATTTGCCTAATTCAGAGTTTTGATTTAAACCACAAATCATTATTAAGGTTGAATTAACCAGCACATTTATTTTGTTCGGCAGAAGAATGAACAAAGAACATTTACACTGTCAGGTTCATGCTCTCAGGTTTCTTGCACTCAGACAGAAGATGACCTAAAGGGTATTATAGACAGAAATGGAAGAGAGAGAAATATTAAGACAGGAAGAGTCCCAGGAAAAGGCAAAAATATATATTTATATAGTATATTTATATATTTATATAAATATATTTATATATTTATATAGTATAATACTTAAATACTAAAATTCTGACAAATAATGGTCAAATAAATATGGCTAAGGCATATTCAGCTCTTTTTTTGAATTACCAGCTTTACAGATTCCTTAATAAACAATTGAAGCCCACAACCTACCAAATAAATATATTCACGGTCACTTTATTAATCTGTGGCCATGCTAGCAAAAAAACCAGAAGGATAACACTTCATAAGGGTTCCTCCTCACACTCAAGAAACACAAACTTCCTAAGCTGCGTATGCAGTGATAGTCATCTTCAAAACTAACATCCCGGATCATGAATTAACGCAAACAGAAGCTAAGAATCGGCCAAACCATAGGAGGACACTTTTAGGTATTACAGTAAGATTTAAGGGAAAAAAGCACACAAAAGAAAACGGTAAAAGATTTTTTTTATTTTGGTTTAAAACCAGCCATTGTTTGTTAGCTTCTCAGTTCTGTGAACGTATCTTTAAATTACTTTTGGCTAAATTTCAAAATAGAGTTTCTTTCATTGAGGTTTGACTAGAACAATTTTAACTTTGTGAGTTACAGGCATTATTTTAAAAGATCTTAATAAAAGATCTTAATAAAAAGTGAACAGACACTGATTTTTTCCTCCACAATAGCAAAAAAGACTCTTGTGATGAAAAGTTAAAGTTCTACTACTGCCTGTGACATTGGGATATTTAAGAAAAGGACAGTCCAGCGTGAAGGGATGAAAGGTAGCATCGTAAAAGCTGATGTTACGGAAGTCAGTAAGAGACCCACCAGATGGGCCTTAATACCACCTCCTACACTACATTTATCCAAACAGCATTCAGTTATCTGTACAACTGGTGTGCTGTCAATCAGCAAAAATGCAGAAGACTGTAAAAGATAGTATTACTTTGACCACATAGTCCTGGAATATCAACTACACTGGAATCATCCATATCCTATCAAGGGGTATGGATAGCCTCTGGTCTGTGCTTAGACAGCCTAATTCTAGATGCTAGATCAGAGCAGTTTTTTCCATGTTTTTCCACTAGAGGTAGAATTATAAATAAAATAAAATAATTAAAATAAATCAGTAAGTCCTTGCAAAACTAAAAATCAAAAGCATTACTGTCAAGTGAGGTTTTCTTTTAAAAACAGAAGAAAGATTAAATGAAAAGACACCTTAGTGACAATTTGGGAGAAATTTGGAATACCAAACACAGTGTTTGTAAGGGGCTTATTCAAGTAGCCACTAACAACAAAGCACTGCATGTCAAATACTTTCAAATATTTTAGCTGGGAGAGATTAGGTTCAATGTTGACATTCTTGGCATATTTTTGGGGGGCGAAGAGCAGTGACCACAGACCCCATATAAACAAAATAACATTGACATTATGTAGTCTATTCCATATAGACTGAATGCTAGAAAATGACATAAAAAGTGCTGGACGCACTGAAATGGTAAGAATTAAAACTAGAGCTGCTCTTTACCAATGTATTCAGCTTTAAGAAAACAAATCCATCCAATTGCAAAATTTGAAGGGATATACAAAGGGGCCATTGAGTAGCCTAGCAGTAGCAGCCATGCACTTCCATAAATACTCAGTCCAGCATTCCTCATTTACCAGTAAGAGGTATCAGTCATGCTGTTAAGGTATTACTGACATGCTCAGGAAGTAATTTGCACCCAGTGGTAGCCCTCTAGATATTTAAGAAGTCATCCTCAAGCACTTCTTAATGGACCATAACTTTTCCATTAAAAGTAGTGCCTCAACCCTGGTCCTTATGGGTAAAATACACTACAAAGCAAAAGGGAGGATCCTTGGAGAAACAGCACTGTAATCAGGAATTCCAGGTGCAACACTCGAGGCAAAAGGACACTATTTCATTTGTGGTCCATCTTTCAGCAGTTGCTTACCGCTGCATACAGAAGAGGTGATGTTGTACAGAAAAGGATAAAACTGCAAACAGCGGATCATCTTCAGGCTGCTTTCACACTCCAGGCACTTGGTAGTCAAATCCAGTGCATGTCTGAAGGACTGCAGGGCTCCACTGATGTTGTTCAGAGCCAGATAGGCATTTCCTAGGCTCAAAAATGTCAGGGGCTACAAAGAGAAAAGCAATATACCTCAGCATAAGTATGTTCACCATTTAAAATAGAAGCTGACTAGGAAAAACCCCTATCAATCCACACCCCCCCAAACTTGGTAAACTTTTTCAATAAGGATTGCCTATTCCTCGAATGGAGAGCTGACAGCTTGATGCACTGGTGCTAAACAAAGCAGTTCTGACATAAGGTTGTATTCACAATTCCAATTTTCCACAAAAACTGCTGTTAAATACACACTGAGATGAACCATCATGAACAATGTTTACTGCACAGAGTAATAAAGAACTAAACGGAAACATCTGAGGATATTTTAGAACGATTAAAAGTCAGCACAAACAAAAATATTACCGCCATTCCAGCAATACAGATACATTTGATTTGTCAACAATGTTCAGCATTTACTCGAGCAGACAGGTTTCTGAAAACACCCATTTCATACTAGCTTAGGGATGTACATTTATTTTCTAGTTCTTTTTAAAACCTAGTGTTTTTGTCCATTGCTTTTGGCCAGTCTCCATAATATATGTATTTTTAAAGCACAGATCATAAACACCTGTTTTACCGGTTAGAATTGAATCAGCAAATACAGGCACATACTAAAGCATTATTTTTTCTTTGACTGAAAACAGTCCTTTACTTACACAAATAAATTTGCTACAATTAATACAATATTAGAATAATTACTATAATATTGTGACATGGCAGTCCTTTTTTTCCCTTTTGAGGTAATTTTACGTTCGTTATCTGAAAATTTGGAGATTGAACATTAGCATCAGATTTTTCAAACTCTCCTTGTATTATTAAGCATCATTCAGAAAAAGTTGAGCAACTGGATTCAAAAGTTTAAGCTTTTGCTCTCATAGCACATGCTTAACTCCCTGTAGCTGTAATTCATTTTGACTCATTGTACTCCAGAAAATTTCATTTAAGCACAATTTTTCCTGCCAAATTTTTGAGATGATAATCACTACAGGACTGTAAATGCCTGAAAAAACAGGAGCAGGCATTACTGTAATGAGGCAGGACTCACCAATACTGTTGAAGAGAAGTCCTAATCCATGCAGTGTGGTCCTAGGTTAACATTCATGGCTGTATTTTCAATTGTTCTTCTTAAGGCATGTCACTTAAGTGTAGCTCTTTGTGTAATTTGTTTTTGCACTCTTACCTGTGACCCACATTGGTCAGATTCTTTTCCAACAAGTGCAAAATTGTTGCTGAATGTTATATTAAAAAATCTTATTCTGCTTCTTGCTTTAAGTTAGGTGACTGGTAGTCTGGCAGGTGTAAGCCCTCTGTCTTATCTAACTACAGAGGTGCAAGCGCAGGAAGAAGTTATTTCAGCTTCCTACTGAAGCACTGCAAATTTAAGACCAAAATTACTTGCCAGAGAAAAGGTACTATGACACGCATATCTATGCCCCAATCTAACTTTAGGTCCCATCTCATCTTAACTTTTTTTCCCTCTCCTTTTCTTTTCACAATTGTTCTGGCCAGTTCAGTAGTTTAAACAGCTTATATAGTGACTTTTTCCCTTAGATAGGTGACAATCTACAAAATATTTATAATCTTACCATTCAGAAATGCAGTAACTTTTTTAAATCTATGGTTGGAAGTTAAGTCAAAATAACTAGGACACAGGTTTACATCCAGATATGAACATTAAATCTAGGGACAAATAAAACAGTATATAGAAAAAGCAAAAACAAAAAAGTGTCTGCTATTTTAAGGGTTTAAAAATCAAGATAGAATGACAACAGCATTACGACCTCTCTTTTAGATGACAATGCTGCCAAAACATCAGGATTGGATTCCTTGGAGCCACTGGTGACACAGGCTTTGGGAAGCAAAACTCTGTTGTCTATTCCAGAAATATTTATGTTCCAGGTGCCTACATTCTCGACCAGCATCACCAAGTTAGATCAAGAATGCAAATGAAAAATAACATCCAAACCAAACCACAAGTTGGAAGCTGAGCTGCATGCTTCAGGTAAGTAAGCACAAACACATAACATTCCTAATCAAGTAAAGGAAAGGACACCCACTACTGAACCAACACAAAAAAACATCTTACCTCAGAGGCATTGACGGCCAAAGCTTGCAGTAAGAGCCTGCTGGCATCCAAATGAAGACCATAATGAATCAAGAGGTTAGCAAGATTGACCAGAGGGATATCCTGATATTCATGTGGAGCCAAATTAAAAGCTTTTTGCAAACAGGTGATAGCAAAGGTGCTATTTCCAACTGCACGCCAGTACAATCCAGCTTCATTAAGCACGAGCCATAGAGAATCTTCAGGCTATAAGAGAGTCAGGGAATAGGATGAAAATACCAACAAAAAAGGTGTCTCAGGGAGAAAAAAGTGCTCAGTTTGGTGAAAAACAAAACTCACCCTTGCATATTATCTTACTAGACAGATACACATTACACTTCACTCTGCTCACACATTGAGTTGTATCAGTGTAGAGCAGATTGAACAAACTGATCTGCACTGTAATTTAGTAGGAGCTGTTGCTCACACACTTTACTCATACAACTGCCTTATGACAAGATCACAAAATCCCTTAGAATATGCAACTGATAATGGTTAGCTCACTTCAGGAAGAACATTTGTAAACCACTTCAGAGCCTTAGAATTACACCAGAGTTCTACATAAAAACGTTACCAATTTGAAGGCCAGGCACTTTCCAACCACTAGTTAGATGTCCTTCCTTGTCCTATACCAAACATCAAGACTGTCAATTTAAGGTTTCAGAATTGCTTTTTCTTAGTTATCTATTTATATTTTATGAATAGATGACAAGGTGACAAGATGATGCAGGATATGCTGTTTAAAGATTATAAAACAGCAAGCAACAAATGAGGGCATGTGGAATAACGGAGGAAGTGTCAAATACACCTTAAATGTTCCTTCCTCCTCTTTCACCCAGAACAGAAAAAACAAACACGCATCCTAGAAGAAAAATAGCAACATTTTAAAATCCTGTCAAGTGGGCAGAGCTAAGTAAAACATCCTCTTTCAGATGGAGCAGATGGAAATGGTTTAGAAACATTTATGTTCTATTTTTTTTTTTTTTAAATATTTTCAGTGCTACCCAATTATATGAAGTGCTTAAAGTATAAAGGCATCAACTAAAATTAATGTCTGTTCAAACCTACATGTATGAAGCTCAAATCCACACGTGAATAGGAAACATGCAGCTAGGATTAAAGAAGCAAAACAGACAGGGATGTTTACAGTAGTGTTGTATTAACAATACAGCTGGCATTACAGAAATAATGTGTTGAAAAAGTTAACTGTTACAAAGATTTTCTTCAAAATTTTAAAGACAACCTCACACAGAAGGTCTTTTTCTATGGTTCAAGATGTACAGGAAGATATCAATAGGATATATCAACTTTTTGTCAGGAGTACCTTACATAATAGCCTATATTTGGGAGATTATTTATCACCCTTATTTTGCCATGCACACACATTACTCGCATGTTATTAGCGCTGAACTTCTCACTGAACCACTCTCCATACACAGGTCTTAATGTCCTTTAACTAAATCCCGAGCAAGTTACTAACACTGTCTTTCCCAATACAAAGACACCAGCTGTGGCATTTGTGCTCTAGAAAGTTGATCATTAGCAGAATAGGCATGATCTAACACTGTTCATCGCTGTTCATCAGCGTATAACTGATGAAGAAGTTCAGACTTTTAGCTTGAAGGCAACAGAATACAACAGTAAAAACCAAAATACGTATGCACTGCAACAGTAAGATATTAGACATATAAAGGTTTGTTCTGAACAGCATAACAACAAAAATCTACTCCTACTGTTAACTTTTCTTCTTCTGTGTAAGACAGATACACATAGTAAATTGTACTGATTTTAGACTAAAACCAATACATACATACAGTGCCTTGACACAACTCATACAGGAGAGTTAATCTGAGAAATAGTCAGCTTGAGATGTCAAAAAGAGCCAACCTCTATCTCAATGCTTCCTATCATTTGACTTAGGATGACTCTCAAAGGCCCCACGCAAGATGGAGGTGGCATTCTACAGGGTGTTATACAGATGTACACGCTTTGCCCAGAGTGCTAATTATCCTGACAGAAGAATGACAGTGGGTTGGTTGTCTTTTTGGGGGTGGGGAGGGTGGGGGCAGGCTAGTGGGGAGGAGGAGGAAGAGCAAGAGGCAGACACCTAAGAAGGGGTGAAAGATCAAACACTACCAAGTTACTCTGTTCATTTAAATTAACGTCTGCCAGGATTAGCTAATACGTTGCTGCTCAGTGTCCTGCAGTCACAACAAGAACAAATAACTACCACCCAGCTAAAGGAAATGGCTTTTCTCTTTATGTCTGTGCTTCTCTTATAAGCCTGGACTTTCAAGTTAGTTTCATCTCACTCACAGGCACAGAAATTAACATCTCTGACTGACTTCATTAAAAGTATAGAAACAAGCCTCAAGTAAGAATTCTTCATTTATCTCATGCTATAGTTTTTGACATACCTTTTTCATGGCATGATTAAGAAATGCTCCCATATTTTCCTGTGTAATAGTTTGATTGTTGATACGAGAATGCAAGATCTAGACAAAGAAATTTTTTATTTTTAAAAGAGAAAAGACTTCAATGACCCATGTATCTATATATTGTAAAATTTCAAAGGATTTGAAATTTAGTTAATCTTTTAGTTAAAAAAGATAAAATGTCTAAATTAATCATTATACTTTCACATTATTTACATCATTTAGGCAGCCAATCTACACAAAGCAATACGAAGGACTTATTTCAGCGTAAAGTTACCAACTTGGCAGAACACAGCAGCTATTGCAAATCTCAATAAGATTAATCATTTCAAGTGACTGTTATAACTTTTAAAGTAAAATATTAATTTTAAATAGTAAATTATTTTTCTTGTTCTACGTGCAGTATTTAAGCATTTAAGAGAGGTCAGACAATACCCTTATGTTGAGTGACAAACTCTCCCTTTCTCCAGCAGTATTAGGAAGCACTTGCTTTCCTTTTTTGGACATGTGGTATCAAGTCATCTTTTAAGTACGAGAACCTTTGATGTCCTGAATAAGAATTTTAAAGCAAAAGAGATGAAATTTAACACAGAAGAGAACCAATGAGAACACATCTCTTACTTGTCTTGCTTGATCATCCGGCATCTTGACATTCAAATCTAGATTACTGTCTAGTTCTTTGACCATTAGGAACAAAGATTCATTGTTACGAGCATCGGTAATGGAAGAACAGTCTGGTGCCTGGGTTTCTCCATGCCCAACAGATTCTCTTGCAGTATTTAGGATTGACTGGACTCTAGGAATAAAGAGATCCAAGACAAACCAATAGCACATGCTGTATGTCACTGATACCCAAATGTAAGAATCAGCTATGTGTCAACTGACAAGTCTCACACTGTGGACTGGAAATGAGCTAGAAATTAGAAGAGTTCAAGGACCATCCTCCCTTGACAAGCATTAATGGATAAGGTTTTTATTTCCAACTTTTAAGCTTATAATGCCTGTAAACAATGAACAATTCACTAGAGATGACACAGAAGATCCTAATATTACGCTAACCAGGGCTGTATGAAGTTTAGGATTAAATAGATAAGGGAAGAAAAAAATGCAAAATTATTTTAAACTAAAGTTTTATTTTGAAAACATCACCAAGAAGTAGCCAGATTATTTCAAAAGAACATTCTATTTAAGGTAACACCGTTTTTTCAAATGAAGCTTCAGAACATTTGTGGATGGGAACCTCTGCTTTAACAAATGCTCAATACTAGAATCACACTGACTAGGAGAAAAAAAGCATCCTAAGTATCACCATTGTAATGTTAAGTGAATAGAATATTATGAAATTACCTTGACCCACATAAGATAGTTACTGCAGCATAGACACATTTGTTTTACCCTATTTAATAATAAATACTGTTGGTTATTCCACAACTAAGCTGGTTTTCTACCTCCGTCCCAAAGGAATAATCCAAGGCTTTCCACTCTTAATTTTCTGGTTTACACAGTTTGTCATTAACATAACTAAAGCTAAGAGGATGTCCGCAACCCACAACAATTAATTATGCTTATTAGATAGAGAGAACAGGCTTTTTCTCTCTTTCTCTTAAAATATACTCTAGAATATGGTCATACTCCCACTTAAACCTTCATTCTTTTAGTAATACTGTAGATATTTTATGTACTCACCATGCACTAAAAAAAAAATAAAAAAAAATCAAGGATGGAATTTGGTCTGTTACAGTTACAGCAAACCAAAAAGAAAAAAAAAAAAAAAAACAGTAAAGGAAAATCACTCATTCACTTGTACATCTGTACCGTTGATTACTAACTGTATCCATCCTCTCCAGAGAGAAAATGACCATTAAAACTTTGTGTAAAAATTTATACACGCGAGTTTTTAAAATCAACACTTGCCTGAATCCCCTGTTTTCTGGCGGCAGGAAATAAGATGGCAGCTCTTCTGGATCAGGAATTTTGGGGAAAGATTTCATGCACTCTGATCGCTGAGGCCAAAGAATGTGCTGTTTGTCCTAAAGGAAAAAGGCATTGTTTTGATTATTTGATCAACATTTTTAACATTCCAATTAACAATCTAATAAGAAATAAGGAATAATCTGGAGGAAGAAAAGAGTAAAGATCTTCAGAACTGTATTTTTTTTTTTTTTATCTTTTCTGGAACAGCATCCCAGTTTCTATTTTTATTCTGCTGTACTGCTTTACTTGCACTAGATTTTTGCAAAGGTAGTGAATAACAACCACCCCCCTCTGCACCGTAGTAGAGCTTTAAATTACTGGAAACTGGTATGCAGAAACGATAGAGATAGGCACAGCATAATAAAGAAATGCTACAGATTTTCACACAAACAAGGACAGGATGAGATGCACACTTTCTAAACTCCTCTTTGAAGCAGCAAAACTTATCCTGTTCGCTTACTCTATTGGATTCTACACTCCACACCGAAACGATGGAACGAGCAACAGGGGAAGACCGCAAGGACTGGCTGTGATCACTCTGGTTTGTATCAAGATCGAAATTCAGAGATGTCATACTAGAAGTTGAAGAGTCCTCACCAAACTAGAAACAGAAAAAAAACAGTATTTCATAAGGAGAAGAGATGTTATATTACAGGCTGAATTTCTACGTGCTTTTTCCCTGCTACTTTATGTAATTAATCTTACTGATGATCTGAAACTGAGTAGCAGAAAAAAATGGAAATTGAAGTTTCTTGATCCACTCATGCCACAGAAAAAGCAATATCCATGTTCTAAGTCAGTAATAAAAATACAACTACAAATCACCAAATAATGCTAAAAGGTATCAAGCCAACATTTCTAATAGACCACAAGCTATATGTACATATATAGACCATGTATCTCTAGTTTAGGTCAGAGTTACTAAGATTCATGGCTTGCAAAATGACCTTCATAACCTGAATAGGAAGAACATCCAAGAAGAAAACATAACATAATTAAAAATAATTATTCCTGTTTTCCTAAATTAGGTAAGAAGCTCCAGAACACATTCCACATTACAAAATACATTAAAGGATAATCTTTATTTGTAGTTCTAACACATCAGCAGGGCTGATTGGCTAGCTTTTGTTCTGGGTTTTCAGTGTTAGCATACGCTCTGCTTCCAGCACTTCTCATTATTCCTGTATCAAATTTCCTTGGTGCACTGTCTAGTTCAAGATGCACAATTAGCAAATGCTCATGAAACCAGGCTAACACATTATTTTAGGGCTGCTAACACACTATTTGAGTGCAAAAAGCACTCACTAGATTCACTACAAATGAGCTCTACTCTTCTATCTGTTAATTGTGTATTGCAGTTCTGTGCTCCTTCTGGCAGGAAAAAAAATAAATTTGAAGGAACATGCAAAAGTTACATAGTTTGAGTCATATTGATAGCCTAATAAACAAATTTCAATTCACTGAGGCTGTAGAGACAAATGATTAATACAATATCAAACATTTTTGAAGTATTTTAATGGAAAGTATATTCCAATACAGAGTAATTCTTGTTCCATATACCACTTGTACACTTGAAAAGAAATCTTTGCCTCTTCATTAACTAATACTTTTCCTGTCCTCTGTGATGGATAATGAATTGGAAAATTCAACTTGTTATGCTCCTCCTAGCATCCCTGAAATGTAGTATATTTAAGTGACAGAAAGCTGTAATTCCTCAAGTGAGGAACTTTTGTATTTCCTATAAATAAATGGCTGTCTGTCTAAGTAGGCTGAAAAAGGAAAGGAGACTACAGAAGTGGCTAGCACCTCACATGAAACTAAGACTTGGGAAAAAAAATAATGCATTTAAATTTAAATTACTCTAGTAGTTTTCTTTTCTAAGTAAAACAAAGCCTTATTTAATAAAAACTCTACATTTCTATAATCCACTGTTGATCTCAGCTTGTATTACTAGCAAAAGAAACTATCATTTAGTACTTTAAACTCTTGAAAGTGAACTAAGCTATTTTTCACTATAATTATGACACCCCAAAGGTACCTCCCTTTATTAAACCTCTCAAAGAAAAAATAGAACAAAATAAGAAATGCAGTTTAGAACAGTGATATCAATTCATACACAAACCTGAACATATTCCACATTTTCAAAAATGTCTCCACGGTGATAGCGAACAGGCTGGTCCCATTGGCAGTGCAAGCTATGCTGCTGGTTGCCCAGTCTACAAATCTGATGGTTCCCTGCAGAGCACAAAACATGTTGCTCTACAATGTAAGTGAGGTTTTCAAGAAGAGAAGAGTATACAGTCAAAAAAACAAAAACAAAACACAAAAACCCACTTTGACTTTTTTTTTTTTTTTTTTTTTTTTTTTAATTTTCATCTTTTAAAAGACTCAAAAAACACCTATTGAAGGTCAGGTCATAACCACTGGTTTAACAGGTGAGACATAACAGCCACCAAAGGCCATCAAAATATATAAGTAAGTTATGCCCTGACATTAATCTGAACACATGCAATTCTTTATTGCTATAATAAAGATTAACACTAATAAGTTGTACCTAATTGAGCTTCTTTAGCCATCTGTGTCTCATGAATGATGTTCCTCAGGATTTGTTCCTCCTGGATGAGCTTGTACTTGTCTAAAACATCTTGTTGCCTAAGGTAATGGTCATGCTGCTTCTGATATTCCTTCAATTCATTCAAAGTTCGCTGAAGTGATCTTGAAAAATGAACAGTAGAAAAAAAATTACTTTTAAAGTTTTTTAAAATATATTTTTCCCATAATATTGTACATTTTCAGTTTTGTTCTGGATTGCCTAAAATATTCTTATGGGTAACTTCAGCGAACAGACAAAGAAATGTACAAATTAAAAACACTGTTATTCTATTTGAAATGTAAAGAAATGCTGCAGCAGAACAATAAATTGAGATTGCATGAACTTCCACTAGGTGCTTCTTTTGTTACCTATGTTGAGCTTCCAGTTTTTGCTCAAGTTTTTGCTGACACAGGACAGCATGCTTCCTTTTCACAGCTTGCTCAAAACCTGGCTTGGCCTGTAGAGCATGATCGTAACACAGGACTGAGTGGTTGTACTCCCCAAGCATCTGAAGAATGATGAAGAGACGAAGAATTAACCATTGTTCTGTAATATTTTATCTTTTTAAAAATTATTTTTAAAGAAATCATTAACTCAGATTTTAACCTGTAGTAACAAGCAGCCTGTCTTTTGAGAAACTCAAGCCACTGTACTTGTTAAAGGGAGGCTGTAGGATGAAAATATTTTGATGGAACCTTAATCGTTAAGTGTGTAATGCATATGGAACACAAGATACACTGTAGAAGACTAAAGCATTACAAGTCAAGCCAGAAAGATTAAATATTATTTGATTTTCTGTGAGTCTTGAAAAATAAAGATAATATTTACCGCGTATATATTTCCCAAAGTGTAATAGCTGGTAAAGAAGTCACTGTAATCCAGAGCTGCATGGACCACAATAGCTGCATCTGCAGAGAAGTGAGCTCGGTGCAGAATATTTGCCAGATTTACCAATGCAATATCTTTATTTTGCCTAAAAAACAAACAAACAAACAAAACCAAAAAAAAGAAAGAAAAACAAGAAAAGATTAAAAGAAGGCCAGACTGCATAAGAATCATGCAGAACACACTCATTCCTCAGTCACATATTAAATATGCAATTTGAAAGAAGAATCAAGTGTCTAAATGACACATATGCCTCGTTTAGCACATAAAAACTAAGAACAAGTTAAATTCTTGTTACTTGTTTACTTCTGAAGATACAGTCATAAAATTAAAACTTAAAAAACAACTTTGTCAGCAATTCTTACCTTGAAGAAAAATGAAGGGCACGCATGGCACATTCAACTACTTGGTATGGTTCATTTTTTATTCGCCAGTAAAAAGACGCCATATTATAAAGTACCCAGGAAGAAGAGTTCTGCAGTAAAGAGAAATGCACGAACTATACAATCAACTAAGACATGAACTGAAAGGTTATTCTGGGCTTTAATTACTATGGGATGGAAAAATGAGCACTGATAACTCTAAGTTATCCTTTTCCCCTGGAAAGCTGTCATTCGGCAATAGTTGTGAATCTTCAGGAGGAATGAATCAGCATGTAAGTGTATGGAAGAAACAGAACTTCTGCCTTTCATACAGCTAAAAATTCAAAGTTAGATGAAATATGAATGGACAGACAGCTTGAGTTGAAACAGTTCCTGTATTTTGCAGGAAGACATTTAAAAATTTCACACATTTCAGTACTACATTTAAGACATTGCAGTACTACCGCTTGTTCTTTAAGTGCCCGCATTTTTGTTTAAAAGCTCTTATTACTTTGACAGAGTAATGTACGTGGCTTGATAGACCACAAAAATAAATGAGTCATTAAAGATGACAGTAAGTATCTACTTACTGGCTTTGCTGAAGTTTTCACCTGCCTCTGCTTACCTAGCAGAAATTTTTTTTACTCTATCTTTTGTAACTGAAATGTAAAAGCAAAATATATCTGCAAAACTAGTACTGGATCTGACTGCATGTACTAGGTGTATCTGATATTCTGAGACCTTTTTAGTGCTCTTTTTGAGTGTACAGTAAGTTTACAGCTTCATACCTTCATTAGTCCATCATAAATACGATGTCCTATTTCTTCTATACTCCTTCCCAGCCTCCGCGACAAGTATGTGAAGATTGGATCTTCTTTAGGTAACAAGGGTGCAGAAAGATTGACTCTTTCTTGGACTCCCTAAAATAAAAATTGGAGATAGGTATTTGCTGACACTTTAACTAAAGACTAGAGAAATATACACAAGAACATGACTTCCAGGAAAGTTTACAGTTTGATTATTTTGCATTTCTATCATCCTTTCGTATCAAGATCTTCAAAACTTGTCAGGATACTACATCTTTGACCTATGAATAATATATATTATTGATAGCCAAACACTTGAGCGGTCATTAATACCATTTCTTCTAAAAGCACCCTCTGCTTGAGGAATGCTACAGGCTAAATACCAACTCTTGGTAGCTTTGCACATTTGGTAACTACTGATTTCACTAATGACCACTGAGGCACTGAACTCTCACCTGTCATGTTACGCACTATGGAATTACTCGCTTTTCTTCCCTTTCTTCTTTTCTGAACAAAAAAGGTACTTGTTTCGAAATTACATACAAACCCAGGAACAGAACTAGAAAACTTCTGTTTCCGTTTTCTTCATAAGAAAATCTTTACTTGTAGATGAAAAACTGTTTTCAAGACTTGTAATAAAATAAATATGAAGAAAGCTGGGTCTGCATTAGAAAACGTGTTCATATAATATTGTTAACAACAGCAATTTTTGCACCACACTTCTGTAACCATTCTAAAGAGATGAATTTTACATTAGTACAGAACAATCATCTCATCCTCTGTTAGAGTTTGGCATTCAGATATCAAAGAGACAAGCAGGTATGTTATGAACTATTGACAAACACGCAATTTTCTGACCATGAAACTTTGCACATCTTAATGAGGCCTCATAGTGCTCCCCAATTTTCAACTGAAACAATTTACAAGATATAAACATTTCCAATGAAAACTGTCATTTTACTGATGAAACATGTTATGAAAACAAAAACCTGAAAATGCTCTCTAAAATAAGACAAGAGGTAACAAAAGACAACTGTATCTGACAGAAGCATCCTCCTCCAAGCAGGGTAAAACTGTGGTTCAAAGAAGTCTGAGACAGTCTCAGAAAATTACATTACCTTTCAACCTTGACTGAGAACAGCCAGCAGGAGTTTTCTGTTCCTCTTCCTGATGGGGAAAATAATAAAATAACATACTTCCATTTGCTCGCTTACCCGCAAGTGCTGAAATGCATGAATGCTGTATGGAAGATCTAGAACTTTTGTACAATCTGGCTGCTGCAGGTCTGGAGGCACTGGAGACTTTGTGTCTATGTAGTCTTCAGGGCTGAGGACATAACATAACATAGTGGATTCCAGATTAAAATACTGTTAAAAGTCCATAAAATACAATATTGTAGTTGACAGACACAATATTCTGATTTGACTGTTACAAAGCCTCTGTGTTTGAGTGCATACCACCATTTCTGATGTCTCCTCAGATTTCAGTTGTCTAAAGATGTCATCACTATAAAGTAAATAAATTGCTATCTGCTTTTAAAAAGATAGCAACATTTGGATAGCCTCCAAAATGCATCACCATCAATCTACTGCATCACTAGTATGATTAATGATTTATATGCTGGTCAAATAACAATGCATGCAGACTAGAAGGCTCAACTGGACCCCCCCCCCCCCCGAAAAACAAAATAAAACATACTCATCTGATTATGTTCAAAAAATAAAAGCACAAAAACAGTCATCCCTGAAGATGAATTACCAATGAAGCTGAATGTCAGACTTCTATACATCCTTTATTTGCTAAATGCATGGGATAAGATTTGACCAGGAGGTATAGCATCTTGGTGATAATTCAAAATTAAGTCCAGAGAGTTCCCACTACAAGAAGTATATCTAGCTCAAAAACACCCAAAGCACTCAAGCAAATTTGACCCCCTTCTGCATGAAGCACTTCAGTTTAATTCACTTGTGCTCCTATCATAATAATGAGTTAAATGGCAGAACTGACAGGGAGCCTGGGAGAAGAAATGAGAAGCCTTAGGGTAGTCTCAACAAGTAACATGGCTGAGTTTTGGGAGGAGACAGTAGTTCTGAATTGTACCCTTTTGTAATTAGGGACTCGTGTTGTTTCAATGTTAGTTCATGTTAACATAAAATAAAACGACTCATCTAAAAGAACAGTCACACAACAGTGTTTTTCTTTTTAATTGCAGTAAGAGATTTTTTTTTCCATTCAGTAAAGATCTTAAAATATAAAGCATCTTATTACCGGATATCTTTGCTCTCTAAGGTGATGTATGTGCCATCATATAGATCTAGGTCCCCCAAAGGCACCTTTGCTTTAATGCAGTCTGGGTCCTCTTTATTGTGCCGTTGTTCCAGCCCTGTGTCTCTGTCCTCATTTTCCTCTATATGAATCTTTTGGGCAACTAACTGTTTCTGTAGGAATAGGAAAAAAAAACAACAACAACAACAACAAAAAAACAAACCATATACTGATGAAAGCAAAATGTATAGTAACTAACAGCTGAACAATCCAGTTATTTCCTTAAAACAAAGTCAATTTCAAGAAAATGTAAAATTTTCTCTTAACATTCTGGGAATCTTTCCTGGTATTTTGTAACATCTGTAGGACATTTTTTGGTTTAGATAGAAGATGAATACTTTCAGCAGAGATAATACAACATGAACAGGCCTTTATTTCTCCTGCTGTAGCTAAAAAAAGGGCTTATAGCATTTCAGTTTCATTGGTGGCCATTCAAAAAAAGAAGAAACAGTAGTTAACAATAAACCAACTTTTCATATTTAGACCCTTTTTCTCCACTTTAGGATATCACAAAATTAGTATCAGAGACTGCAAACAAAATGAACTGTTAAGCATTCAGCTTGCAAAGTATAGCTGATCAGCAGGCCAACACGAATTGAGACTGAGAACAGTTTCTGTTATGTCAGCTTATGACATGCCTTTGGGGCTACCCTTCACCCCAGAAAGAACATTATTATGAATAGTCAATGGACTAATCATCTATCCTAGGACATTATGCTATATTTAATTCTCACCTAGATCTGCAAACTGGAAACCCGTTAAATATCAGAAGGATTTTGTACGTGTGAAAAGAGAAGAAAATTTGCATTTTTAAAGCCATGTGTATTTGGTAACACACCATTATGCAATACTCGAGATATATGCAGTAATAGCATCTTGTGAGAGATCTTAAAATAAATTATTTCTGCTGAAAGTCATCTGTATGCCACAAATTGTATATTAGTCATTTACAAACCACAAACCATGTCCCGAGGAGCTTATAATTATGCTTTCACAAAAGCTAAAATGCCCACTACCATAAAAATAAGTACACCTCAATGAGAAAGATCAGCCAAATATAATCACATATGGGGCAGTCCTGCTTTTTTCTTCCAGTACTCCTCTCTTACTTGCCTGAAGTTCTCTCTGGTGTTCATTTAACTTCTCAGCTAGTTACACTAATCTGACAAAATGAAATCTGGCACAAGAGAAAGAGGAGTGAATGTGTGGCCAAAGGAAAGGCAAAGAGCTATTTGTGTGCCCATCCTTATAATATTTAAAGTTGCACCAGTATAGGTTGCCCAGGGGGGTCATGGAGTCTCCCTCCTTGAAGATCTTCAAAACCACCTGGACACGGTCCTGGACGACTTGCTCTGGGTGGCCCTGCTTGAGCAGGGTTGGATCAGATGAACCCAGAGGTCCCTGCCAGCCTCAGTCATTCTGTGATTCTGTAATAAAGGGGCTTGAAATAAACCAGTGGTGACCTCCTCTCTGATTTGTCCTGGACAGAGCAATGAAAAGAAGAATGGCCTGACAAATCCAGAGAGGAGTACAGGGAACATGTACTCTCAATAGCAGTTATTACAGATCTAAGACAACACCTCTATAAATAGTTCTGGAAAACAGTAGTCAGCAACAAAATCAAGTACATAAGTGATTTTTCTTTACTTAAAAGCATTAGGCTTTATGGATAACAACTGGTAAAGAGATGCATCTGGGAAAAATGATAATCAGTTGAGCAAACTTGAGGCACAAAAATCCTGAAATCTGAATCTTTATCCTTTTGGTTAAGCAGAACAATGCCAGAAATAACTCTTGGTCCCTGTCTAAACCTATCACTAGAACCCCTATGAAATAAAAGCTGTACCTTCAGCAATTTGTAAGTACTTAAAATTTTGTTTTACCTCCAGTTCTTTGAGGTAGTTAACTGTTGTTTCTTGTCTCATTAGTATTACCAAATCATGTGGGTTCCTCAGGTTCATCGGTGAATCCACCTGCAAGACAATTCAACAGTCCAGGTAAGACATTTTCTAAATTAGAGAGATTTTAAAAGATAGGAAGTTATGCTCATTCAACTACAGTTCATCATTTCAGAGATTTTATGTCCACTCACCATTCATAATATTCCTGTATTTTTAATCTGTATTTCCAACAACATTGTAATTGGAGAATCCAACCCATGCTTTAATTTCAAACCTACTTTGGTTTATTCAGGTGCACAAATTCTAAGTATAAGAGGCAAGTAAAATAACAAAACATTGCTAGGAGTACTTATTGCTGAAGTACTGAAGTACTAGATAAACTGAAAGTGCTATTGCAAAAATCTGTTCTCTCTTACAGCTTTAAAATTCCTCCATCCAGTTCCTCAAGAGGCATAAAGTAGTTCAGCTTCAAGTCAACTCTTCCACACAACCAATTTAACACACAAGCCCAATATTAAGTCTTTGAAAGATCTATTGCCTTCAGGATGCAGAAGTAAATGAACAAAATCAAGAGGTAAGCAGACAAAGATTGAAAACTTTATTATAGAAGACCGTGCCGCAGCTTCCACAGCTATGCACAGGAACTGGTAGCTCAATAAATTCCAACGTTATGACCAAGTCACACACAACAGTGGTTATATGCTGACTTTTACTGGTCCCTAAATGGTTTCTGTAACCCACGGCACTTCATTCCACAGCTGAAACATTCCAGCCTTGTCCTCACGCCAAGCCAATGCTGGTGCCTGACTGGGTGGGGGAAAGTGACTGCAGTGTTGAAGGTGCTCTGTGGGTCCCACCCCCAGTCCTGCTTCCCTGTTCTGTCACTGCCCTAAGTTAATACCTCATGTCACCTCTGGTGACTACCTGGCTCTCCTGAGCTAAGTAAAACTCGATAGTTCAATAGGATGTCACCTGCTGCTATGTGTTGCTCTACCTGAACTAGTAAATTCAAATTAGCTCACTGAAGATCCAGTGAGAATGAGAACAGAAGTGAGGAAATGGGCAGGAGGATGTGATGACAGGATGAGGAAGGAGGGTGGGTGAGAAGGACAGCGAGATCTCCCCTTTCTATCATTAACTTTTAATGTTGATGAGTTCACTTATTTCATGGAATTGTACTTCAGGCTGTTATGGTAGATGCAAGACACCCCTGGATCTGCTCAGTTTACATTCGAATTTATAGAAAATGGAACCAACTACTGCACGAAGACATAAACAGTACCTGTGTGTTGGCACTGATACCTCTCCTACATGGGTTGCCCACTGCTTTCTGCCTTGATCTGTTTCTAGGTTTTAAATTTACTGCAGTAATGGGAGAATTCTATGCCAGGTGTGATTGCTTTGCTGCCTTTATTTGGTCTATACAAACCTGGTGATATTATAATTTAATGGAAAAGCCTACCACATATAGCAGCAGAGCCTCTGAGCTCCTGCTTTTATTTTTTTCCAACTTTCCAAACAACTTGGTCATATTTCCGGACCTCTCTCTTATTGCAGGAAATCGCAGCTCCAGCAAGACAAGAGCAAATTGCTGCTCATTTTTAATGTGACCTCTGAACAGATCAAGCCTCGAGCCAGGCTCTCCTGGCTCTAAGTCAAAGAAGAAGCTCAGATCTACATTTTCTGGACTACTGACCATTAGGCCCATCTTCCCTGCAAACCTCCCAACTAATCAAGGACTCAATCTTCGAAGCAAAATCAAGTATTTGTCTGTTCCTGCGTTCCCTCCACCTCAAAACCAACCAAAGAAAAAAAACAAACAAACAAACAAACAAAAAAAACACGAACAACCTACAAGGTTGTTCTTTGCTAAATTTGGCTAAACTTTTGGCTAAATGACAAGGTGACACGCTTAGTGGATGAGGGAAAGGCTGTGGACGTGGTCTACCTTAACTTCAGTAAGGCATTTAACACCATTCCCCACAGCATTCTCCTCAGGAAACTGGCTGCCCATGGCTTGGACTGGCGCACGCTTCGTTAGGTTAAGAGCTGGCTGGATGGCCGGGCCCAGAGAGTTGTGGTGAATGGAGTCAAATCCAGTTGGAGGCCGGTCACTAGTGGAGTCCCCCAGGGCTTGGTACTGGGGCCAGTCCTCTTTAACATCTTCATCGATGATCTGGATGAGGGGATGGAGTGCACCCTCAGTAAGTTTGCAGATGACACCAAGTTAGGTGCGTGTGTCGACCTGCTCGAGGGTAGGAAGGCTCTGCAGGAGGATCTGGACAGGCTGGTCTGATGGGCCGAGGCCAACGGTATGAAGTTCAACAAGGCCAAGTGCCGGGTTCTGCACCTGAGGCACAACAACCCCAAACAGAGCTACAGGCTGGGAGATGTGTGGTTAGAAAGCTGCCTGTCAGAGAAGGACCTGGGAGTTTTGGTTGACAGTTGGCTGACTAAGAGCCAGCAGTGTGCTCAGGCGGCCAAGAAGGCCAACGGCATCCTGGCTTGCATAAGAAACAGCATGGCCAGCAGGTCCAGGGAAGTGATTGTCCCCCTGTACTCGGCTCTGGTGAGGCCGCTCCTCGTAAGCCTTGTTCTCCAGACCCTTCACCAGCTTTGTAGCCCTTCTCTGGACTCGCTCAAGCACCTCCATGTCCTTCTGGTAGGGAGGGGCCCAAAACTGAACACAGTAGTCGAGGTGCGGCTGATGGAGCTGGGACTGTTTAGCCTGGAGAAGAGGAGGCTCAGGGGCGACCTTATCACACTCTACAGGTACCTGAAAGGAGGCTGTAGCGAGGTGGGGGTTGGTCTGTTCTCCCACGTGCCTGGTGACAGGCTGAAGTTGCGCCAGGTGAGGTTTAGGTTGGATATTAGGAAGAACTTCTTTACAGAAAGGGTTGTTAGTCACTGGAATAGGCTGCCCAGGGAAGTGGTTGAGTCACCATCCCTGGAGGTCTTTAAAAGA
>JAACYP010030664.1:0-15746 GCA_011076525.1 Nettapus auritus
CCCCCGATAGCCAGGACTGCCAATAAATGATGGAAAGCGGCCTGGCCAGCTCTTCCGACAGTTCTCGCAGTACCCTCGGGTGGATCCCATCCGGCCCCATCGACTTGCGTACATCCAAGTGCTGTAGCAGGTTGCCAACCACCTCCTTGTGGATTGTGGGGGCCACATTCTGCTCCCCATCCCCTTCCACCAGCTCGGGGTACTGGGCGTCCAGAGAGCAACGGGTTTTGCTGCTAAAGACTGAGGCAAAGAAGGCGTTAAGCACCTCGGCTTTATCCTCATCTCTGGTAACTAAGTTTCCCCCCCACAGCCAGTAAAGGGTGGAGATTCTCCTTAGTCCTCCTTTTTGTATTGATGTATTTATAAAAACTTTTTTTTTTTATTGTCTTTAACAGCAGTAGCCAGATAGAGCTCCAGATGAGCTCTGGCCTTTCTAATTTTGTCCCTGCACCGCCTCGCAACTTCCTTGTAGTCCCCTTGAGTGGCCCACCCTCTTTTCCAAAGATTATAAACCCACTTTTTTCTCCTAAGCTCGAGCCACAACTCTGTTCAGCCAGGCCGGTCTTCTTCCGCGCCGGCTCGTCTTTGGGCACGCGGGGACAGACCACTCCTGAGCCATTAGGATTTCTTTCTTGAAGAGCGCCCAGCCTTCCTGGGCTCCTCTGTCCTTCAGAACCACCTCCCAAGGGACTCTGCCAACCAGCGTCCTGAACAGCTCAAAGTCAGCCCTCCGGAAGTCCAAGACAGAGGTTTTACTGGTCCCCTTCCTGACTTTGCCAAGTATCGAGAACTCTACCATTTCGTGGTCACTCTGCCCAAGACAGCCCCCGACCACCACATCTCCCACCAGTCCTTCTCTGTTAGTGAACAGAAGGTCTAGCGGGGCACCTCCCCTGGTAGGCTCACCAACCAGCTGTGTCAGGAAGTTATCTTCCACGCTCTCCAGAAGCCTCCTGGACTGCTTTCTCTGGGCTGTGTTGTGCTTCCAGGATATGCCTGGGAAGTTAAAGTCCCCCACAAGAACAAGCGCTGACGATTTCGCAACCTCTGTCAGCTGTCTGTAGAACTCCTCGTCCACCCCCTCATCCTGGTTCGGCAGTCTATAACAGACCCCCATCAGGATGCTTGCCTTGTTGGCCTCTCCGCTGATCCTAACCCATAGCGACTCCACCTTGTCATTGCCAGCCTCAAGTTCAACAACATCAAAACACTCTGTGTTGGCACCAGCCTCTAAGCCATGTGTTTATCAGGTGGGCTTTGCGTGTCATCTCTGGAACCCTCCCTGCCACTGTAGGAATGGACGAAATCTCCCGCTTCGTCCACTAACCGTCCCAGCCCCCTGAAGTCCTGTTTGATAGCCTTCAGGCTTCTCTCATCAATGGTATCACTGCCAGCCTGGACTATCAGTAGTGGGTAGTAGTCAGAGGGGCAAACCAGGCTGGGAAGCTTTCTGGCAACATCCCTGACCCTGGCCCCAGGGAGGCAGCAGACCTCCCTAAGGGTAGGGTCAGGCCGACAGATAGGGCCCTCCATGCCCCTGAGAAGGGAGTCACCCACAACGATCACCCTCCTTTCCTTTTTGGTGGAAGCAGTCTTGAGGCATGGAGCAGACTTCCTCGCCCTAGGCTTCCTGGGTAAACTTCCTTCCACACCCTCATCCACCACTCCCCTGAGCTCCAGGGCCTCAAACGTGTTGCATATGGGCACCTGGGCAGGTGGGGGGGGCGTTTCCTGCATCATCGAGCAGGGACCTGTCTCCATTCCTCTTGAAATCCTAGGTCCCCTCCCTCTGCCCGACAGCGACCAGGCAGGGGGCCCACCCCCATGTGGGGAGTCTCACTCCGGTGCCTCTCCTTGCAGGGTGTTGCTCCACCAGTCTATCTCCCGCTCGCACTCCCTGATGGCCCTCAACCTCTCCACCTCCTCCTTCAGCTCTGCCACCAGGCGGACCAGGTCGTCCACCTGCTCGCACCTCACGCACACGCTGTCTCTGCCTCCTTCAGCCGGCAGCAGCAGGCTCTGGCACTCCCTGCACCCAGAGACCTGACCTGCCGCATTTGGGAGCGGGCAGTCTGCCTGGGTGCCTACAGCCTTTCTGGCGCTCGCTCGCTGCCTAGCGAGGCCCAGAGCGGCCCAGCTAGTGCCAGACAGCCGTTAGGTGAGGCGTTCTAGGGGCGGGGGGATCGCCCTGCCCTCCCTGCTCGCCCTGCCCGCGCCAACTGCCGCGCCCCGCCCTGTTTGCCCGTCCTGGTCGCTCGCGCTCCCCAGGGGCTGCCTTGGAGCGGCCGGGAGGGGGCGCTGCTGGCTCCGCCTCCGCCTCGTCACGTCCCTCACAGGGCTGCCGGCTCGTGGCGGCTCCCTCGGCTGCCTCGCGTGGCCTCGATGCCGGGAAAAGAGCCCTGCCTGGCCCGATCCCCGGCTCCGCTGCAGAGCACGTCTGCCCCGGAGCCGATCGCCTCGGCAAGTCAAATTTAAGATAAAGATACACAGGAATCCATCATAACCTCCACTACTGGGCTAGTTATCAATAGAAACAACTCTAAACCTTAGTGCCATCTAGCCACTTTGCCTCCTCATGTTCCACAACTTTGGGTACATACAACAGCCATGATGCAGTTTACAAGCACTTGCATCACCTCTGATCTGATACCAAACTCAAGGTAATCCCTGACAAACAAGGAGCAAAGATCATTGGGCTCAGTGGTCAGTGACACGCCTGCTCTGCACTAAAAGGGAAGAGCTCTCCTGCTGTTGATGGCCCCAGACCAGGCCTACAAAACATGCTGCGTACACAGGTGGTGACTTTAGTTCAGAAGACCAATATGCCCAGTGGTACGTTGCTTCGGGGACTATAAAAAAGTAGATTTTTTTCCCAGATGGGCTACCAAGGGATGAATAAGTTAATACTTCCAGTAGCATCCGCATCCTTCAGAAGCCCCATGGCTCGATGTGTGCAGGATGAAGCCTCCGCACCAGCAGCGCAGGGAAGGACCTGTGCTCACGTTCTGTCTGCCTGCAACAAGCAGCAGCCGCTGCCTTCCCCAGCAGGAGGTGACCTAGAGAACATCGCCCACCTCGTGAGAGGTTTACTGGATAGCCACTGTCTGCTCTTAAAAGGATGACTCCATTGTGCAGAGCAGCAAGAGCAGCACCTGGCAGACCATGGCAGTCTGGTTACCAACTGGAGTGAATATTCGAGGCCTTGAATAAGTATTTTTATCTGCTTCTTATCCAGCCAGGACATCTTAAAACAAAGGCACAGAATGGTGCATTAAAGCATGAGGCAGGCATGCAGAAATCATCTTGTCTCACGACAGGAGCAAGGAGCAGTGTTTATACGCGGAGAGCAAGCAACGGCAAGCGCAGAGAATCCGACTGCAGCTCTGCAGAGCACTCACGCTGAAACAAGATTAGAGATTCGTGACTCCCCAATTCAAGGTTAGACTACAGTGAAGACACAGCTTAAAGAGATCAAGCCTGCCTTCAGATACAAATACGTTTTCTACAGCAAAATAAGCTTTTTGAGTTGCCTAATGGAGAAAAAACATGGAATATTTGTATCCAAGCATACTCTCCTTGCACAATGAAGCTAACAACTATTATGTGTGCTCTCTACTGGCTTCCTAGAACTACAAATTCATTTAAGTTTGGCCATTTTCCTGTTCTTATTAAGAGAAGTAAGTTTTTAGGTGATCCTTCAAAGCACTGCAGATGCACTCATGCACAGCATTGCCTAGAAGGAGGACTCAAGCTACTAACAGCATCATTCCCCCTAGAAAGATGTGGGTCCTGCAATTTGGGAACAGCCATTTTCTTCCTGCCAAAGTAAATAAATAAAAAAAACCAAGCTCACAACCCAGCCTCAAGGAGGGCAGCTCAGCTACAGCTCCAACCCACCGAGAGGTGTTCAGATTTGTTGTCAAAATGGCCACTGCAGAGCAATTCTCCCAGCTACATCTTCTACAGAAGAGCAGCCCCTGTCCTGCAAGGCAGACTGGAGCTAGCAGCGAGGTTGTCACATCACTGCACAATCCCCATCTGCAGCAGACAGCAGCAAAAGGAATAAACTAGGAAGCTAACGTGGCTTTTTAAAGCAATACAGTTCAGAGAAACTTCCCAGCACAGCTAACCTTAGCGGAGGTTTAAAGTACAATGCATAAATAACTAAAGAGTCGAGATTCTTCTGCTACGAAACACGGAAGCTATATTAAGAATATGACAGCTCCTGGGGAAAACAAAAGCTGGCAAGGGGAGAAGAGACTATCCCTGCTTGGCATCAAGCAGCGCTTCATCTATTACAGATTTATATAAATCACTGGCAATTGACCAATACCGAGCTTCTAGATTATCTCCAGCCAACAAAAGTACTTTAGTCTGTGCTGGTTAAAAATATTCTACTTTTTGTCCTCAGCTTGCTAGGAACAGCTATTTTTAGTAAGAGCCCAATCAACCTTATCAAAATCAAGCATCAAAAATAGACTGGAGAAACACTGGAAGCAAATGCTATTTTTAGCCGCTCTGTCTATTCCCTGCCGTCACCCACCGAGTCCTGACTGCACAGCCCATGCACGAGTGCTTAGTTATTCTAGGCAGATCCTCGTCGTGACCCTTTTTTCCCTGAACACCTGAATGCAGAAAACACTCGATTGATTAAAGATTAATACAGCCGCAAACCGTGACAGCTGCCTTTCGTCTGAGTGCTTTTGGGGAGGGGGAGAATATGGAATGACAGGGAGCTTGCATCAGTATTCCTCCTGGGGATCTATTACACGGAAAGAAAATTGCTATTTCAATTCCCTTTTGTTGCTAAAAATAGCAGCCCCAATTGATTCAAGCAAACAGGGCACCGGCTTAGCAATGCCAAATTTAGAAACCACTGAAGTCCCAAAGAGCGAACACTAACGCAGTCTAACACATGCCAGCTCATATTTAACAAAGAACAAAGAAGATAAGCATGCCGGCTGCAAGTTAATAAGACGGCAGTAACTCCCTGCATTTTTATGAAATAAAAACAGAAAACTTGGGGCAAAAATAACACTAACTTCACTTCTGCTCCTGGTTTCATTTGCTGAAATAGGAAGCCTCATCAGAAAGATCATCTGCATCTCATCTGAAATCGCAGAATTTCGGTGTATTTTTTTCGTGTAAAGGTTTGTGGTTTTTTTCCTCCTTGCACAAAGGAGCTAACGCCTAATGGTCAGGCTCTGAAAAGACAGGCTACAGAAAGAGGTTCAATTCCCAGAACCAAACACTTACTTGGTAACAGCTTGTGTCTAGGAGCTAGGATTGTGGGTAGAAAAATATTCTATAAATATCACAGCACTGACAAGTTCCCATTTCATCCAGAACTACAGCAAGAAAGGTTTTGGGGCAGCACACTCCCAAGATTTCTTTAGACTTGAGAGCTAGAAGCAATCTAGAAAGCCCAGCAAGAAAGCCGTGCAGAACAGCTCATGAAAGCCGCAGGGAACGTTTACGTGCTATCAGTTCCCGTTCCTCCTGTGCTGCATCTCCCGGGGATTCCTTTTACCCACACTGAACTCCAACCTTTGCCGTGAGGTCCCTTCTCCCGGCTGGCCCCAGGGGCTGTGCGATGGTCTCGGGGTCTGGGGGGACAGAACTTTCTCCTCCTCTCTCCCGTGCACAGCAACTCTCGCAGCACCCCGCACCAAGCTCAGAGCTATGCTGCTCTCCAGGCTCCTGACCTAGGAAACATCAGGAGGGCTGGAAAGCCTCGAACTTCACTTCTGCGGTAGCGAGGAGGCCGGCCACATTACCTGCTCGGGTCTGTTTGAGTTGAGTTTAGCACATGCAAAGCCTCCAGCTGCCTTCTGCTCAGTAAGACCACCTCAAGAGTTGCTGCATGTCACCAACATTGGGCAAAAACAAGTTCTCATTTGGTTTTCGTTGTGACCGACGTTCACTGTCACATCGAGCATGACCACTCCAAGAAGCACACGCATGGAGGTTGTTCTCAGCACCCTTGGTGACTCTTCCTGCCTCCAGGAGAGCACAAACAGTAAATTTTAAAGATCAGATAGCTCAGGACTGGCACCATCCGAGGGCTTTCAACGTGCTTGCTCGGAAATATGCATAGATAAATTGCTTTTCTGAGAATGAACAAAGAAGCTGGTGAAAGAGCCTCCAGGTTTGAAGCCTGCAAGACCAGAAGGAGGCTCCATACGAGAAGTCACTAGAAGAAGTTTGATTTTTTTCTTTTCACTATATATTTGTAATAGGCAGACAAATAAATCTGAGTTGGTGACACAGCAACAAACAAAACCCAACACCTGAGAATAGACAAGAATAACACAATGTTGGCAAGCTATGGCTGTATTCGTTTGAACTCAAAGCTATGCAGGTTTTCTGAATAATCGGGAGCATAGAAAAAAGAAGAGACTGGGATCAAATGCAACACGAGATCCATTTTTAATCAAAAGGCAATCTGTGCCAAACTTTTTTTTTTTCCTAAGTGTGATTAGCTTAGACAAGAATAATGCTCCAGACCCATGAGGCAAGAGAAAATCATTTTGTATTATGACCATAGGAAACTACTGGTGTGAAGGTGACTGGGACCGAATGTAGCATCTTAAAATATTGTCAGGAATTAACCTGAGAGGAGTCTACAACTGCTCATACCCCAAAAAAAAAAAAAAAAAAAAAAATTACCAGGATAGGACAAACTACTAGCTACACTCCTTACAGATCTCATCACAGACCCTGTTCAGTACTGGTATCAGTGACCACTGCACAAAGAAGGGAAAGCTTTATGAAATTCCCAGACATCCTAACTACTAAAAAGGTTCGCAGCATCCCACCACATGGAGTGAGAGGATTTTATAGACCATGGTAATAAAGACACAATATTAGCAGATACTACCCAGTGACATGGTAGTACCAGATGTCAAGTCGTGCTCTTGAGACTAACTTTGCTTGGAGTTGAGGTGACAACTGTAGGCAATGGAAGAAAGGTACCTGGGGTGCAGTGGCTGCATATAAAATGGACTATAAACTGCCATTCTGATGCAGCCATAAAGACAACTTATATAACCTTATTGCATCCACCGAGGTGTTTCCCGTCATAATAGAAAGCAATAATACATTTTAAGTAATTTAAATGGGAACAGTTGCGAAAAAGGGCTGCTAAGATGATTAAGAGCTGCCTATTTTGGGAGATGAGTTTAAAAGGGTTTTGTTTGCTCTTTGTGAGCTCACCAGAAAAGGAAAAGCTCAGATTAACACTGGGAAGAAAATACAAGGTGGTCACAACCACTCCTGGAAACGAGGATGTCTCAAAGGAGAAAAATTCCCTATCTGACTTTGCAGACCACAAGGCAAAGAAGATGAACTGCTGAAGGAGCTTCGAAATACAAGACAGCAACACAGAGCAAGACAGACGTAACTCTGCAAACAGAACTAAAAACTTGCAACAGGAGTTGGTGTGTTCATTAGTATCCAATTCAATGGACTGGAGGGAAATTGGAAAACAAAACAAACTTGACTACAGTTTGATTGTTTTTGAAACACTGTATTAATCCCATGCTTCTAAGACTCCCTCAGGTTGTCAGAAGAT
The DNA here is from genome assembly GCA_011076525.1 of Nettapus auritus. NCBI lineage: Eukaryota > Metazoa > Chordata > Aves > Anseriformes > Anatidae > Nettapus > Nettapus auritus. The sequence continues at coordinate 7,574 of JAACYP010030664.1, forward strand.
AGCAGAAAAATTCTTTCTTCCCCTCACCATCTCAACGCACAATTTGACTTCCAGCATCTCCGTTCCTCTTCTAACAGCACAGAGGCTAGCTGCAGCTCGATACAGGAGATGAATACATGGTGGTCCTAACAGAACTGAGGCTGATTTCAGGAGCTTGACTGCACGAACAAGATTTGAATCAGGAAGGGGTTGGATCAACAGGAACATTCCCTTCTCTTAAGAACAGCATAATCGGCGCCTTCTTACTTTTGCAGATTTTCCTAAATCAAAACCTTGAAAGTAGCAAAGTTCTTACATTTGTAACAGGATGCTGGTGAGTGCTTTTGTACGCAGAAGACAGAGGTTCCCTTTATCCTCCTGGGGTTCCACATCCATCAAACAGCCCATGACCCCATGATACTGGCGACCTATCAATTCTGCATTTGAGCCGAAGCAAGGTACCATGAGTATTTCCCAGTCTGCCCCTCAAAAACATGAAAAAAACACCAAACTTGTCCATCCTTAAGAGCCCCTAAAGAAAGAGGAGAGCAGCTCTTATGCTACAGGTGCAGCAAATATACTCTCCTCATTTAACCAAAGTACATCAACACAGGGCACGAGGTGGAAAACAGCTTTTCAATGCTGAACTCAGTCTGCAGCAGGCAATGTAAAGCTACTTGGGTAGCAACTGACAGTTGTCACTTTGAGGATAAGTGCAACTAAAAGGTTTCAGTGAATTAGATTTGGTCTACAAATCACAGCTAGACATAAGAGGGGGGCGCGGCCCGGGCCCCGGGAAGGGGTGATAGCACCCTGCTCGGGGACGGGGCAATGCTACATTTTCCGAGGTGTTCATTCTGCAGGCAGCAGAGCAATCCAAAATGTCAGACCACCATCATTTGTGCTGGCAACAACTTCAGTCATCTTACACAAGCATCTCCATTTCTGCAGTGAATTCATCTGCCTCCAAACAAATTTGGGGCATGAATGAAGCAATGAAGCCATCTAACAGGTTTTTAAGATCACATTGGGGGTGTTAAAAGCCATAATTCTTTGCTGTACCTCATAAGAGATCTCATAATGCATTGGCTAAAGAAAACCTTCTCTCTATTGCTTTAAAACATTGGTTGACATTTCATAGCCTCATAATTAGGTCCTGAACTATTCAGAATTATACAAAACATGGTCTCAAAGAACCCTTTAAATGAAGGTTTGAGTACATTTTCAAGCCTAATGCATCATTCAGTACAGTCACTGCACATCTTGAAGCATCAGGTCACTAGAAAAAAAACACAGCTAACTTAATGAAAACACCCAGTTATTATTCACCTGTTCCCTCCATTTGCACGTATCCAACTGGGTACACTGAAAGTGAGGGGAAAGCAGCAGATGAGCTCCCTCAGAGGAGGAGCTGTATCCCAAGAACAGACCTTCCACCTCAGAAGAGAGATCCAACGCACCCGAGACTTGGGCTCTGGTAGTGCTGAGGAGAGAATTTAAGAAGAGGCCAAGCACAGCAATACTTCTCTCCAGGATACTCTTTCTGTTTCCAGCTAGTGATTCCAGGATTTGGTGGACTACAGCTGGAGATTTTGGACAGATTCATAGGAGAAAAAGCTATCACGACACATTACACTAGTATTTTTTCTTTAAATCAATAATAGTCTTTAGCATCTAATACAGACTGCAACAGGAAGCTACACAGCTTAACTACACCCTGCATGGAAAATAGCACCCCCTCCTTCTCTCCTTTGGAAGTGAAGCGCGAGCTTTAGATTTGGTGCTTTCTCTACCAGCTCCTAATCACAGCAAGTGACACTGATCACTTAGTTCTCCTTCCATCCTTTAAATTGACATTGCGGACTTCCAAGTCATTTTATTTATTAAACTAGTAAATCTAACACATAAAAATGTCTTAAGGTTAGACATTCAGGCAAACCTTTGATAGAAGTCTATCAGAATGTCTTCTGACTAGAGGTTTGCAGATAGAAAACAAATTTTAAGAAGTGATTAAATACATTTAAAATGTTTAAATGATCTAAAATCATTCGATCTACTAGAAAAAATCATGCTCCTTTTCCATCTCCATGATTAAAATCTTCAAGTGTGAGCTGGAAAAAATTTTAGTCCATCAACAATACACCAAAGATAGGAAAACTGGGGAGCACAGCACACACTAGGGAAGTGACGCTATAGATGGTGATTGGCAAGACTTCAAAAAAAAAATCCAGCTCCAATGAACCCCCAAGCGGCAGAATTGCTCAGACACTTCTTCATCACATTCTTCATCATTTCTGGGAAGAAACAGAGCTACAGACACTCTCAGGGGCTGACACTCACATAACACAGCTGTACCAACTTTGAGCTGATAAGGCCATCCAGACCCAAGTCATCTCCCACAGAATCTACTGGAGAGCTCAAAAACCATGAACGCAGCCAGAGCTGCACCGTGCTGTTCATCAGCCTTCCTACACAGGAGCAGCCTCACGTGTGGACAAGCTAGCCTGGACCAGCCACGGCTGTGCTCACTTCACACATTCACTGAAGTGTTTCTTCCTTACACTGCTTTCTCCAGTAACATTTATCCAACCTGGGTATCATTACCCTTCGTGACAGTAAGCCGTTTTAGGTCCAGCCCCAAATTCTTGACCTCTTATTTACCACTTGATTTCAAAAGAGATCAAAAATCTTAAATATATGGGCTACTTCATTTATGTTGGCATACCACCTACCACTCTATCTTTTTCCACAGGGCCACTTCCTGAAGGCTTACAAAACCCTAGCACGTAAAATGAGAAGGGGAAAAAGTTCCATTTTTAGGAATGAACATTACAAATCAGGACAGCTACTTCTCTGTGTAGAAGCAAAGACAAGTTTTAACCCCAAGGAATGCATATCCTTATCTTGCGCAGCAAAAATGCAATTGATAAAGCATACCTCTGATAAACTACTACTTAATTACACACACGTAGGGCGGTTACCACATAAACCACTCCACATGCTCCATATGTGCATAGACAAAAGGTGCACGATCAGACCTGAGAATCCTTCGTAGGAAGGTCTCAAGTCTACAGTGCCTCTACAAATAAGTAAGATCAAAATCCAATCCTTCCTCCCCTGCTAAAGAAAGTTAACCAACACATGGTCACGTGGAGTCTAAGCACACCAAATCTCAATTTTTAAGGTAAAAAGAAAGTGACCATCCATCCTAATCAATTTGTTGCTCTTATGTTTGTGACCACCTACCATTACCCTGAATAGCACTCAAGTGCCCTAATGAACCAGCTTGGGTACCAGCAGTGCTGCCAAGACTTCAGAAGTTTTTAAAGTTATCAATAAACCAAAACTCATAAATAAACCAAAAATCAGGCCAGAGTTGACCAGACCTTCAGCTACGGGTGGAATACTTGCACCGTTTTGCCATGTCTCACCCAGCCCTCTGCCAGTGTTCAAAGCGTGAGGCCCCGCCATTTGCTCAAGGCCTTCGTGCCCAGCTAGCACACCGCACAGCCCACGGCCCTGCTAGGCCATGAGCTACCTCAGCTCCAGTAGCACCTGGGTCCTGCACACCCAAGCAACAGCTCCTCCTCAGTACAAATAAGCTAAAAGTCACTCGCTAACAGGCTGTGATGGTGCTGGGGACCAGGGAAGAGGAAAGTTCACCCGTGACAGACAGGGCAGCCACAATGTGGAGGTTCTTCAATGCAAGCACCTGTAGCACGTGGCACTCCAGCCACGAGAGGAAATTTGTGCTATGGATTCGTGCTTGCTGAGAGTCACTGCCTGATCACCCTAAAAGCTCATTCCTTAGAGCTCCTAGCAGCACGCACTAGCCCCTTCTCCTCATCCCAGGCCACAGGAGGTGTCCCCGCTTCTATTTTCGGAAGCCATCTGACCTATACTAATTTATGGCTAGGAGATCTTGAATAGCTTCTCCAGGAAGTAATTTTATACCCGATAGATAGCTTCACATAAAGGCTCAGGGTATTTCTCAGCAGTGCTGCCACGGCCGCATCCGTGCATTTTGGGGGTGCGCGGCGATGGAGTCAGTGGAGCACCAGAGCCGTTTCCCCCTCCCATCCCTCCAGCTCTATACACCAGAGCAGTTCACCCATTACAGACAATAAGCGAAGCTGCGTAAGCAGCCGAGCACAGAAGATGAATGAACCGGGTGACGCTAAAGATCTGTGAATTGAAAAATCCAATGCATGAATTAAAATCCGCACCCCTCTCCCTTTCCCCCCAAAAGGGATTGTATACAGCAGGGCATAAAAGGAGAAGGAGGGAGAGAGAGGTGGAAAAAACGTGGTCTGACACATTTATAAAAACTGATGGCCTGTCACCCAGACGCTGATGAATATTTTTTACAGGATAAAAATGGCAACCTAGAGTCTAAAAATAAAATGCTGTGCTGCAGACCTGTCTGGTTCAGCAACACCACTGGAATACAAACACACTCCCTTGCTGGTACAGCTTGACTAAGATTTCAGAATAAGAGAAGAAAAAAAATCACTGTAGAACATACCTTCTATTTTCAAGGGAAAGGATTTAGATTTTTTATTTTTTAATAAGAATTCAGATTAGCTTTATACTTTGTTTGCATTGCATAATTGCAATTTTAAAAATACTCCTAAATTTTAAGTGATTGATGAAAGTGGCAGACTACCTTGTGCTGCACAAAGCAATTACTTTCTCTCTTTTCCCAGAAAATTACAATATAATAACATATTTATCAGTATCTTTAAGTTGTAGTTTTAGTAAGATTAAAAATATGTTTTTAGACTCATGCTGCAGACAGAACTGTGGACACTGCTACTTCCAAACCCAGCCCACCCCCAGGTACAAAAAACAACAAAACCTTTTACTTCATTTCGCCTCAAAATTAAGATTAAAAAACGTGAGAAGCTGAGAAGCAAAAATGACTGAACATCATTCACAAGAAACCCTAATTTCTCAAGCCTATCCACACTGCAGACAAGCTGCCTTATGCAGTACAGATTCTATTTTTAGCAAGTGATGCAATAGCTGCAAGGGCTCTCCCAGAGCCTTTCATTTAAGAGCCCAAGCCATATTAAAACACGTTACAAGAAACATAATAACCCTGTGCTGTCACCTTCCCTTCTCTGCACCAGCATATTACACACAGAAATAACCCTTTCTAAAGTTATATATTCCAGGAAATACTCAGATTTCACACATCAAGTGTAAAAAAAAAATGTAAGTATACACACATCTATCAGCAAATACACCTGCCCTGCACTGTGTATGACAAAAAGTTACACAACACTGTACAGGGATTTTCTGACCCCTTGATTTTCCAACAGAATATGAAACAGATTGGTTTTTTGTTTTTTTTTTTTTTCTCCTGAATTTCAGTGAAGACATTGAAAAGCCACAAAGACTAATCCTTCTGAAAGCTATTTCTGTTCTTAGAGACCTTTTAAAAAGTGTATAATTGACAACTGTTAAGACACATCTCTGCTATGTGACTGTTTTAACATCTAAAAATCCTCTAAACAAGAAGTGTTCCAGAAATACCACAGGGATTTTTCAGCCCTTTGGATCTGTGGACCCTTTAGGTTTTCCAGCAGCCACTGGGGACCTCTGTACAACAGATTCACACATACTGCTAGGTTTTGCACCAATCCCTTATAAATTCAAATTCCAGCTGCCCCCTCCCCAAAAACAGAGGTACTCCTGAAGTCAAAACCACACAAGCAGCTACTTTTGTTTGACTTCTGATCCCCAGGGGGCTATGAGAGAGGAAGACACAAAGCAGACATAAAAAAAAGCACTTACTATTTTGAGTGTGTGTTCACATACTCAATATATTAATAAATCCACAAACCCAAATCTGCTGCCATGCAGAGTTCAACTCCTCGGCTTGACACATGCAGGGTATATGTAGCAGCTCCTACCTGCTATTTCAGACCACCCATTTATCATGGCCAGCACTCAGTGCTCACAAGGAATTCCCCTACATGTATCACTTCTGGATAACAACTCGTGTCTAGCTTGGGTTTTGCTGCTTTTGGATAGCCAAACCTTTGCTCGTGATCTACTTAAACTCTGCGTTACTAGCCTGCTGATGTTCCAGGGCCAGATGATTCTCTAAGCAGCCACACTACAGAAAGCAACTTGAGCTCAGGTCAGTCTGCACCTCACTCCCCAGACCAGTCTGCACAGCCCGCAGTTAGCACCGGCAGCATTAATGTTTGCTTCCAGTTTGACACTTTGGCTCCTGACAGCTAGGGAGAGGGCAGGATCTGAGCGCACTGGGATGTTTCCAAGGTCTTCCCCTCTTGGTGTGTTTCCATCACATCACAGACCACACGAGGCAGACAAAAGTGGAGGAGCCGACAACTGCTCGCTGCTTGGAGCAGTCCAGCCCTGCCTCCCCACTACCAGCGGTATGTTTACTTCTCCCCCTTCAACGCAAGCATCGAGAAACAGATTCAGACTGCAGACTTTATGGATTCTACCTATTTATGGAAAAAGGAGCACAACAACAAAGTGAGACTTGGAGAGATTTCACTCAGAAGCCGTGTACGGAACAGGGAGTTAAGCTCTTAGAGGTCCTAACTGCTCAGAAATAGAACAGAAATTGAGGCAGGAAGACACCTAGTGATATTTTATTCATTTTGGCTAGAAGCACCATTAAAACAAGCTGTACGCTGAGAAGTTTGCACTCACTCTAGGGACACAGAGGTATGAAAATAAGGGTTCTGCAGAACTGCTCGAGTGGTGACAAGACCGCGCTTGAGCCGCGTCACCTGCTCCAAAGGAGGGAAGCCGCAGCACCCAAGCTTCAACATTTAAACCCCAACACAGCTGCATGGGGAGCATCACCCAGGGAATTTCATACAGCCCTGCACACAGGGACAAGAAACATTTGCCACATTGCCGTGAAAGCCTGCGGGGCTGCTCCCCTATCCCCCAGCCAACAGCTCTCCACGCAAGGCCCGCGGGACTGCGCTTCACCTGGAGCTTCGAGGTGAGGTGGTCGACCTGCTCAATCTGTGTGCTGTGGGCTGAAACTGATCCGACAACTCCAGGTGAAAGCCTCCAGCACTGAAATTAGGGAACTGAACTGCAGGGTTTAGAAGACTAATTAGCCTAGATGGCTCCTGCAATTAGCATACGTTACGTGAGAAATGATACCTTCCTGTTCTGAGATCTTACTCTACCTTCTGGTAAAAGTAATGCTTCTCTTCCCACCAAATAGGACGACCCAAAGTTTCAGGTCACACCGATCTCCAGTTCCCAAGCACAGAATAGGGCAGACTAGTTTGCTTACAGGGCCCTGAAGAGGACCTATTCCCGTTAAAAGCGGAGCCCTCACAGTCACACTGGGAACAGCTTCTCCTGTTGTCATAGGCAAAGATGGCTTAAGAGCATATTTAGTAGATAATGTGCTGTTAAAAAGATGCAATGGCAACCACAGACAAGAGCTGATGTAGCTGGCAAGCCTGCATTCAGCTGCCAAGATGTTACAAAGACAACTCCTAAAAATGTAGAGAAGTAACACAAGTATAATTTTAATTTTAATTTCTAGAGTCTTTGGAACAGACGTTACCTAATTACGATGAGGAGCGATCTATTCAAATAGGCTGTTCATACAAAAAAATAAAGACAAAGTCTGAAGGCTTTGAAAAGCCATTAAACTTATCTTCAAAAGATACCTTGCCTTTGACAAAAAGCAAGAGGTAGCCTGCAGTATCTTGTTTAAAGCCTGCATTTTACATCCTAGCTCATGCACTAGGAACTGATACACAACTGCGGTTTTGCTCAAATTAGAAGTCATCTGATTATCCTGCTTTTGTGCACTGCAGTTCTTGAACGGAGGCTTAAACAAGCTCAAACCACACCTTTCGGAGAAGTCTTTCTTCTCCGCATTGTCAGAAAGATTACTCAAGTGCTCACCAGCACCCTCTAGCCCGCAGATTTTTAAGCAGGAACACAGAACCGATGTCTCCTCAATCGAGCAAAAGCTACCATTCATAAAAAGGGGGTCGCGTAGAGCTGAAAGATGAAGACACAGCGCTAGAGACTGATCAAATGTGAAGGCTAGCCTCTATTTTATGGCCTGGGAATATATTAATATATCTAAAATGTGATTATTTGGGAATTACATTCCACAGACGTACCCTTCACCCCACACTCTTGGTTACATTTGCTTTAATTATTTCTGTCC
>JAACYP010030665.1:0-56995 GCA_011076525.1 Nettapus auritus
GACGGCCCCGACGGCCCCGCGACCCGAGGGGAGCACCGGGCTGCGAGCCCGGCCGGGCCCGGCGCCGCTCGCTGGGCTCCGGCTGCCACCTGCAGGCCTTAGGCGGCAGCGCCGGGCCGCGGGGAAGGCGGGCGGCCGGGGGCCGGCCACCCCCGGGCGGAGGCAGGACCGGGCAGACGGGGCCCTGAGAAACCAGGGGTGTTCCGGCGGTGGTGCTGGAGAGGTTCAGCACCGGTAACTTCTCGTCGCCTGGCCTGGAGCAAGGCATAAACGCCGTAGGGGTGAGGGATGGCCCCGCTGCCCGCCCCGCCGCCTGCTCCTCGGCCCCTCAGCCTCGAGCTGGGCGAGGGGAGCACGGCTGGAGGGGGCAGGCAGCGAGGGCGGCTCGCAGCCCCCAGGTGCTCTTCCCTCTTCTTCCTCCCACTCCTCCCACCTTCCTCCAGCTGCTGGTGCTGCTCTTTCCTCCCACACAGCAGCTCTAAGAGGCTGTAGGAGACGGTAAGGAACAGGGGAAGCACTCGGAGGCTGACAGCTGCCACTGCCTGGTTTCTCTGCAGAGCCCCATCTTCCTTCCACCTTTGCAGTCTCTTCTGTTCACCGGCCGGAGGGCTCACAAGGGTGGCCAGGCTGTGCCACATGGAGGAACCAGGACACGGGGAAATGCAGGTGTCTGGGAGCTACATCTGGGCTCTGCGGCCTGTGAGGAAGCCTTCGAGCATTAAGAAAAAATAAGTAAAACTCTACTGGTCCCCCCAAAGCCAGATGTGTCAGGACCCATTTTGCTGGAGACATCAGGAGCAGGGCACAAGCAAATGTACGAGATTGTAATCAGGGACTGCTGGTGGCACTTGGAAGTGAGAGAGTTACAAGGATGGATTCATTTCCATCTTATCCATCGTGCACATGTAGTTCATTCTGTTAAATATCCCCCCCCTCTTTTTTTTTTTTTTACTAATATTATGAATTCATCCACATGTCTAATTCCCCTCTCAAAACTTCCTTGCACACTCTGACAGAATTAGAAAGTCTTGTTGTTCTTGTTCACTAACAGAAAGTTTTAAAGTCAAAGACTTGACGGGTTGCCTGTGAACAGACAAATCACAGTAACCTGATATGCTAGGGCACACTATCTGGACTGGAAGAACTGCAGCTGCCACTCAGTTACCCCAAAACACATTAAAAAGAAGAATGGTGCTCAGGGCTAAGCCAATAAACGAGACAAAGAAAAGAAGGGTCCTCTCCCTGGATTCACATAGCTCAGGGGCAGGCCCTGCTCCTCTGCCTAGCACCCAAGAAGGCTGAAAGCACAGAAGGGGTTTGTCCTGGCTTCTCATCGGAAGAGTTTCTAAGGAAAGAGAAAAAAACAACTGGGTGGGAGTTCTTCCTCTTTTCTTCCTCTTGCAGGTCCTCCAGCTGAAGAAAAGCCTTGTCAACACAAAAACATGTCCCATTGTTTGTTCCGCTGGTCAAAATGTCTTTGAAGCATTTTAGGGGAAAGTGGTTTGTAAGAAACACTTTGGGTTTCTACGAGCACAGAATATCCTATTTATCAAAGAGGACGCAAGGATCTTTGTCAGGATAGCAGTGTCAGTGCTACGCTGCTCTGCTCCTGAGGAAGCATAGTCCTTCCCCCTCAGCTGGAGAGGGCTTCAGTCGGGCTGTGGCCACCCCGTTACATGTTCCCCAAGGTGCTTGCACTGCTGCAGGTGTGGGAGCAGGGCCGCTATGGAGGCTGAAGGGAGGGCCCACATAAACCTGTGGCATGCTACGATAAAAACACTCCCAGGGCTCTTGCAACCTGGTGCTGACCAAGCTGCTCCAAATCATTAAAATTGCCCTGCGATGACCACGGGCAATTAAGGAATTACCACTTGTAAGGTCATTCAGGTCGCCTCTGTCAGTTCATTGAAACAGACCGTAAGGCACCGCAGTAACCGGCAGGTAACATGCAGATTGCAAAGGCTGCGGTTCCAATCTTCATTAGGGCAGCCTAACAGTTAACAGCACCAGGCCAGTGAATAAAACAGAGATTTAATGCTATACCCCATGGTTACAATTAACCATGGGGAAGGCTTTCATAGTAGCACACCAGTGTGTGCAAAGAGCTTGGTGTGGCAGGGCAGGCTACAGTCAGCATTTGCTGTGACCCCTCCGAGCCTGTGTGGCCAGATGTGTGACCATCAGGCGATTGGCAAATGGGGATCCTACTTTAACCTGATTAGCAAGGTACATATGGCACTTTTTGCTACACAAATGTGTGCATTCCTCCACCATTAGAGACCTCTACAGGTGCTGTTATGCCACCTGCTTGCACAGAAAACTCTTCCTCGGCTGACCCACCATGCAGCTACATCCCTGTGCCACAAGACAAGGCGCAGACCTCACTGCATCTGTGGAGGGTGAGAGCAAGTGGGCCAGGAGACGAATCTGGCGTGTGGGCTGCAGATCGGCCACCCCGGTATTAACACCTTGCTTACCTGAGTCACGTCCTGATATTTCTCTCCCAGCAGCATTTGCAATCCAGGTGGAAAAGCAGGAGAGAAAGCAGATTGCAGATGCTGTACATGCTGATGATAAAAAATTCACTTTTTAGCAAGTGTTCTATATTCCCAAACAAGAGTCACTAGGCTGAAAGCCAAAACAAGCCTAGTCAGGCCTCAGCTTAGTCAGCAAGGCATGCCTTAGACAAGCCTGCAATGGGAAAGGTGAGGGAGAACAACCATGCATGGTCTCTTCCGACACAAGAAATAGGAAGCATCACACAGAACTGGCAGGTTCAAAACAAAAGAGGTGATTCTTCTCTGCTGCTTCTTCAGAAAGGAACCTGAACTCTGGAACTCCCTGCCGTGGGTGCTTATGGACACTGAAATACCTGCAGGTTAGAAAATGGGCATACATAGTCACAGGAGGAGACCCGGCAGTGTCACACAGCTGCGTTTGAACGCAGGGTGTAGGCACCCCAGCCTGTCGGTGCGGTGGGCATGTCAGACACCCCGAAGCACCACCCTCGGCACCAGAGTGCTGTGCCGAGCTCTGGGGCTCTTCGTGCTCGTGCTCTTCCCCCGGCACCTGCCCCCGAGCTGGCTGGGGGAGCCAAGCCCCCCTCGCCCTCCCAATGGCATGGGGACTGATGGCACATCTGAACACACAGAGGGCTACGCAGCACCCACTCATGGCTTTTCAGATGTCCTTCTCCGACTTCTGCAGACAACCAGAAGCAGCCAACCACCCCACTCAGGGTACCTCTGTCCGGTCCTACAGCCAGCAGCAGTCTTTTATGCTACAAAGGCAAGCCCCTCAGCCTCCACCCTCCTACCTGAGGTTCTGAGAGATCCCCCTGCTCCTAGAGTCTCACCAGTAAAACCTGGTTTCTTTTCCCTGTTCCCACAGAACACTCTCCTACCTTAGCTCCTGGCATGGCAGTTGGATAAAACTGGAGTCCTCTGGGCTTCCACCATCCATTTGTTTTGTTTAGATTGCACCTACCCATGAGCCAGTGTGTCTTAATGACTTTTAAATATTACTTCTTTGCCCCTCAGCAGCACATGGAGCACAGAACAGGCTACAGCAAAAGGCAGTCATAAGACATAATGGTAACTCAAGCTATCATACTGTAATTTGCAACTGCAGCAGCTCTGAGATTTATTTTTTTTTAAATTACAGTAGAATTAGATAATTATAGAGAGAAGACAAGATTGGATTTAGATCAAGAAAACAGTCAAAAATTTAGGTTGAAAGTTTTCCATTACTGTATTAGAACGATGACTGCTTGGCTGGGCAAACTGCTGTGCTCTGCGTAGAGAAACGTGGATTGCTCAAAGTTTGAAAACAGCAGCGATGTCACCATGAAAGGACTAGAACCAGCAGATACGAAGGAACAGCCATCTAATCCTTGACCACGGAGTGAACTCCACAGGCAAAGGCTGCAACCATTGAAAATTTACCGTGGGCCAATGTCTGTGACAGTGCTCTCTTCAGAACAGATATTGTCTTGTGTGAAACACCTGGCCTGCTATGAGCACAAATGGATACAAATAGCAAAACTCTATTAGGCTAGAAATAACCCGATTCTGAAGGACCAAAAATGGAAGGAACAGTCTGAAACTAAATACAAAAATAAAAACCAGAACACCTGTCTTCAGACAATCCTCTTGAAAATGCCACAAGGCTAACTCATGAACACCCAAATTTGAAACTGTTCCTTCTGTGGCATGGTTATTGTTCCTCCTGTGGTACTGCTGAACTTGGTTACTCCTACTATTATTTTTGCTCTAAGACCCAAACACAGATAATTAGGATAAAAGGTTAAAAATTAACAGTTAACAGAAGTTGTGAGGGTTGCTGTTTCAAGGGGTCAGCCTTACCAAAATGCTATTCCAAATCAATCCTGCTCTTTTCAATAGTTAAATCTGAGAAGAGCTTTAAGTATGAGAACCCTCTCATTTAATTCAGCAAGACTCCACACTTCATGTTGCATGTACTGAATATAGGTTGTATCAATCTTGTCTAGATTTCCTAATAACAATGATAAAATGCCTTAAGCTCACTGCCTGGCCTTTCCTGTTAGTCATTTGCAGGATAGCCTTCTGTTGGCTCTCACAGACGACCAGCCATCAGATGGCAACCAGAAAACCACAAATTGATAGCAAAGCTTCATAAGCCTCAGCATTCACAGACCCATTTGTTTTGTTTGAATCAATACTGGCATGCTTGAGTACATTCGGCAAATTAAAAGAGAAAATCAACAAGAGCGACCCCCGAGACAACAAACCTTACTCTTTGGGGACATTTCTTTGAAGTGAGTCTCACTGGCCAGAACATGGCCAGCTGGTCCTCTAAGAAATCAAGGCAACCTGCAACACGCCAGAAGGACACCTCTAGTGATGCTTGAGATGCGAGGACCATCTTGAACCTTCGAAGCAACATCCAGTAGTTCTGGAGATGAAAAGGAGCTTGCACTTTTCTGAATGCCAAAAGAAGTTCTTCTAGAGCATTTTCACTCTTTCAATGCTGATACAGAGACTATTAAAGTCTTCCCATTCCCCACTTCATAGGTCTCCACACAGTTGTTTTTAATTTGTGCTGTTACTATTTGTATTCCCTGGCACTACAACTGTTTCTCATACAAAGACATAAACAGCAGTGATTCCAGCTCCAAAAACCCCATATGTTCCAAAAAGACATCAGACAACGCGTGGGAGGTGGAGAGGTACAGTGAGGAGGGGAAATGCCTTGCCTAAAGTCATGCAGAAGGGCAGCGACACGGCTGGGAACATTACTGCTTGTGAAGCAGGTCTAAACACAGGGGGCTCTAATTTGCTAACCAGACAAGTTCATGGCAGCTACTGAAAGCTGCCCGTAAGCAAAATGCCACGAGTCGCATCCCAGTTCTGTAGTAAAGCTAGTACAGCATTGTTGGCTACTGTACAATTGCTATGGAGAGGTTATGGGGCTTTGTTTTTATTCTCCTTCCTCTTAGTTAAGAGAGAAGGTAGGAGGGTTAGAGAATGGGGAAAAAAGAAGGTTGTAAGCTCCATCAGAAAACTTTTGTAATAGCCTGAAAATACAAATCTGAAAAGTTGGTCATCACAGGTGATGCAAGGAAACTACTGGTGATGGAAATTAAGATCCCAGCCTCTACTGCATTGTAAAACCTACTGTTTCAATGCAATGCTATGGTCACACTAGATGCCACAGCACTTTGCATTTTTCTTCTTTGTAGAGGACCAGTGCAGCCCTGATCAGTACAGCTATGCCATCAATGGTGAACCAAAGTCACCACTCCATACACAGGAATATCCGATTCTTTTCCTGCAAATTGTACTCCAAAAAGCCCTTTGATATCAGGCGCATGATGCCATCTGCAAACAAATGGAGACTTTTCCCATCTGTACTTCAAAACCCTGGAAACAATGGAGGGAAAAATATGTATTTTAGAAAAGAGGATTTTCCAGTTTACCTATGATTTTGTCATGTCTAAATTAGACTACTTGGGAGATACACTTAGCAGAGCTAGTCATTATGAAATAAGTCACTAAGTCTCATTAGAAATCATGTTTAAATTTAGTTGGTCAAAGGTACTCAATGGAAAGGACTAGGCAGTTTGAACAGGCAATTTGTCACAGGGAGGTGAATCACCCTCTGGAGATAATCATCTTCTCCATCTACTGAAGATGGAGCCCAGACAACTAGCTTAGCTAGCTTATTTTAAAATGGACTAAATGAAGATGGATTTCATCCTTAAATAGCTAGCTCATCCTGCGGAGAACCACACCTTTGCTCCATAAAATGCACTGGCTTCCCTTTCAACACACTGCCCAACTTGTCTCCTGCTTCTAAGCTAAGTGTAATTAGTTTTTCTTTGACTGACACTTGAACACAGCCAAACCACTCAAAACCCTCAATTTCTTTGTATTTATGCAGGAGGGTTTCAGGCACAGAAATGAGAAAGAAGAGCAATCCATCTGACTTCTCCAAGGTAGGAGCCAGTGGTCCCCAGAGAATTCATCAGCAGGTGAAATTTTTAGGACACATGCTGTACTTCTGGTGTTAGCCCAAGTTTATGCTCAAGTAGATCTCTTTGCTTCTCTGCATCAATTTTATGCACTGCTTATGCACTGCAAGCAGCTGATGGAAATAATTACAACGCTTAAAAGAATTACCTAAAATCTATGAAAAGACAGTTAAGAGGGAAGCACGAGCTATTTCAAAACTAGTTGCATGGCAGATACAGCATAGGGTAGCGGATTAACAAGTGAACAGCTGTACAAACAAGTTTAATGGGAGTAAGGCAGTACATGTTCCCTTAAAACACTTAACTAAGATTCAGAAGAAAATACATGGAGTCAGACTACTGCAATTTTGAAGAACCATTTATAAGGTGCGAGTTCTCTGAAAATGCACACAGATCAAGAAGATAAATAGCCTGCTACTCCTTGGTGGTAACACCAGCTTACAGCATGGTCATGCACACAGCAGTGCTCCTGCCTTTTGTATGATGTCTATATACAGTGCACCTCACTGGATTTCTAAAACAAACAAAAAAAAACAACTGCAGTAAGCAAGATGTAAACTGGCTAATTTTAGTATTAATGGCTAATTTTAAGTGTGCACCAGTGCTGTCTGTGAGCATAATACTCATTGATCCAGAAGAGGTCTATTTTAATTCAAACTATTGACACAGCCAGTGTTGACCACCTGTGCCCCTCATATTACTGCTTTTGGTTCTTACGGACCTACCTTACTCTTAACTTAAATCCTAACATTGCTCATCATCAGTGGGACAGATGCATCGTGAAGCAATCACTGGATTTGACCACGATACATTAGGAAACTAATCTGTAAGCTGGATCCTCTATCCCAAGTAAGAGAAGTTTGTGCATATTACATTTTAAAACTAGCATGAAACATAAAATTTGCCAAATACTCCCACGGTTTTATCAACCACTGTGAACGTAAAGTAGATCAGTAAAAAACAAAACAAAACAAAAAAGGCATAAAAAGCTACCTCTTGTTGCGTTTCTTTAGTTCAAGGAAAAGCCTTTTTCCTTTAATATTTTTCTACCTTGAATGGAACTTCTTTCCATTTACTTGTACCTACCTTACTAGGTTCTCCTCCCAAACATCTGTGAGAAGTCTCTGCAATTCATTAACCCAGTTCATGATCCTTGTGGTGCTGTATCAGACTTTCCAGAAAGTGATCTGCCTCCTCACACTAGAGTTTATATAGATGGATCTCCAGTCAACATTATCAGGCTTTTAGGTAGCCTTGGAAAGAAAATGAAATTTGATATGCTGTTGTCTCTGTTGACCATCAGAAATTCAACACATTGACCCATTTTTAATAAAAATCTACCAAACAGTAGCACTTGCTTATACCTCTTTGAGGATTTCTAGATTAATAGAAATTACTTGCAGTAAAACAGAGGTAAACATTTGCCTTAGAAGTGTTCATCTTCAATTACATATAAAAATATTCAGGATCCTTTTCTGAAGGAATAAAGTAGGTAAAATATGTTGATGCCATAGTTTCCACCACTGCCATACTTACTCTTAATTTGCATCACTGAACAAGGAAACATTAAAAAGGAGCCAGGCACAGAGGTATTGAGAATTTTCCATGGATATGTGGAAAATCATTATCTAAATCAAGGGTGTTAAAGGCTTTCCTGTCTCCCAGCTCTGTTTACTCCCAAAAAAAGGCTGTAGTTCCCCAAGCCTAATCTTCAAATGGCACATGACACACAGATTAGAGGAGACACTGTGTTTTGTTCATAAACAATTTATTTTATTTCAAATATGTGCCCTTGTTGATTCAACAATGATGTTTGGAGAATCATGTCCTCCACCAAACAAAAAGAGAACTGATTTGGAAATCTTTCACCTGACTCATTTGCTGATGATACCTTGACACTGCCTCCCTGCTCCTTTCCTTCTCAGCAGCTGAAAGTATGGCTCAGAACGAGCATAAACTTGTACCTTACTCTGAAACGACTATAAATACAGCGAACAAAGAACAAGTAAAAACAACCATTCAGGGAGGCAGAGGACTATGAATATACAGACAAATAGAAAACATCTTACTGGGATTTTTACTGATTTTTTTTTCTGCAAGTAAGTTTAAAAACCACTTTAACTTTAGTGTCCTGCTGTTTTCCCCTCCTCATTTCCTCCTCATTCCTCAACAGAAATAAACAATTCCAAAAATGCTAGATGCTCCTAACACCCTCCCCTCTTTTTTTTTTTTTTTTTAAAAAAAAAAAAAAAAACACAAATGAACAAACAAACCATTTGAAATTCTGTCCCTCTCCTTCCAAAAAAGCAGGCAATGTGGCATGGAGGAAACAGGACTGGACAAAGCATGAGTTTCACATGGATGAACTGCTGATTATCTCTTCTTACTATTTGGTATGGGTGTTTGCTTTGCATTTCTATTGATGTAGATTATAAGACATGAAGCAAGTTATTTTGGATGCTGATGCCAATCTGAGCATTAAGGAAAAACTAATGATGCTTGGGTCCTGGCATAGGTGGTCATGGACTTATGGAAGTTCCTTGGTTTAATATTTACAAGGATGTTTTAAAATTATGGTCTGTGAAACATTTTCCGAAGATGCTCCTTTATCTGACAAAAAAATAAAAGAACCCTTGATCCAAATCCCATCTCTTTTTAAAAGTCTTGTTAAAAATGTTGATTCATCAATTTATCTTAGCACACTTAAAAGCAGAATAGTGAATAATGACTTTTAAAAAAAAGAGAAACATGCTGATCTCTACGGAGACCGTCGCTCTTTTTTCAGAAGTAAATGACACTGAATGGTGCGGATTCGATTCTTTGCTGGGGCAAACTCCGGCTGAAGTTTCAATGTTGACTCATACCATTTCATCGCCTTTTCAAACTCTTCCTATAAAGAAAGAGCAAAGATTGCATTAAGTCAGATTCTAAAAACAGCGGACACTACTGTTTTCTATTTCCTCCCTGTTCTAATTAGTTAGAGTAGCATGGCATACACAGAAGTAACCGAACCATCCTGGTGGTTTAGCGGTTTTTATTTTTTCCCTCCAAATAACTCTGGTATTTTCTTGGACTTACACAACCCAATTTTGCATAGCCCATGGAAAGGGAGTCAAATCACTGTTATGCATTACTGACCAATTCTCTCACCTTTTTCCTTTTAATAGTAGGTATGTGCATTCTTACTGTGAAATAACTTTTAAAAAGCAGATTTCATCCAGAATTTACATAGATCAAAGCTTTACACTCTTTCTTGTACAATGCAAAAATATCAACTTTGCTGAACAGGTAACATTTTTAAGAACAAACTTGAAATTAGTATTGAAAGATTACTCAAATTAAGGAAATTAAAAAAAAAAAAACAACCTGATGATTTAAAATCATACATTAGCTAGACAATTTCAGCTGAAAACCTGGACTCCGGAATGGTTGTAAGAAGCATTCATGGTGTAGTAACATTTATTTTTATAGTACTGAAATCTAATTATCTATACCACCCCACTTTTTTTATTTATTAACCAGGGAAACATGCCAACTTCCAGTAATGTCTTCGAAGAAAAACACGAGAGAGAGGAAAAAAAAAAATAAAAAAATTGTGGGTTTTTCAGTCACTTTCCACATCTTTTCCTCTTCTTTTCTCGTTATAGGAACTGAGCTACTCCTACGACGTATTTTTGGGACTGTGAACAAGAATTTATTTATTTTCCAAATCTACTAAAGAAAACCACTAAAAGAGCTTTAAAACAGATGCTGGACTTGGGTGCCTTTTAAACAGCATATTCAGTACGTCCTAGGGCAAGACTATTGATGAACTACTGGTAAAGAACTAAACTAACATCACCATCTGAAAGCAGGCAGCGCACTGCACAGCGCTTCTAGACTTTGAATTTATTTTATTCCTAAGCAAAAGAAGACAGAAGTTTGGGCAGACTGCTGCTTCATACTTACAACTCCCAGGATCTCACTCTAAGCATTACCACAACTTCAGTCGAGTTCTGTTTCTCAGTAACTACTTGTACAGTCCAGGTAACACTCACCTCTAGCCACTTTATAAACACTAGCTAGATCAATGAGTCGTAAAGTCGTGATTTTAAAAAAGTGTATTTTAATATAGTTTCAACAGGAATTACATCGAATATCCCATATTACTTTATGGGAGCACTGACCAACAAATGAAAACAAGAATCAGATCTTTCCACTTTTAGATGTAATCATTTCCTTCCTGTGATCTGACATTACTTTGAAGTTCCTTTAGATTTATTCCCCACAGCATTAGTTTCTATAGCATCCATCCAAAGTTCTCAGTCCTTAAAATGGCTAATAGTTTCTGCTTTTTAAAGCAATTTGCTGAAAAGTCTTGCAAATAAAGGAATGTTGGCCTCTATAATGCTATGCTATTAATTAACATGGTATCTTTTACAAACTGGTTGCCAGGGTCAGCTCTCAAATATAGCTGACTAAATATGAAGAAAATAAAGTAACTTTTCTTTATATGAGCGTAAGTTGATCCAGAAGATAAGTTTGTCCTGTTGCTAGTCATTTTATATTATGAATATGTAGCTTCATTGAGAAATCTCTCATACCCAGGAGAATAAAGTTATTCTTAGGTCCTGTTCTAACTTGAAAAAGACATTTGAAACTCAATCATCAAACTTCTACTTCGTTTCTTTTCACTGTCAGAAGTAAAACCTTCCTAGAACAAAGTCATTCCTTTCTTCAGTTTGTTTCCACTGTGTGTCTGACAGCATTGTGCATTCTGATCTTTTCAACCCTGATAGCCACAATACATGACTACCTGCTCAACTTGCCCTGTTATTTCTATGATCCCCCAACCAGAAGAGTGAAACATTAAGGACAGATCTACCACAAGCGCTAAAAATTGGCAGGGATACACATAGGAACACACCTAATTGAAAATACTTCTGAAACAGACATCGATAATAACTACGTTTCAGTTTAATGGTGTCTCTCTTACCTTTCAAATATACCGGCCCTGTTAAAGATGAGACTAAAACGTGCAAGAATGAATCCAGCCTTTTTAATGTAAAAGGAATGAACATTTTGCATTCACAGGAAATACTGAAAGCTGACTTGTAGATTAGAATGTATATGCAGTATGAAGAAATTTGAATTAAATCTGTAAACTATTTTGGGTGTTGATAGTTAAACATCCCTTGAGTTTGTTCACTGCAGCAGCAAACTGTTTTACTAATTATGTTAAACTAAGCTCTTCAGGATAAAAACTCAGCTTATCATTAATTTTCCAGTATTACAAAAATATCCTGTGTTTAGATGGGAAGACAACCAAAATTATCAATTGTTTGCTATTGTCTTAACAAAGCTTTGCAAACAGCATCCTGAAGCCAGCTAGTAAGAACACTGGCCTTCAAGAATTAAATGAGTAATAGAGAGCTTTGATGGGCTTTAAAAGTATATTAAAAAATATTCTCTTAGTGATTCCCTCCCTTATTTTGTGAACGTCGCTCCCCCAAAATTCCAACTTGTGGAAACAGGATTGGTATATATGCTTCACCAAAGACAAGACATAGACGGGGGACAGCACACTCACCATTGCTACGTAGACATTTGCCAGTGTGAAATGATTAACCACAAAGTGTGGTGCTATTTCCACTGCCATGGTAGCCACGATGATGGCATCATTCCAAAGTCTGGCATTGTGGAAGATGTTTGCTAGGCTTATTAGTGGTACATCCTGGAAGAGAAAGCGATAAACTGTGAGGTTCTTTCCACTGAAATTGTTTCAGGATCAGGAATACAGAAGGCTCCACCACCTGGCCACTATCTGATCACTTTTTGAAGGTGACAAACTAGATTTATTTTACTGTAAAAAGGGCATTTCAACCTGAGATATAAACAAACAAAGAAAAAAACTCTCTAATAAACACATCTGCTTGCAAAAGTGACGAACATGACTGTTGCATAGATAAGTGATTTGAAAACTAACTCTCAATAAATGTCCTAGTACATACATTTATTTTTTAGATGCTGTTGCATTCGTTTTCTGCCAAAAGATGAGAAGCAGTCTAAGAGACGAGAGAAGCTGTTAGTCTAAAACCCCCTTCTTCAGCTGTTGCACAGAAGGGGAAGGAATAGGAATAAAAAGGGAAAGCAGGGAAATTAAAAAAAGGGTCTAACCATTAGCACAGGTGTTTTCTATCCTGCTCCTGGTACAGAATTCCTGTAAGATGCTGAGTAACAACTATAAATAAAGTTTTCTCAGGTAGTCACTGATGTTTTTATTTTCTGAATTTCCAGACTGTGACCGTGTCTGACTGACAAAATTGTGGAGCCCTGACAGCCATAACAAACTCTCTGGGAGCTTCACATCTACAAAGAACAAAATACTACTCAGAAGCAAGTCTTAGATGCCCTCAACAGAAGAATAGAAAATTTTGGATGTATTTGATCCCTACCACAGTTTTGATACTATGCAGATACTATGGAAGTGAGAATCACAAAAGCAGCTCACAGGAAAATTAATTATCTTTTATTTAGATGAGAAAAGGTGAGATAAAGTAGGGAGAGCACATAAAGCCAAGGAGGAGGATTAAACAAAATAGTAAATAGCAATTCATTCAGTGTTAACTCTCATGAGTTCAGGTTGCAGCTCAGTCTTTACAAACAAGACCCCCAGTCTTCTCTGGAGGCATGGGGGGCAACTTCAAAAGGACAAGAATAAAGCACAAATTTGATGTGAGCCCATCCCGAGCAACACTGTATCACACCACTAGAAAACAGTCAGCAGTACCTACACCATAAAAGACAGGTAAATAAAATAAACAAGAGCATGTTGTGTTAGACCTTGGCTCTAACCTTGTTTTAAAAAGACAACGGCAAAAAGACAGAATTACAGAAGACAAAAGACACTCAGGATGTGGAGTAGGAATAGATTAACATTTCTTAGCTGAGGTATTTCTCCTGTTAATGGCTAAATCCTCCTAATAATACACAGTGTAAAACACTGTCTTCTGATTTTCAGAGAAGGATTTAAGACCAAGGTTCAAAAAGTGGTTTGCACTTTGCAGTGTTGCAGTTTGTTGTTCAGGTCCCAGAGTGAAACCTCCAATGTTGAGTTAGGGGCCTGCACTGCATTTACCAGTTTGCGAGGGGGAGCCTGGTGCCTAAGAACAGACATCCCTGCTCAGCATCTCATGGGGCAGGGCCAAGGTTATATGAAGCACTTCAGTCAACTGTAACACTAAACAGGAGACTGTCCCAAATACTGCCTTTTTGGACTAAACCACAAAACTGCTGCACAAAGTCAGGCAATAGTCAGCCAAAACACTTCCGCTTTAAGCATTTATATTATTCCTTTAGAACTCACCACTCCCTCCCTTTAAAAGCACAATGACAAGATATACTTCCCACATTTTAAGTTAGAAGACTTGTACAGGCAGAGGCTGACGAAGATTCAGTTCTACGTAGCAGAGGGGAGTTCAAGCCTGTACTACCCAGAGAGGTGTCAAACCCACTAAACTGCAGGAAATTCCTCTTTTGCAGTTGCCCACTCTCAACATGTGGTGAGGGTCTTGAGGTTTCACCACAAGTAGCTCATGTCCAACACATTATAGACACTTGATACACACAATTCTGGGCATAATAGTTTGTGAAAACTCCACATGGCTGTTACACAAGCAAAACATTATTTCATCCGTGTAGCAGGCAGATGTAATGTGTACACACCTTCATGTGATGGGGTGCATAGTGCAGCGCTTGCCGTAAGCAGTCAATTGCCTTCTTTCCTTGGCCTTTCACCCTCCAGTAAAGAGCAGCCATGCTAGAGAGGACCCATGAAGTCTGATTCTGGCAAAAGAAGAACACAAAACCCAGTCATGCAAACACCTGTAGTGAACAGACTCCTTGTCTTTCACTCTTTGAATTCACTTGCTACATTGAGGGTGGAGGGTGTTACACTTAACCATAAACTATTCACTGGAACAGGCTCCCCAAGGACGTAGTTATGGCACCAAGCCTGTTGGAACTCAAGAAGCGACTGGACTGCACAGTTAGTCATATGGTCTGAATTTCTGGGTAGACCTTTGTGGTGCTAGAAGTTGGACTTGATGATCCTTGTGGGTCCCTTCCAACTTGGGATATTCTATGATTCTATGTTCCTATTCCAAAGCATCAGAAAGAGTTTATCTAACATATATGCAGCAGCCAGGTCAATGAGACTGCCATATGAAACACAAATTCCAAATGCAACATAATTTTCTTAAGGGAATAGCATCTTAATAGCTTTATACAGCAACAACAGTTTCAGCAGTCACAACAGCTTCTAACCCGCTGCCAGGTGCTGAGCATTCAAACGCGTACATGCAGTACCCTGTATAAATCAACACTCTTAGCTAAGTTAGCTGACTGGACTCCTTAGGCTCTCCATAGTCACTGGAAAGAGAAAGGGTGCTCTGGGATGCAGCCCAGGGCAGATGCCTGAGAAGTCTAGCTGACCGAGTTTGTTGCCTCTAGTTGGCGGACTCCCATGTCACGTGTCAGAAGGGAAAATACCATGTGCTTGAGTTCTGTGGACTCAGACACTATAAATGAATGTTTGTGTTCACATATGCAATTAGATAAGTAGCCATCTTGATTTGTTTGATTAGCTCTTGTGAATAATGAATGAGACTGGAACACAGAAAAACTGCATTTTATTTCCAGCACAGCTAGCTTTAGTGAGAAAGTTTCTGGTCTGTTAGTACTAAATTTTCAGCTGATTTGGATAAAGCTTGCTATCTGCAGGGGGAAGTGTAGCTTGTAAAAGAAAAGTTGGCATATCTGAAGTCAAAAGGAACTAAGATTTATAATGCAAGCTTAAGAGTAACATCTTCACTTTCTGGGAACAACAAAGGTATACTGGCTTTAGTTTCAAAGCATAATAAGTTCTTTTGATGGCTTTCTAGAATAGGCTAGGGGCACCAAGCTGTTTCGGTTGAACTCTCTTTTGTATGTTAGTTTGGAACATCCTCCTTGCACTGTAAATACACAACAACAATCCCTACATCCCTATCCACCTTGTATATCCTGGGAAAAATATGTTCCTAATCACCTCTCCAGCAAGAACAGGAACTGCAGCCTCACACATGGTGCTATGCCTCTGCCTGAAGACATTAGTGACCACGAAATGGTGGAGTTCTCTATTCTTGGCGAGGCCAGGAAGGGGACCAGTAAAACCGCTGTATTGGACTTCCGGAGGGCTGACTTTGAGCTGCTGAGGACACTGGTTGGCAGTGTCCCTTGGGAGGCGGTACTGAAGGGCAGAGGAGTCCAGGAAGGCTGGGCGCTCTTCAAGAGGGAAATCTTAATGGCGCAGGAACGGTCTGTCCCCACGTGCCCAAAGACGAGCTGGCGGGGCAGAAGACCAGCCTGGCTAAACAGAGAATTGTGGCTTGAGCTTAGGAGGAAAAGGAGGGTTTATAATCTTTGGAAAAGTGGGCAGGCCACTAAGGAGGACTATAAGGATGTTGCGAAGCTGTGCAGGGACAAAATTAGAAAAGCCAAAGCTCAACTGGAGCTCAATCTGGCTACTGCCGTTAAAGATAACAGAAAATGTTTTTATAAATACATCAATACAAAAAGGAGGACTAAGGAGAATCTCCATCCTTTACTGGATGCGGGGGGAAACTTAGTTACAAGAGATGAGGAAAAGGTGGAGGTGCTTAATGCCTTCTTTGCCTCAGTCTTTAGCGGCAATACCGGTTGTTCTCTGGATACCCAATTCCCTGAACTGGTAGAAGGGGATGGGGAGCAGGATGTGGCCCTCGCTATACATGAAGAAATGGTTGGTGACCTGGTACGGCACTTGGAAGTGCACAAGTCGATGGGGCCGGACGGGATCCACCCGAGGGTACTGAGAGAACTGGCAGAGGAGCTGGCCAAGCCGCTTACCATCATTTATCAACAGTCCTGGCTATCGGGGGAGATCCCAGTTGACTGGAGGCTAGCAAACGTGACGCCCATCTACAAGAAGGGCCGGAGGACTGACCCGGGAAACTACAGGCCTGTCAGTTTGACCTCAGTGCCAGGGAAGCTCATGGAGCAGATTATCTTGAGAGTCATCACGCAGCACTTGCGGGGCAAGCAGGCGATCAGGCCCAGTCAGCATGGGTTTATGAAGGGCAGGTCCTGCTTGACGAACCTGATCTCCTTCTATGACAAAGTGACGCGCTGGGTGGACGAGGGAAAGGCTGTGGATGTGGTCTACCTTGACTTCAGTAAGGCTTTTGACACCGTTTCCCACAGCATTCTCCTCAGGAAACTGGCTGCTCTTGGCTTGGACTGGCGCACGCTTCGTTGGGTTAGAAACTGGCTGGATGGCCGGGCCCAAAGAGTCGTGGTAAATGGAGTCAAATCCAGTTGGAGGCCGGTCGCTAGTGGCGTTCCCCAGGGCTCGGTGCTGGGGCCGGTCCTCTTTAATATCTTCATCAATGATCTGGATGAGGGGATCGAGTGCACCCTCAGCAAGTTTGCAGATGACACCAAGTTAGGTGCGTGTGTCGATCTGCTCGAGGGCAGGAAGACTCTGCAGGAGGATCTGGACAGGCTGCACCGATGGACTGAGGTCAACAGTATGAAGTTCAACAAGGTCAAGTGCCGGGTCCTCCACCTGGGACGCAATAACCCCAAGCAGAGCTACAGGCTGGGAGATGAGTGGTTGGAGAGCTGCCTGTCAGAGAAGGACCTGGGAGTGATGGTTGACAGTCGGCTGAATATGAGCCAGCAGTGTGCTCAGGTGGCCATGAAGGCCAACAGCATCCTGGCCTCTATAAGAAACAGTGTGACCAGCAGGGCTAGGGAGGTGATCGTCCCCCTGTACTCGGCTCTGGTGAGGCCGCACCTCGAATACTGTGTTCAGTTTTGGGCCCCTCGCTACAAGAAGGACATCGAGGTGCTTGAGCGAGTTCAGAGAAGAGCAACGAAGCTGGTGAGGGGCCTGGAGAACAAGCCCTACGAGGAGCGGCTGAGGGAGCTGGGATTGTTCAGCCTGGAGAAAAGGAGGCTCAGGGGTGACCTTATCGCTCTCTACAGGTACCTGAAAGGAGGCTGTAGCGAGGTGGGGGTTGGTCTGTTCTCCCACGTGCCTGGTGACAGGACGAGGGGGAATGGGCTTAAGTTGCGCCAGGGGAATTTTAGGTTGGATCTTAGGAAGAACTTCTTTACCGAAAGGGTTGTTAGACATTGGAACGCGCTGCCCAGGGAAGTGGTGGAGTCACCATCCCTGGAGGTCTTTAAAAGACGTTTAGATGTAGAGCTTAGGGATATGGTTTAGTGGGGACTGTTAGTGTTAGGTCAGAGGTTGGACTCGATGATCTTGAGGTCTCTTCCAACCTAGAAATTCTGTGATTCTGTGATTCTGTGATCTGACACCAGTTCAACACTGCATAAGGTAAAAGGAAATAAGTAAGAAAGAGAGGAAGTCCCTACCTGTCAGCTGCCTGCCTGCCAGAAGTGCAACTGGAAGAGTTGAGCCATGGCTTAACTCTGACTTTCTATAAGCTCCACGCCAATGTTGCATCAATAGAAAGAGGAGGATTAAGAACTGTTAAAATAGTTTAATAAATATCAGCAGCTAGCAATACAGCTCAAAACAGGGCTGAAAATACACTGGGAAATATGATATGCTTATGTTTTAGTAGAAAGGTAGGCAAGAGACCTGGCAGCGGGACTCCCATCTGTAAGCAGAGAACATAGCTCAAAGAAATATCTGTGAGGGCCTTACAGAAGCTGAATAGACACAAATCTCTGGTCTGAGTACTACTGCATTCCTTAACTGGAATGTCATTCATATAGTTTCAGACTGGATAAACTGCACCCAGGCAGCATTATTTTTCTCATTTACACGTACCTTTTCCAAGGCTTTGGCTATTCGAGTACCAACTTGTTCTAATGACTGTGGTGCATACTGGTCTTTGCCAAGATTCTGTAACACCTGTGAAAGAGGAAAAACACGTCCTGAGAGGATGGAACCTGATAAGAGATGCCCTTCACTTGTCTACTTGCTTGCTGCTTTTTTACCCAGCCTTTTACAAATGCTCTAGTCCGTTCCATTCCAAATGTCACTATGTATCTTGAGTTAGTACTATCTGTATCATCACATAGTGTTTTAACTCCATGTCACTGAATACCAGGAATGCTAGAAGTTTATTGCATTCTTAATTGATTTTTTCTTCTATTAATTCATCAATACAGAGGCACTAATGGTGTTTTAGGATTTTCCTCAGCACAAATCACAGAATGCTAGGAAAACAGTCTGGTAAAATATTAGTTGTGCTGTTCTTACAGTTTTATCCAGGTGTTCACTCTAAGATACTTTCAGAGACAGAGGACTGAAATAAACGTACCTTGAATCTGTCATGGTATGGCCATTTTTGTGTGAGAACCTTCACCTGTGGCATACCTCTTTCAGTTGACTTTCTCCAGTGTAATGCAAGCTTGCCCGACTAGAGACACCTTGCAGGTGGTCCAAAGTATGCATACTGGCTGGTAGATTAGGGTTGCAAAGGGGCTCCATGGCTGGTTCTTGCAGCTGCGTTGCAAAATCGATGTGTTCTGTAATGCTACAAAGGTAATAAACTGAATCAGTCAGGAGAAGAAAGGGAAGAGTCATCACAAAGTTCCCTAGTGAGTGTAAACTGCCTGGAATCTGGCAGAATCTCCTTTGAGTAGCTTAAGAAGCAAGAGAAACTGGATCTTCAGTCTGCAGTTGCACTTTTCTTTACAAGTGGATTTATGAAATACCACATAATGTTTTCAAACTTCTTTGAAATTATGATAGTTCTTAAAGAACTTTCAGTCAATATACACTTGAGGCCATGCAACTGTCTTGCTTTGTGTGAGTGACTTACGGTCCAAATATAAGATACTTACTCAATGTTTTTAGCAGAAACAGCAAGCCATGTGCTGGCCACAGTTGTAAGCTCTACCCTACGGAGTTTCAGGCATTCATCAGGACTTGGCCAGCCAAGGCTACGATAGTCACGCTTTTTTCCTAGAGAAAGGAAAAAAATCATCCAAAAAGTAAGAGAAATTATCTTGAAGCAAAAGGACATTCTGTTTTAGTACAATGATTTACAAAATACTTCATAGCAGCAGGTACATTCCCTATCATTACAAAAGTCAGTCCTGCAGCCAGATTTCTTTAAGAACAATCCCAAAACTAAATACACTGAATGAAGCTCATTGGAACTAAAGATAGAATTGGATCCTATGGAAGACATATTTGGAGGTGGGCTCGAAAAAATATTTTATTATAATTTTTCAATAGCTACAGATTAAGAACAATCATCATTCTTGTTTACATGATGTCTCTACTTAAACGTCCTTAAAGAAAGTTCATAAGTGAGTCATCATTTATGTTCTACGCCTACAGTAAGAACTAACAGAAGTTTGTAACTCCATCTTCTGACAATTCCAGGTGAAATATACTGCCATTTCTTATCACCGAATATTAGGCCAGACACTAGCTTTTATTGCATTCTTACACTCAAGACTGCAACATTTCTGAAAACTACTAAGCAATTACACTCCAACTCTCCTGTTTTGCAAGAGTTAACCAAGGCAGGGAAAGGTTAAATAATTTACTTTATGCTAGGAATCCGATTTTCAGATTTGATCCAAACCCTACTGAAATCTTTTCCTCATGTGTGGTGGATATGGTACCAGATCCTACAAACCTGGATCCTACATGTTAAATGCTAGGAAACATTTTTCTCTTGCATCAGAAATACCTGAACTGTTTTGAAGGTAAGAAAGATTCACTGTAGCCATAAATTTGCAGAATGGGAGGCCAAGTTCAACAACCAGGTACACATACAGTATTTTAGTACCTATTTGTGGTTACCTAAATTTTTGACCATTTGGATGCAAATCCTATTTACTTCGAAGGAGTGTTTCACCATAATTTTGCAAAATAATGACAAAACCTGCAATGCCATGTCTTCCTGACTAAAGGAACACTAACTTTGAGAAATACTGGGAAACCTCGGAAGGAAAAGATGATTTCTCGTCATCAGCACCGTGCACTATCTGATTACGAGTTAACTATCTGCATGAATGGCAAAAGATAGTGAGAGGTATGGAAATGCTACACAGGGACAGATCAGTAATCAAAGCACTAGTCAGATACAGGACAGATAGCTTCATTTCCCTGTTCTCCTAGGTACTCCCCTGGCAACCTCCAAGGTGTTACTTAAACTTTCACTGATTTAGTTCTCCTGAAGAGAAAGTCAGCAGACCTTGCCTCTCAGGAGTGCTAGGGAGTTAATAACTTTACAACTGAGGGATGCTATATAATAAACCCATAAAAGTAGCTCAGGGAGAAAAAATACACTGAGGAGAGGAAAGGTGTGTGTTCACAAATGACGGTTTGTTTTCATGTAATCTTCCCTATTTAAATATTTAATTTAACAACTTACCTTTGTCAGTTGCTTAAAAAGGAGCGTTTTAAAGATTTAATGTAAAAGCCTTCAAAATGTGAACTCGCATTCTAGGTCAACAAATTGTCAATGACTAAAATGTATTGGAGAACACAGCTTTGCTTACACATTAACCCTACAGCATTAAGATTTTACATCCTTTGAAATCAAGGTAAAATGAGAAGTATGGGGGAACCATCATTTTGGCTCTCCTAGTCGGCATCACTAGGTTCCAGAAGTTCCAAATTTTATACTAAGTAACCATGTGCTGATTATTTCTACCCACCTGAACAGACCAGTGGAACTAGCATGCATTACCTTAATAGCTCTCCTCTGTGGTACCTGTTACTAAAGGTGCAAAAACTCCACCTCTCCCTGCAAACCTCCTCACCTACGCTGGTGCAAAACCGTGCTCTTCTGTACCTCCAGTCTTCTGGAAGACAGCATCTAAATTTTCTCGTCTAATATCACTAAATGAATCGCAGAAGGATGTAAAGTTTTATATTATTTCTACTAGACCAAGTTCTCTGCCGTTTGTTTTTGAATTGCTTTTGTTATGCTTATATTTTGTTATATTTAATCCATTCAAGATATCACCCTGTATCTGTTCCTGAAGGTCTCTCTCATCTGGTAATAAAGCAACTTCTCTGCCCATTCAGTTTTAAAGGAAAAAGTCATTACTTCCACCACCCCCCCCTTACTACTTCTACTGACATTATCCACATCTTTCATTCTCTACTTTTATCACTTCATCCCCAGAAGTTCTGGCAATTAACATTTTTAATTCAGCCAATAAAGTTATGCTGTGCTTCATGAAGAAGGTGCTGACGGAAGAGATTTCTTAAAAATCCACATTCCCATCTAGAAGGTGTATTTGGCTATGTAGTATTTGTGATGCGTATTTATGATAATAAATAAGTGTAATATAAAAGCTGCAAAGAAATACACCACAAAATTCCAAAAGCTGCAAAGGACAGCTTTCTCTAGTTGCAGCAGGTTACCTATTGGTCCAGGAGAAGGTATCTTTGGTCCACTGATCTCCAGGGCAGTTTGGTAGAAGTTTTCACTTTCTCCGTTAGTCCCTTCTTCTCCGTTTCTCCCAGCTGGCTCCTGGAGATCCAAACTATCAGCTTTTGGTTTCTTTAAACGTTTGACCTGAAAAGTGATCTACCAAAAGGACAATAATGTCAAGGTTCACATTAAGAAGCAGCATGAACATCATCAGCTATAAAGATTCTATCTAAACCAGTGTTAAAATCCACAACCTGTACTAGTCTTTCCCTCCACAACAGTAAGTTGGTGCAAGATTTTTACAAACTGATCCAAACTTACCCATTCAGCTTCATCATCATCACCACAGTCCCCAAAACAGGAGCTAGCCAGTCCATCCTGAGCTCCCTTCTTTAGGACACGGATTCCCTGCAAGTCCATCCGACGACCTTTTACCTCCAGGGCCCCTTCAAAAGCTTCCTGAGGCCATGAGTTTTCAAACTCATCCACCAAAGCCAGCATTTCTTCAGACATGTGATCATCATCTAAACCCTCCATTCCTTCTGAATTGTTGCTTTCTGGAGTAACTGTGTCTAAAATGGAAAACCACAGAACTGTCAAAAATTCTTTACTTACTGCAACCGTGAATTGTACAAAAAATGTTTTTGTTTTTTTTTTTTCTTCTGTGACCTCAGTCTTCCACTATCATTATATGAATACATGCCACAAAAAGAGAATGGGACTGGAGAATGCAGACTTTCCCAATGCAAAAAAGCACCAACCATTGCCTCAGAAAATAACACCTCTAGAGCACTTCCATCAGTTTCCTTTCCAGATCAAAGTTCTGCCCGTTCAAGGGGGCAGACAGGAGATGGCTTTTCTCGACATATATGCATTGAACACCAAATAATGCGCTCTGTATCTTAACCACAGAGACTGAGTTCCCTCACTACTGCCTGGCACAGCTGATACAGAATCTACCAAGGTACAACCAACATGTCTTTCTAGAGTCTTGCAGCAGGAAACTACATCCTTCACCATGGAAAGCATCTTAACCTTTTATTTCATTAATTTTCATGCCAGGCTTGGATAAAAACAGTGAACAGAATGAAGTTTTAAGGGTTACTTTTCAGTTAAGAAAAAAAATTTGCTTTCTTGGAGGAAGGAAGGCAGCACTTTGAAAAATCTAGAAACTGATTCACCTGTCAGTACCAATTTTTTTATGCTGACTTACTTTCCAGTCTCAAGATGGAGGGATCCCTTGCTGAACCCTGAGTAAGGACTTCTGGAGCTTCTGTACCTCCCTCAGAGTGTCCTTCTGCCACTGCTGTGACTGACTCATGGTGCTCAAAGTACTTCTCCTTGTTGTGACTGCCATCTAGATTTTTCTCATGACAGTGACCTGAAAGAGAGGAATTCATTGATATACCACGTAAAACTGCTCCTCTTAGACACAAGGTGCAGAAACTACAGTCTTCTAGTTTTCTACATACAGATTAACAGTACAATTCCACAAGGTACAAAAGACGTTGCTGAGAAAAAACAAAACCAAAAAACCTGCTCTGCCTCTTCACAAGGTAGATCACCTAAAACAGTTACCGATAATGTATTTAGGTATACACCGTGAATTACCAATGACAGAAAGCTCAGGTATCTTTTGACAGGAGGTGGCACAGTACCTAGGAAATCATTGTGTGTTGGTAGCACACTCCAGTGAGTGTTCCCAAAGCGTATTTTCAGTGACACTAGACCATACGTGGGGGTTGCCTGCTGGTATGAACCTCACTAGACACTATAATGCTCACAGTGCTTACGTTCAAGAGAAAAAGGGCCAATGCAGATTGATATGGGATTGCCTGGCTCTGATCTCCTGGGCCAGCAGCCGACAGTAGCTAGGTAAGACTAGCTCATAAGCAGACAGACAAAAGCCATCGGTACTGATCTGCATCAAAAATCAGCTGAACGTTTAACTCAGCGCCTAAGTCACCTGCAACTTCTTAACAAGATTTTTGATCTCAAAGCCATCTTAACTCCAGATCTCAGAATTTCCAACAGTAATTACTTGACAGCCTTCCAGGTGGGGT
The DNA here is from genome assembly GCA_011076525.1 of Nettapus auritus. Classification (NCBI taxonomy): domain Eukaryota; kingdom Metazoa; phylum Chordata; class Aves; order Anseriformes; family Anatidae; genus Nettapus; species Nettapus auritus. The sequence goes on from JAACYP010030665.1 coordinate 24,021, forward strand.
TTTTAAAGAGCTGTTCCCCCCGTGACTCCCCAGGAGCTCCACAGGTACCGAAACACGCATTCCCCACATGACACGAGGGGCAGGGAGGTGCCCCTCACTTCGTGGCACAACTACAGAGCTGACACACAGAGCAGGGGCCGTGTCTGCAGCCTCAGTCCGTCACCAAGTCGGAGAACAGATATTCTGAGCACTGAGCAGTTGCTGCTCGAAAATCCCTCCTTCCTCCTTTCCATCACCTGTGAGTGAAAATAGCTTCCGTACACAAGCTAATTAAGAAGCACATAGTGAATCAGAGAGATTAAACTAAATGAAAGATTATCAAGTGTGTTCCCTGGTCTATCCTCACGAACTCTAACTGCATTGCTCAATTCATATGGAAAGCATTATTTTTCCAGCGGACAGCGTGAACTATGAAGAATATGAAAGAAGCACATCAGTGTCTCCTTTTTCCTCTACCCAATGATCCCACGTTCTAGAAGAATGTTTTCAGGCCTCGCTCTTTATCAGGCCGGGAGGAAGAGAGGATGGCTGTAACTCTCTGGTTGATGTCACCCATTCCACCGCTTCCCAGCAGAACTGAGCTGCAGCTTTTCACTGCATGTTCTGCACTTTTGCAGCTGCCAACACTTGGGTGACACCTCGGGAGGAGAAACAGACTGGTATATTCATGGGGTTATTACCAAAACCAAATATATACAACTATATTCATAAATCCTCCGTGAAAGCTATTTTTTGCCTTACCTTTTCTGCTATATATAAAAAGTCAAACAAGGCTATTAGATGAGTAAACGTTCAAAACAGAAGCTGTTAACTTCAGAAACTGTCCTAACATCTGCCATACAATTATACTCTGCCGTTCCTACTTATTCTATTAGTCAGTGTCTCTTTCTTTAATCCTCTTCTTACCTCCCCCCCGTGCTGTCAATAAAAAATTAATTGGTTTCATTAAAAAAATAAAAATATCTCGTCAATATATGGAGATCCTCATGATTAATTCATGAAGAATGGTGTGCACAGAACCCTGAAGATGAAACTAGTCCTTCTGCCTGACATCAAAACCGGCCTGATTTTGATGCAAGTCAGGTGCTTCCCAGCAGTGCGATGACCACCATTCCCTCTGCTGAAGGTCAGCTCATCATGGAGGTGTGTGTACGTGTGCGTGGGGGGCAGCAAAGGGGCTGAACACCGTCAACTATTTTTAATTGAGATAAAAACACAAGAATGAGAAAAAAGCTGGAAATAACAAGCAGGAGGAAAAAAATGATGCAGACACTTAAAATTCTACTTAAGACTAACCTTGTTAATATTAATTTACAAACACTGACAGCTAAAAACAGATGATGGGAGTGCTGGCTTCCTTGGGATCTGAGAGCTGCTATATATAGAAACCTGAGTGGCCTCATTTTTCCAAATTACTGCTTCCAGTTGCCTGATGTCACAGGAGAAAAAAAAAAGCTGGTTGAAAAGACAATGGAAGTTTAAGATCTTTGATGAGCCTACCATGAATCTAGTGGTACCAAAACATCGCAAGTTAGAATTTTACAGCTTGTATCAGCTGTGTGCCTGGAGAACAACTGGGAAGAACACCAGGTATGAGCGTCAGACCAAGGGAACAACGCAGCCCTAGACACCAGGAACATTCCCTGGTGGCAAAGCATTGCTTGCGTCATTCAATACTTAGTGCACACTAGCTGTGTGAAGGACAAAAGCAACTGCAACCCTAGAAATGCTCAGTTAAAAAGGATTTATACGCATATATTCTGGTTGTCCAAACACATATGCGAAATTTGGCTGTAAAGTCCCGACACAGTGATTACAGCTACAAAATTTAAAGTCTAAAACTACTTCACAGTAGCTGATCAATTCAGCTTACTCCATCCTGAAAACTTGCTAAAGAAGGATCACTTTCCTGCTCATTTGTTTCCTGAGAGCAGCTGCTATAACTCTCTCCTGTTTGTTGTACAGAGCTAAGAAAGTTCAGATAAAAACAGAGGATCAGCCTCTGTTCTACCTTGTGTATTACAAGACCTGGTTACTCTGGTCCAGTCAATGGAACAAAGATGCTAGAGACAGGACACAACATGTATGTGGCTTTCTGCACCTTTATTTAACTGAAGGAAATGAAGACAAGTAAATAGTTTGTGCCTGTTTAATGTAAAAGCTGGAAGGAAAACTGAGAAAATTTCCTAAGCTATACAGCATATGCATTGGTTAGAAGAAACAAATACAGACTCTAGACTGAAGCCTGGGGTTTCTAGAGATGAAAGGCAGAAAACTCTGTTATATATTAAAAGGTCTCTACCTCTCACGTCATTTTAGCCTGTAATTTTTTGTGCCAACATGGAAGCACTTGGACAGCACTACCACAGCTTAGAAACACTGAACGATTTGGGTTGGAAGGGACCTTAAAGATCATCTAGTTCCAACCCCCTGTCTTGAGGGGGTAAGTGTGTGTGTGTGCCTTACACTCTAAATACAGAAAAGCTCTGCTAGATCGTCCTTTCCTTCTAATATTAACCATCTGCTTCATTTTCAGGACCCCTCTTGAATTTCCATCAAAGCTTTAGAACCTACTACAGCCAGTAAAGCTAAAAAAAAACAAAGCAAGAAGCCTGAATTCACACTTGTTTTCTGGTGCACACTCAAACCTGTTATTCCTCCAAATGAAATTTAGTAAAGCTTTTTTAATTAATTATTTTTTTTTAGTAGCAGGAATGATGTATCACTGAGCTCAACAGAGAGAGGTTTGACTCCCTGAATGCAGGTGAACAGCCTCATCTATAGACATTTCCGGAGCAGTGCACCAGTAAGTAGTCTTCTTTTTACTTTTGCTAGTCACTGCTTATGCAGATACAAAAAGACATGAGTCAAACAATTAAAGAGGGTGGTATATTATCCCTTTAGCTACGAAAATGAATAACAATTAACTAGATCATGTGAAAATTTTGGGGGTGCTTGCTGCTTGGGTGATACTGCCTATTTACAATTAGACTAAAATATATCCATTAGAGAAATGGAACTGAAGAAACTGTCACCTATCACTTTCATAGGACAAGTCCTGTTCAGTGCTTCAAGTCCCAGGCAATATAATTCACCAGAACTTACAAAAATAATCTGGAATTAATAAACTCACCTACCAGAAGCCTTTGTGTATCTATAACTACTGGGATCTCAGTCACCGAAACGTGTGCCAAACTAGGATGTGAGGAACTGCCTTAACATCCTGCACCACTTCACCGGTGACTTCACTGCAATATCACCTCCAGAAAGCCAGGGCAGTGTTACGGGGAAATGCTGTTTTCAGGACCATCCTTCAGACAACATTTAAAACATGGGCTTTGACTTTCACAGCATTGTTAACTCTGGTGATTACACACCACACATCCCAATTACCTTGACGTTTCAAGGTGAACAGATCATTTTGTAAAGATCTTGTAAGCTATTAACCACCACTGTATTATTCTGATCACGTATGAGTGGATATTTGGTTGCAAAAGAAATTAACATTCTTTAGAATTTCACATTTGCTAAGGGGAAAAAAACATGCCAGTTATTTTAAGATTACTTTTAAAAGCAATAGCTTGAGCAGAAACTAAAAAAGAGACCTATCTTTAGCAGATCTTGCTGCTCTGCTCACTTTAATTATAACTTATGGTGCTTTTATTAAGATTTTTTTTTTTGCTCTAAAGTTCATGCCTTTTCTTACTGTTTTCCTTTCTAATTACAGAAAAATACATCTTTACACTTCAAAAAATAAAATCACATAACTGAGCTTTGAAAGTGGAAACTGCAAACCACTTCTGACGGAACAAGGCTGTCATCAGGAAGCTGCCAGAGCGGCTCGAAGTGCAGGACTGCACTACACTCCACAACAGTATCAAAGTAAATTTTGTGCTTACCACACACAGGAATGTAAAAATAATGAAACATAACAAAGGAGTTCTCAGTTTCTTTTTAGTGAAAATGATTAATAGTGACAACTGGAGCAGGGAATTAAAGACAGAAGAAAAGTAGAAGTTCTTAATTACAATTACCTTGCTACGCACTACTGACATGTGAATGTTTGATAGGTCTATATTTAACTGAGGAGAAATACACAACTCTCATGAGATATTCACTGTGTACTCCAGGGCTCGGAAAAGATACAAAGCAGAAGGACAGGCTACATCTGCAGAGCGTAACAGAGAAGCCTTACTGCAGACTCTGAAAGCAAACCAGCCCACCCAGAGGTGAGTCTTGCTCTCACTGAAGCCAGTAACTGGTGACCAGTAGTTTCAAAGCATGACTAGGCTTTGTAATAATAGTATGAATGTACCTCCAATATCTTTTACAGTTGTAATGCACTGGGTAATCACTAACAATTGCATCTGCTGCCCTCATGCCATCATAGCTATTCTTTTAGAATAACAAAGGACAGAGTGTATTAAGTTCCCTCTCAAGCTTCAAGTATTTTTACTGGAAGAGGATGATGACTGTAGTGCCCTAAAATTTAGACTCAGCTTTTGGTATGTTTTCTCCCCACATAGAAGCACTGCTCTTTTTCAACATTTTTCCTTTAATATAAGCCCTCCTCTACAAAACTAGAGGTTACAAGACCAAAACTAAACAAGCAAAACAACAAAACCCACAAACAAACAAACAAACCCAACAAAAACCAAACATTTTCAAGGCCATACAGCAGGACATTTTTCTAACCAAAGAGTTAAAGCGCACAAATAATGAAAAGTAGTATCCAGCATTTTAAAAGTTTTCACACATTCCTACCTCATCTTAAATTCCTCCCTTAGATGAGCAGCCAACAGCAACTTGTCCAAAGATGATGAGGGGCACACTCAAAAGCTAGTAGGCATACGAGTTTACTACATAACAAGCTTTGGTTTGGTGCACAGCAAATGACAGTACAATTTGCATGGTCAAAATTTAGACTTAAGCACACAAAATGAAGCATACAAGAGTTCATTCTTTCATTATTTATTCCAACAACAGGTTTTCAATTAAGAGGATTATATTGTAAAACAACTGCTCTCACTTGTAGGGAAATAGTTTTTAATGTGATCTGTAGCCAAAAAGATGCCTCTAAATTGGCTTAGCTATAGATTTAAAGATTATCTATGTGTCTCATTACAGCAGCTCTGATTAAACCTTTTAAAACACACAGATGCCAACCATTTGAAGCCAGATTTCTTGTTCATATTAACTGAGAGAAATACCTCAGCACTGCGTAACAGACTAGTCCCTGATGCAGACTGACAAAAAAAATTCTCCTTATGAAATATAAGGAAGTGATAAAAAAACAAAAAACAAACAAACAAAAAAAAAAACACACAAAAAAGAGGCAGATAAACCTATTTAAATGTGAACACTGTGCAGTTCAATAAGGGCATGCATGCAAAACTTTCTGAATTCAGCAATACTGTTTAGCAACATAAAAATCTTAAAACAAAACAAAGGAAAAAGAAAAACAAAACAATAGAACAAACAACCCCCAAAACATCTGTTCCATAATTAAAAACAGGGAGGGGAAAATCAAGGAGGTTAATTATATGAAGCCTTCACTGTCCTCCCTCCTCGCCACCCACTACAATAGGAGGTTGTTTTATTACGACATATGTCTAGAAGCAATAACTTGCTTTGTGATGCCTGGGAACAGTGCCCAAAACACAGAAACATCTGAATTTAAACTCTAGAAACATCTGAATTTAAACTCTAGTAACATCTGAATTTAAACTCTCAAATCCTGCCAGCAGATAAGATAGACTAGAAATGTCTCTTTCAGGGTACTCTGGGACTACATATAGAGCAACAAGGTAAGCAGCATGCTAGCTTGAATTTCAGTTTATGCCTCAATGATAGTTTTTTTTTTTTTTTTTTTTAATTTTTGTTCTGGAGAAAGAAAGAAGGCAAGATAAACAAGCACACGTAAATTTCAAAGACAAAGGCTTGTCCTCAGTGACTCTTCCAGTGTGCTTGATTTTTTTCCCCTAATATCAGAAAAAATACCTACTTAGTAATTTCTTAACATTAAATACCCGCCCACACTGGACTGCAGTATAATATATGCTGTGAAGATTGAATGGCTAGTATTTGGTTCCTTGACTTCACACAACACACTTCAGAAATATGTTTCTGATTAAGCCATGGGAATTCTTGCTTTAATTACCACTATGAAAGTAAAGGCAACAGTGTCCTGTGTTTGTTTCGCTCTTTTTGTTATCTTCCCTCCATCATAAGCCCCATACCTCTTCCTATGCTAAACATTAACTATTCTGCAGGACTCAAGCTTAAAAGGGGCTACATACAAAAATAACCCGTTCATGAAAAATAAACCCTACAATAGCTAACACAATGAAGCTAGCTAACTTTCCATTTCTCTCAACATACACAGAGACGCTAGGAAGCCAAGTAATGGCCTTATCTGCATAGCTTTCGACCACAGTTGTCAGGTTTGTGCTATATGGGTGAATTTAAACAGTATTCTGCAGTGATCTGATTTTGTATTTTTTAAAGAAAATATTTTTGATAGGCTTTGTTTTATGTTTATCCGTGTATGTCTTCAGTATATTATTCTGCTTAGCCAGAGCAGCTTAGCAGTCAGAATTGATCCACAACAATTGTTAAATTTGTCTGGGACAGGTATTTGAGCAATACTTCTCATAACTGAATACCAAAGCAAAGAGACACTGTCACGAATAGTGAAAGAATGTGTTAACTAGCCAGGTAGGTATGCCCCTTACTAATCTAAGATAGCTTTTAAGTGCTTAGTTGTTTGCCTGATGGGCTACTTTTACACAATACCATTAAAGAGCAGAGTTGTTGCTGTAGATAAAACAGACAAAAATCAATTCTGGTTTTGAGGGAGCAATGAAAAACAATCAAAATCTGGATTAGCCTTTTCTACAGTCCAGGCAGGGAACCCTTGCCGAAGGTTAGGTCAGGCAAGAATACTGCCAATCACCCTGGTTTAGGATTCAAGAGGAAAATACTCTCCTCATGCTGCCAGTGTTGTACAAAGCTACAGAACAGCCCCTGCAAAAATGCATGGATTTTTGGAAGAATTTCCTATCTCTCCAGAACTGCTATGTTCAAGAAGCATCTATCCCTTCCTCTAGGGAAACTTCGAATTGTCCTAGTTTCGGTCACTAGTAGCCAGAATGGATGATAGATTTCAAGCTTTGAGGACAGTCAGAGCACAGCAGATTCTCACATGAACCAGGCAACCAGCCTTAAAAGGAAAAACAAATCAATAAAGTAGACAGATCAGGGCTAGTTAAGTGCCTGGCACTCCATGGCTCAGCATGCAGTGCTCATTTTAATCTGAGCACATGGCATTGCATGCTGCTTTGAGACAATCTCAACATGACTCATTACAGGCTGAGGCTACACATCACCACTTTACAAGTTCTCAGATTCAAGCTAAGTGAGTACAGCCTTCAAGGTCTTGGCAAGTCGTTAATGAGACCAAATAACGTACTGTCAGTTCTCCCATACGTGGGAGCCACATGTTCTTTCTCTTCCAAATACGCCTTAACCAAATCACTAATTCAGTCTGGGCAGATTCACTACAAAGTCGTTTGTACAAATACAGGCCTGTCAAACATATGCAGTTGTTGGACCTTTTTAAAAAGGTCCAGCTCCGAGGAGAGCACACTATGCAGGATTAGTAAGAAATTTTAGCAGCTATGTGCAAGGAATCACCACTGGCAAAAGCAGCCTCCTAAAGGAAGATGAAGACAGAAAATAGAAAATGTGTCATTTTCTCTACATTCCTATCACAAAAATGCACCAAGAGCATTGCAGAGAAATGTTAATACACCTGGTAACTGCAAGTATCGGGGTTTGAAAGATTTGGTCAGAAAGACACCCTCCTCACTTCCGTTCTAAACCCTGACGATCCTCCTGTTACATATGTATGCTGAAGTAACTGAAAGATCCAGGTATGTATCCTGAAGAATCATTTGCACTATAAAGGCAGATAAAAATGGGAATTGTCACACTGCATTTAGTCTAATACTGTACTACTTTTCCTTTGTATGTTAAGAGTTTTGCATCAGTAAACTCTCGCTGAACTCTCTCTCCATCATGCTATCTCTGTCTCCTCAGTTCTCCTGCAGCTGAAGCAATGCCTTCTTTCTCCTCCCTCTGCTAGCCTGTGGCCTTCTGATCCTGGGAAAAGACAGAATGAATATCGAATGCTAAATATTGCAACTACACAGCTCTTAATCGAATACGGTACAAAGTGAGACAGATGACTTTTGGGAGCAGTTTTAGGTACACTGGCTGTAAATAAGTAGAGTAAGTACATAAGCTAGCAAGACAGACCATGTAGGATGTACAGAAACGATCTAATATTAGCACAAAAGAAGGCTGCAGACCAAATTCACCCACACCGCTAGCATGTTTGACAAATGCAAAAGAGAATGATATTTAAGGAGCGCAATTATTCTTAAAACAGCACGCTCAGAAACTTTCAAGATGCACAATGGCTTTCCAACAAGCAGTAGCTTGGAAACAGTGTGCACGAGCAGTGGGCTATGCAGACTTTGGCATATTGTTGTAGCTAAAAACGCAGTGTTTAACACAGCACTACTTTCTTTGTTTTTATATATCTTTGCACAGTTTTGAAAACAAAAATACATGGAGCGTAGAAAGGAAAGAAAGACTTGTTTCCAGGTGAATTTTGCAAGGCTTTTCACTTTCTTATCAGGGCAAGATCATTCACTTTCAACTTTCTACAGTAACTTGAGAAGCTACACAAAGACTTCTCAGGGAAAGGTCTGATTTACCCAGCAGACACCAAATCAAATAGTAATAAGTATCACAAAGCCTACAAAAAGAAAAAATGCTTCTTCATGCAACAGTTTATAAAGTTAGAAAAGCGTGTCATCCTCTGGCAACAACATATCTAGTTAACTATGTTCCAGCACTGAAACCATACCAATGCTGTGATTATTGCAGCAAAGGTGGATAGTAGGAACTGCTTCTTCCCTGGCTAGGCTAGCAGAGCTGAAACTGTCACACAAAACTGAAAGAAAAATTGGGTCCCATTACTCCCGTGGAGCACATTTTCTTGTAGTATTTCTTGAAGATCTCCCAGTCCAAGGTGTGCCTGACAGTTTCGGACACCTCCACTGTCTAGGAATGTCTGCCTCCAATAGGACAAGAAGCAGTCCTTCTCCTCTGTATCTCCCATCTGCCTGCATTAGGCAAGATGTTTTCATTCTATGCAAGTACAATTTAACCTCCTCTTACTCCTTTAGCATTGCAGAGCCCAGGGAAGGTGACCTAGATTCCACCTGTGCAGCATCAACAGATCTTTCAGACGACCTGACGCTGCGTGATTTCCGTTGCCAGGGATTTGGGAAAGAATCCAGCTCAATATTCAGCTCCCTGGTGAAACTCATAGGGTGGACAACGTGCTCACGTGGAAAAGAGAGGGTGTGGGAATAAGCAATGCAACATTTCACTTCAAATGACAAGACAGTGCTCACTTTCTCTGTGGTGCTACCTGGTTATTAAATAACACAAACATTTGCCCTGATGTGTTTCCAAGAGAGCTGGCAACCAGTTTATGTGCTTGATGGAATTCTGCTCGTTTAAAAGACCCACTCTGGGGACTACTCCTTTTGCACCAATGAACTTTCCTGTAAGGTAGTGGAGAGACAGTAAAAACGCAGAAATGAGTGGTTACAGACCCAACGCTTCTCATTAATATACTCACATAGATAAGAATACTAACATTTAATAATGGTAGTCTAAGCATGTTTCAGGGGCACTCAAGAATTCTGCCTTTACATGATAAACAAGACAAAGAAAGAAAAAGCTTAACTTTAAACATGAAGTAGTGTTCAGGTCAGAATCCCATGCAATTGGTGTAGGTTCTGTCCTAACACTGTAAGTGATGAGCATTCCTTGGGGCAACAAGATAAGGCAGCTTGAGAAGAAGGAAACTAAAATGCCTGTGATAAAAATGTCTAAAAGGACCTCACGCTGTAGAAAACAGAAACAAAATTTAGCAGCCCCTTACTTGGGACCATGAAGTCAGTCATTGCTGGCTGGGGATCAGTGAGTAAGTGAAAGGTATGTTTAGGAATGTAAAGAGCAAGTATTTCACATCTCTATGTTTTATCACACTCTACTGTAAAGGAAATGTATGCTTGTTTTGTTTTATGGAGTGCTTTTGCTAAGTGTTTGAGTAGCTGAAATTGCTACAGGGAACTTGAAATGATTGTAGCTATTAAGTTAAAAGTCAGAGGCTTCAATTGTGATGTTAATTTAAGTAAGTAATTTAATCTGTCTGTAAGCATACTATCAGAATTTCAAGCAGAGAAATTGACCTTTCAGGTCAACCTTTCTTTTTCAGGTCAACTTACTTAAAGGTTATTAAAGCTTATTAGCTTTGTAAGAGTTTATGTGCTGGGGAACAAAGGGAAATGCATGCACTTATAAGTGTAAATACCTTTTCCCCATGTTTTATTTTAAGAGGAAGCAGACGAAGTAAACCAAGACTTTTCATTTCAGGTGGTATAGGGTATTTGTACCACAAGAGGGCACTGGAACCATACTTCAAGTGGATCATTAAGCTACTGTGGAATAATATACATCACAGAACCAAATCAGAATATGAGGAGGTCTGTGCTGCTTTCACATACATACATACTTGCTACTTAGAAGCATTTGGAGAGCTTGATATTACAGAGGTATTCATAATGTACTCATAGTGCCTGTACCTCCAGGAGAGCAGCAGGAAGCTTTCTGTAAGAGCACTACCCTGCCAAGCAATAAGACAGTAAGACTAAAGATACTCGAAGCTTAAAACATGTCATGCTTCACGTTTTGAATACCAATTTATTAATAAGTTTAAGATTTTGAATTTATATCCTGTCTAGAAGAACACGAAGGGCATGAGCTCTTCTTATATGCATGAAGTGACTTGGGTTTGAAATAAAAAAATTCTGCCTAAAAGAGAGGCAGTTAGAAAAAACGGTATGAGGCAGCGGTATAGACAGGAACATAAAAGTAAGCATCCAAAAAAAATCAGCACCAGTGTAGTGCACTTCCAAAGTTCTGTACTAACAGTAAGTGTCCCAACATGATGGAGAAAATTCCAATCTCACCCACACGAAATACATGACACACTGTAATCTAATACCAGGCTGTAAGTGCAAAACTCTGATCCTATATTCCATTCACTGTACCATGCACACAACTCCCCCTGACCATGTGCTGCATTTTGCTGACATCTCATGGCAGCAGGGCAAGGAACTGTGTCTTGCTAGTTAGTGGGGTTCTCACGAGGCTTTTGACAGGCCAAACAGACACACCTATCACATGGGATTACAATCCCAAAGTAGGGCACAGGCAGCCCTACTGCCATTGCTTTCAGAAATATTGAGGAAATGCTTGTCAAAATAAGTTTAATAAGAGGCAATATGTGACATTCCAATTTTTAGGTGAAATTTTCAGCGTACCAGGTACTGCAAAATGGCTATTCTGTAGCTCTGACACATCAAAGAAGATGGATGTAAATAGTTAACAATGTGCTATCGGGTGCATAACAAGAGGACTAAGTGTCAAGTGCCCCCAGTCAGCAACACACATCTGTGGGCCATGGAAATCTCCCAAAGTAACTGGCTGGTGATCCTCGGATTGTCAAGCACACATTTGATCCTAGTATTGACATATGAGCTGTGTCAGCTCTTTATCTAAAGTCCCATTCAGAAAGGTGTGTGGAAGTATCATTCAGATTGCATCCTGTTGTCAAAACGTGAATTCCAGTCTGCCACGGAACCAAACAAGAACAGATCAAGTTGCTCTATGAATCTTTCAAGTCTACATGATATGAACACACTAATGAATGCTCTAAGTGCAACAGGGAACATTTAATGTTATCATCTAAACATGGTTTCCCTTTTTTTTTTTGAATACTAAGTGATTGAATAATTGCATGTACTAATAATAATCTTAGCAAAGGATTATATTAAGTATTTAAGGTAGAAATTCCAAGTTATCTCTTTTCAATAGCTTTCTTTGGTCTGAAGGATGAACTGAAAACTCCAAAATTTCAGGATACTTCTAAGATTGAAGTGTGAGTTCTGTGTAAACATTCTTGAAATAATTCTGCTTTTGGAGACAACTTCACTTTCACACAGCCTGTCAAGTTTCCTCTCAAGTCTGTTGAAGTTTACAGCAGGAGAAAAGCATTTCCCCAAACCTTACAGAAATAAGATAGAAAATGGAAAGGTAGATTTGCCTAATTCAGAGTTTTGATTTAAACCACAAATCATTATTAAGGTTGAATTAACCAGCACATTTATTTTGTTCGGCAGAAGAATGAACAAAGAACATTTACACTGTCAGGTTCATGCTCTCAGGTTTCTTGCACTCAGACAGAAGATGACCTAAAGGGTATTATAGACAGAAATGGAAGAGAGAGAAATATTAAGACAGGAAGAGTCCCAGGAAAAGGCAAAAATATATATTTATATAGTATATTTATATATTTATATAAATATATTTATATATTTATATAGTATAATACTTAAATACTAAAATTCTGACAAATAATGGTCAAATAAATATGGCTAAGGCATATTCAGCTCTTTTTTTGAATTACCAGCTTTACAGATTCCTTAATAAACAATTGAAGCCCACAACCTACCAAATAAATATATTCACGGTCACTTTATTAATCTGTGGCCATGCCAGCAAAAAAACCAGAAGGATAACACTTCATAAGGGTTCCTCCTCACACTCAAGAAACACAAACTTCCTAAGCTGCGTATGCAGTGATAGTCATCTTCAAAACTAACATCCCGGATCATGAATTAACGCAAACAGAAGCTAAGAATCGGCCAAACCATAGGAGGACACTTTTAGGTATTACAGTAAGATTTAAGGGAAAAAAGCACACAAAAGAAAACGGTAAAAGATTTTTTTTATTTTGGTTTAAAACCAGCCATTGTTTGTTAGCTTCTCAGTTCTGTGAACGTATCTTTAAATTACTTTTGGCTAAATTTCAAAATAGAGTTTCTTTCATTGAGGTTTGACTAGAACAATTTTAACTTTGTGAGTTACAGGCATTATTTTAAAAGATCTTAATAAAAGATCTTAATAAAAAGTGAACAGACACTGATTTTTTCCTCCACAATAGCAAAAAAGACTCTTGTGATGAAAAGTTAAAGTTCTACTACTGCCTGTGACATTGGGATATTTAAGAAAAGGACAGTCCAGCGTGAAGGGATGAAAGGTAGCATCGTAAAAGCTGATGTTACGGAAGTCAGTAAGAGACCCACCAGATGGGCCTTAATACCACCTCCTACACTACATTTATCCAAACAGCATTCAGTTATCTGTACAACTGGTGTGCTGTCAATCAGCAAAAATGCAGAAGACTGTAAAAGATAGTATTACTTTGACCACATAGTCCTGGAATATCAACTACACTGGAATCATCCATATCCTATCAAGGGGTATGGATAGCCTCTGGTCTGTGCTTAGACAGCCTAATTCTAGATGCTAGATCAGAGCAGTTTTTTCCATGTTTTTCCACTAGAGGTAGAATTATAAATAAAATAAAATAATTAAAATAAATCAGTAAGTCCTTGCAAAACTAAAAATCAAAAGCATTACTGTCAAGTGAGGTTTTCTTTTAAAAACAGAAGAAAGATTAAATGAAAAGACACCTTAGTGACAATTTGGGAGAAATTTGGAATACCAAACACAGTGTTTGTAAGGGGCTTATTCAAGTAGCCACTAACAACAAAGCACTGCATGTCAAATACTTTCAAATATTTTAGCTGGGAGAGATTAGGTTCAATGTTGACATTCTTGGCATATTTTTGGGGGGCGAAGAGCAGTGACCACAGACCCCATATAAACAAAATAACATTGACATTATGTAGTCTATTCCATATAGACTGAATGCTAGAAAATGACATAAAAAGTGCTGGACGCACTGAAATGGTAAGAATTAAAACTAGAGCTGCTCTTTACCAATGTATTCAGCTTTAAGAAAACAAATCCATCCAATTGCAAAATTTGAAGGGATATACAAAGGGGCCATTGAGTAGCCTAGCAGTAGCAGCCATGCACTTCCATAAATACTCAGTCCAGCATTCCTCATTTACCAGTAAGAGGTATCAGTCATGCTGTTAAGGTATTACTGACATGCTCAGGAAGTAATTTGCACCCAGTGGTAGCCCTCTAGATATTTAAGAAGTCATCCTCAAGCACTTCTTAATGGACCATAACTTTTCCATTAAAAGTAGTGCCTCAACCCTGGTCCTTATGGGTAAAATACACTACAAAGCAAAAGGGAGGATCCTTGGAGAAACAGCACTGTAATCAGGAATTCCAGGTGCAACACTCGAGGCAAAAGGACACTATTTCATTTGTGGTCCATCTTTCAGCAGTTGCTTACCGCTGCATACAGAAGAGGTGATGTTGTACAGAAAAGGATAAAACTGCAAACAGCGGATCATCTTCAGGCTGCTTTCACACTCCAGGCACTTGGTAGTCAAATCCAGTGCATGTCTGAAGGACTGCAGGGCTCCACTGATGTTGTTCAGAGCCAGATAGGCATTTCCTAGGCTCAAAAATGTCAGGGGCTACAAAGAGAAAAGCAATATACCTCAGCATAAGTATGTTCACCATTTAAAATAGAAGCTGACTAGGAAAAACCCCTATCAATCCACACCCCCCCAAACTTGGTAAACTTTTTCAATAAGGATTGCCTATTCCTCGAATGGAGAGCTGACAGCTTGATGCACTGGTGCTAAACAAAGCAGTTCTGACATAAGGTTGTATTCACAATTCCAATTTTCCACAAAAACTGCTGTTAAATACACACTGAGATGAACCATCATGAACAATGTTTACTGCACAGAGTAATAAAGAACTAAACGGAAACATCTGAGGATATTTTAGAACGATTAAAAGTCAGCACAAACAAAAATATTACCGCCATTCCAGCAATACAGATACATTTGATTTGTCAACAATGTTCAGCATTTACTCGAGCAGACAGGTTTCTGAAAACACCCATTTCATACTAGCTTAGGGATGTACATTTATTTTCTAGTTCTTTTTAAAACCTAGTGTTTTTGTCCATTGCTTTTGGCCAGTCTCCATAATATATGTATTTTTAAAGCACAGATCATAAACACCTGTTTTACCGGTTAGAATTGAATCAGCAAATACAGGCACATACTAAAGCATTATTTTTTCTTTGACTGAAAACAGTCCTTTACTTACACAAATAAATTTGCTACAATTAATACAATATTAGAATAATTACTATAATATTGTGACATGGCAGTCCTTTTTTTCCCTTTTGAGGTAATTTTACGTTCGTTATCTGAAAATTTGGAGATTGAACATTAGCATCAGATTTTTCAAACTCTCCTTGTATTATTAAGCATCATTCAGAAAAAGTTGAGCAACTGGATTCAAAAGTTTAAGCTTTTGCTCTCATAGCACATGCTTAACTCCCTGTAGCTGTAATTCATTTTGACTCATTGTACTCCAGAAAATTTCATTTAAGCACAATTTTTCCTGCCAAATTTTTGAGATGATAATCACTACAGGACTGTAAATGCCTGAAAAAACAGGAGCAGGCATTACTGTAATGAGGCAGGACTCACCAATACTGTTGAAGAGAAGTCCTAATCCATGCAGTGTGGTCCTAGGTTAACATTCATGGCTGTATTTTCAATTGTTCTTCTTAAGGCATGTCACTTAAGTGTAGCTCTTTGTGTAATTTGTTTTTGCACTCTTACCTGTGACCCACATTGGTCAGATTCTTTTCCAACAAGTGCAAAATTGTTGCTGAATGTTATATTAAAAAATCTTATTCTGCTTCTTGCTTTAAGTTAGGTGACTGGTAGTCTGGCAGGTGTAAGCCCTCTGTCTTATCTAACTACAGAGGTGCAAGCGCAGGAAGAAGTTATTTCAGCTTCCTACTGAAGCACTGCAAATTTAAGACCAAAATTACTTGCCAGAGAAAAGGTACTATGACACGCATATCTATGCCCCAATCTAACTTTAGGTCCCATCTCATCTTAACTTTTTTTCCCTCTCCTTTTCTTTTCACAATTGTTCTGGCCAGTTCAGTAGTTTAAACAGCTTATATAGTGACTTTTTCCCTTAGATAGGTGACAATCTACAAAATATTTATAATCTTACCATTCAGAAATGCAGTAACTTTTTTAAATCTATGGTTGGAAGTTAAAATAACTAGGACACAGGTTTACATCCAGATATGAACATTAAATCTAGGGACAAATAAAACAGTATATAGAAAAAGCAAAAACAAAAAAGTGTCTGCTATTTTAAGGGTTTAAAAATCAAGATAGAATGACAACAGCATTACGACCTCTCTTTTAGATGACAATGCTGCCAAAACATCAGGATTGGATTCCTTGGAGCCACTGGTGACACAGGCTTTGGGAAGCAAAACTCTGTTGTCTATTCCAGAAATATTTATGTTCCAGGTGCCTACATTCTCGACCAGCATCACCAAGTTAGATCAAGAATGCAAATGAAAAATAACATCCAAACCAAACCACAAGTTGGAAGCTGAGCTGCATGCTTCAGGTAAGTAAGCACAAACACATAACATTCCTAATCAAGTAAAGGAAAGGACACCCACTACTGAACCAACACAAAAAAACATCTTACCTCAGAGGCATTGACGGCCAAAGCTTGCAGTAAGAGCCTGCTGGCATCCAAATGAAGACCATAATGAATCAAGAGGTTAGCAAGATTGACCAGAGGGATATCCTGATATTCATGTGGAGCCAAATTAAAAGCTTTTTGCAAACAGGTGATAGCAAAGGTGCTATTTCCAACTGCACGCCAGTACAATCCAGCTTCATTAAGCACGAGCCATAGAGAATCTTCAGGCTATAAGAGAGTCAGGGAATAGGATGAAAATACCAACAAAAAAGGTGTCTCAGGGAGAAAAAAGTGCTCAGTTTGGTGAAAAACAAAACTCACCCTTGCATATTATCTTACTAGACAGATACACATTACACTTCACTCTGCTCACACATTGAGTTGTATCAGTGTAGAGCAGATTGAACAAACTGATCTGCACTGTAATTTAGTAGGAGCTGTTGCTCACACACTTTACTCATACAACTGCCTTATGACAAGATCACAAAATCCCTTAGAATATGCAACTGATAATGGTTAGCTCACTTCAGGAAGAACATTTGTAAACCACTTCAGAGCCTTAGAATTACACCAGAGTTCTACATAAAAACGTTACCAATTTGAAGGCCAGGCACTTTCCAACCACTAGTTAGATGTCCTTCCTTGTCCTATACCAAACATCAAGACTGTCAATTTAAGGTTTCAGAATTGCTTTTTCTTAGTTATCTATTTATATTTTATGAATAGATGACAAGGTGACAAGATGATGCAGGATATGCTGTTTAAAGATTATAAAACAGCAAGCAACAAATGAGGGCATGTGGAATAACGGAGGAAGTGTCAAATACACCTTAAATGTTCCTTCCTCCTCTTTCACCCAGAACAGAAAAAACAAACACGCATCCTAGAAGAAAAATAGCAACATTTTAAAATCCTGTCAAGTGGGCAGAGCTAAGTAAAACATCCTCTTTCAGATGGAGCAGATGGAAATGGTTTAGAAACATTTATGTTCTATTTTTTTTTTTTTTTAAATATTTTCAGTGCTACCCAATTATATGAAGTGCTTAAAGTATAAAGGCATCAACTAAAATTAATGTCTGTTCAAACCTACATGTATGAAGCTCAAATCCACACGTGAATAGGAAACATGCAGCTAGGATTAAAGAAGCAAAACAGACAGGGATGTTTACAGTAGTGTTGTATTAACAATACAGCTGGCATTACAGAAATAATGTGTTGAAAAAGTTAACTGTTACAAAGATTTTCTTCAAAATTTTAAAGACAACCTCACACAGAAGGTCTTTTTCTATGGTTCAAGATGTACAGGAAGATATCAATAGGATATATCAACTTTTTGTCAGGAGTACCTTACATAATAGCCTATATTTGGGAGATTATTTATCACCCTTATTTTGCCATGCACACACATTACTCGCATGTTATTAGCGCTGAACTTCTCACTGAACCACTCTCCATACACAGGTCTTAATGTCCTTTAACTAAATCCCGAGCAAGTTACTAACACTGTCTTTCCCAATACAAAGACACCAGCTGTGGCATTTGTGCTCTAGAAAGTTGATCATTAGCAGAATAGGCATGATCTAACACTGTTCATCGCTGTTCATCAGCGTATAACTGATGAAGAAGTTCAGACTTTTAGCTTGAAGGCAACAGAATACAACAGTAAAAACCAAAATACGTATGCACTGCAACAGTAAGATATTAGACATATAAAGGTTTGTTCTGAACAGCATAACAACAAAAATCTACTCCTACTGTTAACTTTTCTTCTTCTGTGTAAGACAGATACACATAGTAAATTGTACTGATTTTAGACTAAAACCAATACATACATACAGTGCCTTGACACAACTCATACAGGAGAGTTAATCTGAGAAATAGTCAGCTTGAGATGTCAAAAAGAGCCAACCTCTATCTCAATGCTTCCTGTCGTTTGACTTATGATGACTCTCAAAGGCCCCACGCAAGATGGAGGTGGCATTCTACAGGGTATTATACAGATGTACACGCTTTGCCCAGAGTGCTAATTATCCTGACAGAAGAATGACAGTGGGTTGGTTGTCTTTTTGGGGGTGGGGAGGGTGGGGGCAGGCTAGTGGGGAGGAGGAGGAAGAGCAAGAGGCAGACACCTAAGAAGGGGTGAAAGATCAAACACTACCAAGTTACTCTGTTCATTTAAATTAACGTCTGCCAGGATTAGCTAATACGTTGCTGCTCAGTGTCCTGCAGTCACAACAAGAACAAATAACTACCACCCAGCTAAAGGAAATGGCTTTTCTCTTTACGTCTGTGCTTCTCTTATAAGCCTGGACTTTCAAGTTAGTTTCATCTCACTCACAGGCACAGAAATTAACATCTCTGACTGACTTCATTAAAAGTATAGAAACAAGCCTCAAGTAAGAATTCTTCATTTATCTCATGCTATAGTTTTTGACATACCTTTTTCATGGCATGATTAAGAAATGCTCCCATATTTTCCTGTGTAATAGTTTGATTGTTGATACGAGAATGCAAGATCTAGACAAAGAAATTTTTTATTTTTAAAAGAGAAAAGACTTCAATGACCCATGTATCTATATATTGTAAAATTTCAAAGGATTTGAAATTTAGTTAATCTTTTAGTTAAAAAAGATAAAATGTCTAAATTAATCATTATACTTTCACATTATTTACATCATTTAGGCAGCCAATCTACACAAAGCAATACGAAGGACTTATTTCAGCGTAAAGTTACCAACTTGGCAGAACACAGCAGCTATTGCAAATCTCAATAAGATTAATCATTTCAAGTGACTGTTATAACTTTTAAAGTAAAATATTAATTTTAAATAGTAAATTATTTTTCTTGTTCTATGTGCAGTATTTAAGCATTTAAGAGAGGTCAGACAATACCCTTATGTTGAGTGACAAACTCTCCCTTTCTCCAGCAGTATTAGGAAGCACTTGCTTTCCTTTTTTGGACATGTGGTATCAAGTCATCTTTTAAGTACGAGAACCTTTGATGTCCTGAATAAGAATTTTAAAGCAAAAAAGAGATGAAATTTAACACAGAAGAGAACCAATGAGAACACATCTCTTACTTGTCTTGCTTGATCATCCGGCATCTTGACATTCAAATCTAGATTACTGTCTAGTTCTTTGACCATTAGGAACAAAGATTCATTGTTACGAGCATCGGTAATGGAAGAACAGTCTGGTGCCTGGGTTTCTCCATGCCCAACAGATTCTCTTGCAGTATTTAGGATTGACTGGACTCTAGGAATAAAGAGATCCAAGACAAACCAATAGCACATGCTGTATGTCACTGATACCCAAATGTAAGAATCAGCTATGTGTCAACTGACAAGTCTCACACTGTGGACTGGAAATGAGCTAGAAATTAGAAGAGTTCAAGGACCATCCTCCCTTGACAAGCATTAATGGATAAGGTTTTTATTTCCAACTTTTAAGCTTATAACGCCTGTAAACAATGAACAATTCACTAGAGATGACACAGAAGATCCTAATATTACGCTAACCAGGGCTGTATGAAGTTTAGGATTAAATAGATAAGGGAAGAAAAAAATGCAAAATTATTTTAAACTAAAGTTTTATTTTGAAAACATCACCAAGAAGTAGCCAGATTATTTCAAAAGAACATTCTATTTAAGGTAACACCGTTTTTTCAAATGAAGCTTCAGAACATTTGTGGATGGGAACCTCTGCTTTAACAAATGCTCAATACTAGAATCACACTGACTAGGAGAAAAAAAGCATCCTAAGTATCACCATTGTAATGTTAAGTGAATAGAATATTATGAAATTACCTTGACCCACATAAGATAGTTACTGCAGCATAGACACATTTGTTTTACCCTATTTAATAATAAATACTGTTGGTTATTCCACAACTAAGCTGGTTTTCTACCTCCGTCCCAAAGGAATAATCCAAGGCTTTCCACTCTTAATTTTCTGGTTTACACAGTTTGTCATTAACATAACTAAAGCTAAGAGGATGTCCGCAACCCACAACAATTAATTATGCTTATTAGATAGAGAGAACAGGCTTTTTCTCTCTTTCTCTTAAAATATACTCTAGAATATGGTCATACTCCCACTTAAACCTTCATTCTTTTAGTAATACTGTAGATATTTTATGTACTCACCATGCACTAAAAAAAAAATAAAAAAAAATCAAGGATGGAATTTGGTCTGTTACAGTTACAGCAAACCAAAAAGAAAAAAAAAAAAAAAAACAGTAAAGGAAAATCACTCATTCACTTGTACATCTGTACCGTTGATTACTAACTGTATCCATCCTCTCCAGAGAGAAAATGACCATTAAAACTTTGTGTAAAAATTTATACACGCGAGTTTTTAAAATCAACACTTGCCTGAATCCCCTGTTTTCTGGCGGCAGGAAATAAGATGGCAGCTCTTCTGGATCAGGAATTTTGGGGAAAGATTTCATGCACTCTGATCGCTGAGGCCAAAGAATGTGCTGTTTGTCCTAAAGGAAAAAGGCATTGTTTTGATTATTTGATCAACATTTTTAACATTCCAATTAACAATCTAATAAGAAATAAGGAATAATCTGGAGGAAGAAAAGAGTAAAGATCTTCAGAACTGTATTTTTTTTTTTTTTATCTTTTCTGGAACAGCATCCCAGTTTCTATTTTTATTCTGCTGTACTGCTTTACTTGCACTAGATTTTTGCAAAGGTAGTGAATAACAACCACCCCCCTCTGCACCGTAGTAGAGCTTTAAATTACTGGAAACTGGTATGCAGAAACGATAGAGATAGGCACAGCATAATAAAGAAATGCTACAGATTTTCACACAAACAAGGACAGGATGAGATGCACACTTTCTAAACTCCTCTTTGAAGCAGCAAAACTTATCCTGTTCGCTTACTCTATTGGATTCTACACTCCACACCGAAACGATGGAACGAGCAACAGGGGAAGACCGCAAGGACTGGCTGTGATCACTCTGGTTTGTATCAAGATCGAAATTCAGAGATGTCATACTAGAAGTTGAAGAGTCCTCACCAAACTAGAAACAGAAAAAAAAACAGTATTTCATAAGGAGAAGAGATGTTATATTACAGGCTGAATTTCTACGTGCTTTTTCCCTGCTACTTTATGTAATTAATCTTACTGATGATCTGAAACTGAGTAGCAGAAAAAAATGGAAATTGAAGTTTCTTGATCCACTCATGCCACAGAAAAAGCAATATCCATGTTCTAAGTCAGTAATAAAAATACAACTACAAATCACCAAATAATGCTAAAAGGTATCAAGCCAACATTTCTAATAGACCACAAGCTATATGTACATATATAGACCATGTATCTCTAGTTTAGGTCAGAGTTACTAAGATTCATGGCTTGCAAAATGACCTTCATAACCTGAATAGGAAGAACATCCAAGAAGAAAACATAACATAATTAAAAATAATTATTCCTGTTTTCCTAAATTAGGTAAGAAGCTCCAGAACACATTCCACATTACAAAATACATTAAAGGATAATCTTTATTTGTAGTTCTAACACATCAGCAGGGCTGATTGGCTAGCTTTTGTTCTGGGTTTTCAGTGTTAGCATACGCTCTGCTTCCAGCACTTCTCATTATTCCTGTATCAAATTTCCTTGGTGCACTGTCTAGTTCAAGATGCACAATTAGCAAATGCTCATGAAACCAGGCTAACACATTATTTTAGGGCTGCTAACACACTATTTGAGTGCAAAAAGCACTCACTAGATTCACTACAAATGAGCTCTACTCTTCTATCTGTTAATTGTGTATTGCAGTTCTGTGCTCCTTCTGGCAGGAAAAAAAATAAATTTGAAGGAACATGCAAAAGTTACATAGTTTGAGTCATATTGATAGCCTAATAAACAAATTTCAATTCACTGAGGCTGTAGAGACAAATGATTAATACAATATCAAACATTTTTGAAGTATTTTAATGGAAAGTATATTCCAATACAGAGTAATTCTTGTTCCATATACCACTTGTACACTTGAAAAGAAATCTTTGCCTCTTCATTAACTAATACTTTTCCTGTCCTCTGTGATGGATAATGAATTGGAAAATTCAACTTGTTATGCTCCTCCTAGCATCCCTGAAATGTAGTATATTTAAGTGACAGAAAGCTGTAATTCCTCAAGTGAGGAACTTTTGTATTTCCTATAAATAAATGGCTGTCTGTCTAAGTAGGCTGAAAAAGGAAAGGAGACTACAGAAGTGGCTAGCACCTCACATGAAACTAAGACTTGGGAAAAAAATAATGCATTTAAATTTAAATTACTCTAGTAGTTTTCTTTTCTAAGTAAAACAAAGCCTTATTTAATAAAAACTCTACATTTCTATAATCCACTGTTGATCTCAGCTTGTATTACTAGCAAAAGAAACTATCATTTAGTACTTTAAACTCTTGAAAGTGAACTAAGCTATTTTTCACTATAATTATGACACCCCAAAGGTACCTCCCTTTATTAAACCTCTCAAAGAAAAAATAGAACAAAATAAGAAATGCAGTTTAGAACAGTGATATCAATTCATACACAAACCTGAACATATTCCACATTTTCAAAAATGTCTCCACGGTGATAGCGAACAGGCTGGTCCCATTGGCAGTGCAAGCTATGCTGCTGGTTGCCCAGTCTACAAATCTGATGGTTCCCTGCAGAGCACAAAACATGTTGCTCTACAATGTAAGTGAGGTTTTCAAGAAGAGAAGAGTATACAGTCAAAAAAACAAAAACAAAACACAAAAACCCACTTTGACTTTTTTTTTTTTTTTTTTTTTTTTTTTAATTTTCATCTTTTAAAAGACTCAAAAAACACCTATTGAAGGTCAGGTCATAACCACTGGTTTAACAGGTGAGACATAACAGCCACCAAAGGCCATCAAAATATATAAGTAAGTTATGCCCTGACATTAATCTGAACACATGCAATTCTTTATTGCTATAATAAAGATTAACACTAATAAGTTGTACCTAATTGAGCTTCTTTAGCCATCTGTGTCTCATGAATGATGTTCCTCAGGATTTGTTCCTCCTGGATGAGCTTGTACTTGTCTAAAACATCTTGTTGCCTAAGGTAATGGTCATGCTGCTTCTGATATTCCTTCAATTCATTCAAAGTTCGCTGAAGTGATCTTGAAAAATGAACAGTAGAAAAAAAATTACTTTTAAAGTTTTTTAAAATATATTTTTCCCATAATATTGTACATTTTCAGTTTTGTTCTGGATTGCCTAAAATATTCTTATGGGTAACTTCAGCGAACAGACAAAGAAATGTATAAATTAAAAACACTGTTATTCTATTTGAAATGTAAAGAAATGCTGCAGCAGAACAATAAATTGAGATTGCATGAACTTCCACTAGGTGCTTCTTTTGTTACCTATGTTGAGCTTCCAGTTTTTGCTCAAGTTTTTGCTGACACAGGACAGCATGCTTCCTTTTCACAGCTTGCTCAAAACCTGGCTTGGCCTGTAGAGCATGATCGTAACACAGGACTGAGTGGTTGTACTCCCCAAGCATCTGAAGAATGATGAAGAGACGAAGAATTAACCATTGTTCTGTAATATTTTATCTTTTTAAAAATTATTTTTAAAGAAATCATTAACTCAGATTTTAACCTGTAGTAACAAGCAGCCTGTCTTTTGAGAAACTCAAGCCACTGTACTTGTTAAAGGGAGGCTGTAGGATGAAAATATTTTGATGGAACCTTAATCGTTAAGTGTGTAATGCATATGGAACACAAGATACACTGTAGAAGACTAAAGCATTACAAGTCAAGCCAGAAAGATTAAATATTATTTGATTTTCTGTGAGTCTTGAAAAATAAAGATAATATTTACCGCGTATATATTTCCCAAAGTGTAATAGCTGGTAAAGAAGTCACTGTAATCCAGAGCTGCATGGACCACAATAGCTGCATCTGCAGAGAAGTGAGCTCGGTGCAGAATATTTGCCAGATTTACCAATGCAATATCTTTATTTTGCCTAAAAAACAAACAAACAAACAAAACCAAAAAAAAGAAAGAAAAACAAGAAAAGATTAAAAGAAGGCCAGACTGCATAAGAATCATGCAGAACACACTCATTCCTCAGTCACATATTAAATATGCAATTTGAAAGAAGAATCAAGTGTCTAAATGACACATATGCCTCGTTTAGCACATAAAAACTAAGAACAAGTTAAATTCTTGTTACTTGTTTACTTCTGAAGATACAGTCATAAAATTAAAACTTAAAAAACAACTTTGTCAGCAATTCTTACCTTGAAGAAAAATGAAGGGCACGCATGGCACATTCAACTACTTGGTATGGTTCATTTTTTATTCGCCAGTAAAAAGACGCCATATTATAAAGTACCCAGGAAGAAGAGTTCTGCAGTAAAGAGAAATGCACGAACTATACAATCAACTAAGACATGAACTGAAAGGTTATTCTGGGCTTTAATTACTATGGGATGGAAAAATGAGCACTGATAACTCTAAGTTATCCTTTTCCCCTGGAAAGCTGTCATTCGGCAATAGTTGTGAATCTTCAGGAGGAATGAATCAGCATGTAAGTGTATGGAAGAAACAGAACTTCTGCCTTTCATACAGCTAAAAATTCAAAGTTAGATGAAATATGAATGGACAGACAGCTTGAGTTGAAACAGTTCCTGTATTTTGCAGGAAGACATTTAAAAATTTCACACATTTCAGTACTACATTTAAGACATTGCAGTACTACCGCTTGTTCTTTAAGTGCCCGCATTTTTGTTTAAAAGCTCTTATTACTTTGACAGAGTAATGTACGTGGCTTGATAGACCACAAAAATAAATGAGTCATTAAAGATGACAGTAAGTATCTACTTACTGGCTTTGCTGAAGTTTTCACCTGCCTCTGCTTACCTAGCAGAAATTTTTTTTACTCTATCTTTTTCTAACTGAAATGTAAAAGCAAAATATATCTGCAAAACTAGTACTGGATCTGACTGCATGTACTAGGTGTATCTGATATTCTGAGACCTTTTTAGTGCTCTTTTTGAGTGTACAGTAAGTTTACAGCTTCATACCTTCATTAGTCCATCATAAATACGATGTCCTATTTCTTCTATACTCCTTCCCAGCCTCCGCGACAAGTATGTGAAGATTGGATCTTCTTTAGGTAACAAGGGTGCAGAAAGATTGACTCTTTCTTGGACTCCCTAAAATAAAAATTGGAGATAGGTATTTGCTGACACTTTAACTAAAGACTAGAGAAATATACACAAGAACATGACTTCCAGGAAAGTTTACAGTTTGATTATTTTGCATTTCTATCATCCTTTCGTATCAAGATCTTCAAAACTTGTCAGGATACTACATCTTTGACCTATGAATAATATATATTATTGATAGCCAAACACTTGAGCGGTCATTAATACCATTTCTTCTAAAAGCACCCTCTGCTTGAGGAATGCTACAGGCTAAATACCAACTCTTGGTAGCTTTGCACATTTGGTAACTACTGATTTCACTAATGACCACTGAGGCACTGAACTCTCACCTGTCATGTTACGCACTATGGAATTACTCGCTTTTCTTCCCTTTCTTCTTTTCTGAACAAAAAAGGTACTTGTTTCGAAATTACATACAAACCCAGGAACAGAACTAGAAAACTTCTGTTTCCGTTTTCTTCATAAGAAAATCTTTACTTGTAGATGAAAAACTGTTTTCAAGACTTGTAATAAAATAAATATGAAGAAAGCTGGGTCTGCATTAGAAAACGTGTTCATATAATATTGTTAACAACAGCAATTTTTGCACCACACTTCTGTAACCATTCTAAAGAGATGAATTTTACATTAGTACAGAACAATCATCTCATCCTCTGTTAGAGTTTGGCATTCAGATATCAAAGAGACAAGCAGGTATGTTATGAACTATTGACAAACACGCAATTTTCTGACCATGAAACATTGCACATCTTAATGAGGCCTCATAGTGCTCCCCAATTTTCAACTGAAACAATTTACAAGATATAAACATTTCCAATGAAAACTGTCATTTTACTGATGAAACATGTTATGAAAACAAAAACCTGAAAATGCTCTCTAAAATAAGACAAGAGATAACAAAAGACAACTGTATCTGACAGAAGCATCCTCCTCCAAGCAGGGTAAAACTGTGGTTCAAAGAAGTCTGAGACAGTCTCAGAAAATTACATTACCTTTCAACCTTGACTGAGAACAGCCAGCAGGAGTTTTCTGTTCCTCTTCCTGATGGGGAAAATAATAAAATAACATACTTCCATTTGCTCGCTTACCCGCAAGTGCTGAAATGCATGAATGCTGTATGGAAGATCTAGAACTTTTGTACAATCTGGCTGCTGCAGGTCTGGAGGCACTGGAGACTTTGTGTCTATGTAGTCTTCAGGGCTGAGGACATAACATAACATAGTGGATTCCAGATTAAAATACTGTTAAAAGTCCATAAAATACAATATTGTAGTTGACAGACACAATATTCTGATTTGACTGTTACAAAGCCTCTGTGTTTGAGTGCATACCACCATTTCTGATGTCTCCTCAGATTTCAGTTGTCTAAAGATGTCATCACTATAAAGTAAATAAATTGCTATCTGCTTTTAAAAAGATAGCAACATTTGGATAGCCTCCAAAATGCATCACCATCAATCTACTGCATCCCTAGTATGATTAATGATTTATATGCTGGTCAAATAACAATGCATGCAGACTAGAAGGCTCAACTGGACCTCCCCCCCCCCCGAAAAACAAAATAAAACATACTCATCTGATTATGTTCAAAAAATAAAAGCACAAAAACAGTCATCCCTGAAGATGAATTACCAATGAAGCTGAATGTCAGACTTCTATACATCCTTTATTTGCTAAATGCATGGGATAAGATTTGACCAGGAGGTATAGCATCTTGGTGATAAACAGAATTTCATTCAAAATTAAGTCCAGAGAGTTCCCACTACAAGAAGTATATCTAGCTCAAAAACACCCAAAGCACTCAAGCAAATTTGACCCCCTTCTGCATGAAGCACTTCAGTTTAATTCACTTGTGCTCCTATCATAATAATGAGTTAAATGGCAGAACTGACAGGGAGCCTGGGAGAAGAAATGAGAAGCCTTAGGGTAGTCTCAACAAGTAACATGGCTGAGTTTTGGGAGGAGACAGTAGTTCTGAATTGTACCCTTTTGTAATTAGGGACTCGTGTTGTTTCAATGTTAGTTCATGTTAACATAAAATAAAACGACTCATCTAAAAGAACAGTCACACAACAGTGTTTTTCTTTTTAATTGCAGTAAGAGATTTTTTTTTCCATTCAGTAAAGATCTTAAAATATAAAGCATCTTATTACCGGATATCTTTGCTCTCTAAGGTGATGTATGTGCCATCATATAGATCTAGGTCCCCCAAAGGCACCTTTGCTTTAATGCAGTCTGGGTCCTCTTTATTGTGCCGTTGTTCCAGCCCTGTGTCTCTGTCCTCATTTTCCTCTATATGAATCTTTTGAGCAACTAACTGTTTCTGTAGGAATAGGAAAAAAAAAAAACAACAACAACAACAAAAAAACAAACCATATACTGATGAAAGCAAAGTGTATAGTAACTAACAGCTGAACAATCCAGTTATTTCCTTAAAACAAAGTCAATTTCAAGAAAATGTAAAATTTTCTCTTAACATTCTGGGAATCTTTCCTGGTATTTTGTAACATCTGTAGGACATTTTTTGGTTTAGATAGAAGATGAATACTTTCAGCAGAGATAATACAACATGAACAGGCCTTTATTTCTCCTGCTGTAGCTAAAAAAAGGGCTTATAGCATTTCAGTTTCATTGGTGGCCATTCAAAAAAAGAAGAAACAGTAGTTAACAATAAACCAACTTTTCATATTTAGACCCTTTTTCTCCACTTTAGGATATCACAAAATTAGTATCAGAGACTGCAAACAAAATGAACTGTTAAGCATTCAGCTTGCAAAGTATAGCTGATCAGCAGGCCAACACGAATTGAGACTGAGAACAGTTTCTGTTATGTCAGCTTATGACATGCCTTTGGGGCTACCCTTCACCCCAGAAAGAACATTATTATGAATAGTCAATGGACTAATCATCTATCCTAGGACATTATGCTATATTTAATTCTCACCTAGATCTGCAAACTGGAAACCCGTTAAATATCAGAAGGATTTTGTACGTGTGAAAAGAGAAGAAAATTTGCATTTTTAAAGCCATGTGTATTTGGTAACACACCATTATGCAATACTCGAGATATATGCAGTAATAGCATCTTGTGAGAGATCTTAAAATAAATTATTTCTGCTGAAAGTCATCTGTATGCCACAAATTGTATATTAGTCATTTACAAACCACAAACCATGTCCCGAGGAGCTTATAATTATGCTTTCACAAAAGCTAAAATGCCCACTACCATAAAAATAAGTACACCTCAATGAGAAAGATCAGCCAAATATAATCACATATGGGGCAGTCCTGCTTTTTTCTTCCAGTACTCCTCTCTTACTTGCCTGAAGTTCTCTCTGGTGTTCATTTAACTTCTCAGCTAGTTACACTAATCTGACAAAATGAAATCTGGCACAAGAGAAAGAGGAGTGAATCTGTGGCCAAAGGAAAGGCAAAGAGCTATTTGTGTGCCCATCCTTATAATATTTAAAGTTGCACCAGTATAGGTTGCCCAGGGGGGTCATGGAGTCTCCCTCCTTGAAGATCTTCAAAACCACCTGGACACGGTCCTGGACGACTTGCTCTGGGTGGCCCTGCTTGAGCAGGGTTGGATCAGATGAACCCAGAGGTCCCTGCCAGCCTCAGTCATTCTGTGATTCTGTAATAAAGGGGCTTGAAATAAACCAGTGGTGACCTCCTCTCTGATTTGTCCTGGACAGAGCAATGAAAAGAAGAATGGCCTGACAAATCCAGAGAGGAGTACAGGGAACATGTACTCTCAATAGCAGTTATTACAGATCTAAGACAACACCTCTATAAATAGTTCTGGAAAACAGTAGTCAGCAACAAAATCAAGTACCTAAGTGATTTTTCTTTACTTAAAAGCATTAGGCTTTATGGATAACAACTGGTAAAGAGATGCATCTGGGAAAAATGATAATCAGTTGAGCAAACTTGAGGCACAAAAATCCTGAAATCTGAACCTTTATCCTTTTGGTTAAGCAGAACAATGCCAGAAATAACTCTTGGTCCCTGTCTAAACCTATCACTAGAACCCCTATGAAATAAAAGCTGTACCTTCAGCAATTTGTAAGTACTTAAAATTTTGTTTTACCTCCAGTTCTTTGAGGTAGTTAACTGTTGTTTCTTGTCTCATTAGTATTACCAAATCATGTGGGTTCCTCAGGTTCATCGGTGAATCCACCTGCAAGACAATTCAACAGTCCAGGTAAGACATTTTCTAAATTAGAGAGATTTTAAAAGATAGGAAGTTATGCTCATTCAACTACAGTTCGTCATTTCAGAGATTTTATGTCCACTCACCATTCATAATATTCCTGTATTTTTAATCTGTATTTCCAACAACATTGTAATTGGAGAATCCAACCCATGCTTTAATTTCAAACCTACTTTGGTTTATTCAGGTGCACAAATTCTAAGTACAAGAGGCAAGTAAAATAACAAAACATTGCTAGGAGTACTTATTGCTGAAGTACTGAAGTACTAGATAAACTGAAAGTGCTATTGCAAAAATCTGTTCTCTCTTACAGCTTTAAAATTCCTCCATCCAGTTCCTCAAGAGGCATAAAGTAGTTCAGCTTCAAGTCAACTCTTCCACACAACCAATTTAACACACAAGCCCAATATTAAGTCTTTGAAAGATCTATTGCCTTCAGGATGCAGAAGTAAATGAACAAAATCAAGAGGTAAGCAGACAAAGATTGAAAACTTTATTATAGAAGACCGTGCCGCAGCTTCCACAGCTATGCACAGGAACTGGTAGCTCAATAAATTCCAACGTTATGACCAAGTCACACACAACAGTGGTTATATGCTGACTTTTACTGGTCCCTAAATGGTTTCTGTAACCCACGGCACTTCATTCCACAGCTGAAATATTCCAGCCTTGTCCTCACGCCAAGCCAATGCTGGTGCCTGACTGGGTGGGGGAAAGTGACTGCAGTGTTGAAGGTGCTCTGTGGGTCCCACCCCCAGTCCTGCTTCCCTGTTCTGTCACTGCCCTAAGTTAATACCTCATGTCACCTCTGGTGACTACCTGGCTCTCCTGAGCTAAGTAAAACTCGATAGTTCAATAGGATGTCACCTGCTGCTATGTGTTGCTCTACCTGAACTAGTAAATTCAAATTAGCTCACTGAAGATCCAGTGAGAATGAGAACAGAAGTGAGGAAATGGGCAGGAGGATGTGATGACAGGATGAGGAAGGAGGGTGGGTGAGAAGGACAGCGAGATCTCCCCTTTCTATCATTAACTTTTAATGTTGATGAGTTCACTTATTTCATGGAATTGTACTTCAGGCTGTTATGGTAGATGCAAGACACCCCTGGATCTGCTCAGTTTACATTCGAATTTATAGAAAATGGAACCAACTACTGCACGAAGACATAAACAGTACCTGTGTGTTGGCACTGATACCTCTCCTACATGGGTTGCCCACTGCTTTCTGCCTTGATCTGTTTCTACGTTTTAAATTTACTGCAGTAATGGGAGAATTCTATGCCAGGTGTGATTGCTTTGCTGCCTTTATTTGGTCTATACAAACCTGGTGATATTATAATTTAATGGAAAAGCCTACCACATATAGCAGCAGAGCCTCTGAGCTCCTGCTTTTATTTTTTTCCAACTTTCCAAACAACTTGGTCATATTTCCGGACCTCTCTCTTATTGCAGGAAATCGCAGCTCCAGCAAGACAAGAGCAAATTGCTGCTCATTTTTAATGTGACCTCTGAACAGATCAAGCCTCGAGCCAGGCTCTCCTGGCTCTAAGTCAAAGAAGAAGCTCAGATCTACATTTTCTGGACTACTGACCATTAGGCCCATCTTCCCTGCAAACCTCCCAACTAATCAAGGACTCAATCTTCGAAGCAAAATCAAGTATTTGTCTGTTCCTGCGTTCCCTCCACCTCAAAACCAACCAAAGAAAACAAACAAACAAACAAACAAACAAACAAAAAAAACACGAACAACCTACAAGGTTGTTCTTTGCTAAATTTGGCTAAACTTTTGGCTAAATGACAAGGTGACACGCTTAGTGGATGAGGGAAAGGCTGTGGACGTGGTCTACCTTAACTTCAGTAAGGCATTTAACACCATTCCCCACAGCATTCTCCTCAGGAAACTGGCTGCCCATGGCTTGGACTGGCGCACGCTTCGTTAGGTTAAGAGCTGGCTGGATGGCCGGGCCCAGAGAGTTGTGGTGAATGGAGTCAAATCCAGTTGGAGGCCGGTCACTAGTGGAGTCCCCCAGGGCTCGGGACTGGGGCCAGTCCTCTTTAACATCTTCATCGATGATCTGGATGAGGGGATGGAGTGCACCCTCAGTAAGTTTGCAGATGACACCAAGTTAGGTGCGTGTGTCGACCTGCTCGAGGGTAGGAAGGCTCTGCAGGAGGATCTGGACAGGCTGGTCTGATGGGCCGAGGCCAACGGTATGAAGTTCAACAAGGCCAAGTGCCGGGTTCTGCACCTGAGGCACAACAACCCCAAACAGAGCTACAGGCTGGGAGATGTGTGGTTAGAAAGCTGCCTGTCAGAGAAGGACCTGGGAGTTTTGGTTGACAGTTGGCTGACTAAGAGCCAGCAGTGTGCTCAGGCGGCCAAGAAGGCCAACGGCATCCTGGCTTGCATAAGAAACAGCATGGCCAGCAGGTCCAGGGAAGTGATTGTCCCCCTGTACTCGGCTCTGGTGAGGCCGCTCCTCGTAAGCCTTGTTCTCCAGACCCTTCACCAGCTTTGTAGCCCTTCTCTGGACTCGCTCAAGCACCTCCATGTCCTTCTGGTAGGGAGGGGCCCAAAACTGAACACAGTAGTCGAGGTGCGGCTGATGGAGCTGGGACTGTTTAGCCTGGAGAAGAGGAGGCTCAGGGGCGACCTTATCACACTCTACAGGTACCTGAAAGGAGGCTGTAGCGAGGTGGGGGTTGGTCTGTTCTCCCACGTGCCTGGTGACAGGACGAGGGGGAATGGGCTAAAGTTGCGCCAGGGGAGGTTTAGGTTGGATATTAGGAAGAACTTCTTTACTGAAAGGGTTGTTAGGCACTGGAATAGGCTGCCCAGGGAAGTGGTTGAGTCACCATCCCTGGAGGTCTTTAAAAGA
>CM021770.1:0-75019 GCA_011076525.1 Nettapus auritus
AAAAAAAAAAAAAAAAAAAAAAAAAAAAAAAAAAAAAAAAAAAAACAGAAAAAAAAAAAGAGAGAATTAGAGATCCCAGCCCCATCGCCTCCCTGTATTCAACCACCCTCACCTACAGCCCCTCCAACTCCTGTGCCTCCTAACTTGCAACCCTGGGGAGACTCTGATAGCGACTCTGACTCTAGTGTTCAAAGACCTGTGACTTGAAGTCAGGCCAGAAGGCGGCAGCCCAGAAATGAAAGGGGGGGTTCTACCCACTAGGGGAAATAGCAATGGGTGGACCACAACCAGGTATAGGATACGTGGCCGTCCCTATTAATTCCAGGGATGTCCGAGATTTTAAGTAGGAAATGGGGAATCTGTTGAAGGACCCCCTAGGTGTGGCAGAATGGGTAGATCAGTTTTTGGGACCAAACATCTATACCTGGGATAAAATGCAAGCCATAATGGCTATATTATTCACTGCCGAAGAAAGAGACATGATCAGGAGGGCAGGAATGAGGATTTGGGACTGACAACATATCACAGAATCACAGAATCACAGAATGTCTAGGTTGGAAGAGACCTACAAGATCGCCGAGTCCAACCTCTGACCTAACACTAACAAATCATCCCCTAAACCACATCCCTAAGCTCTACATCTAAACGTCTTTTAAAGACCTCCAGGGATGGTGACTCAACCACTTCCCTGGGCAGCCTATTCCAGTGCCTAACAACCCTTTCTGTAAAGAAGTTTTTCCTAATATCCAGCCTAAACCTCCCCTGGCACAACTTTAGCCCATTCCCCCTCATCCTGTCACCAGGCACATGGGAGAACAGACCAACCGCCACCTCGCTACAGCCTCCTTTCAGGTACCTGTAGAGTGCGATAAGGTCACCCCTGAGCCTCCTCTTCTCCAGGCTAAATAGTCCCAGCTCCCTCAGCCACTCCTCGTAAGACTTGTTCTCCAGACCTGTCACCAGCTTCGTAGCCCTTCTCTGGACTCGCTCAAGCACCTCCATGTCCTTCTTGTAGTGAGGGGCCCAAAACTGAACACAGTACTCGAGGTGCGGCCTCACCAGAGCCGAGTACAGGGGGACAATCACATCCCTGGACCTGCTGGCCATGCTGTTTCTTATGCAAGCCAGGATGCTGTTGGCCTTCTTGGCCGCCTGAGCACACTGCTGGCTCATATTCAGCCGACTGTCAACCAATACTCCCAGGTCCTTCTCTGCCAGGCAGCTTTCTATCCACACATCTCCCAGCCTGTAGCGCTGCTTGGGGTTGTTGTGCCCCAGGTGCAGAACCCGGCACTTGGCCTTGTTGAACTTCATACCATTGGCCTCGGCCCATTGGTCCAGCCTGTCCAGATCATCTTGCAGAGCCTTCCTACCCTCGAGCAGATCGACACACGCACCTAACTTGGTGTCGTCTGCAAACTTACTGAGCGTGCACTCGATCCCCTCATCCAGATCATCGATGAAGATGTTAAAGAGGAGTGGCTCCAGTACCAAGCCCTGGGGGACTCCACTAGTGACTGGCCTCCAACTGGATTTGACTCCATTCACTAAGACTCTCTGGGCCCGGCCATCCAGCCAGCTCTTAACCCAACGAAGCGTGCGCCAGTCCAAGCCACGAGCAGCCAGTTTCCTGAGGAGAATGCTGTGGGGAACGGTGTCAGAAGCCTTACTGAAGTCAAGGTAGACCACATCCACAGCCTTTCCCTCATCCACTAAGCGTGTCACCTTGTCATAGAAGGAGATCAGGTTCGTCAAGCAGGACCTACCCTTCATAAACCCATGCTGACTAGGCCTGATCGCCTGCTTGCCTTGCAACTGCCGCATGATGACGCCCAGGATAATCTGCTCCATGATCTTCCCTGGCACTGATGTTAAACTAACAGGCCTGTAGTTCCCCGGGTCTACCCTCCGGCCCTTCTTGTAGATGGGCGTCATGTTTGCTATCCGCCAGTCAAGTGGGACCTCCCCTGATAGCCAGGACTGCTGATAAATGATGGAAAGCGGCTTGGCCAGCTCTTCCGCCAGTTCTCGCAGTACCCTCGGGTGGATCCCATCCGGCCCCATCGACTTACGTACATCCAAGTGCTGTAGCAGGTCGCCAACCATCTCCTCGTGGATTGTGGGGGCCACATTCTGCTCCCCATCCCCTTCCACCAGCTCAGGGTACTGGGCATCCAGAGAGCAACTGGTTTTGCTGCTAAAGACTGAGGCAAACAAGGCATTAAGCACCTCGGCTTTATCCTCATCTCTGGTAGCTAAGTTTCCCCCCGCATCCAGTAAAGGATGGAGATTCTCCTTAGTCCTCCTTTTGGTATTGATGTATTTATAAAAATGTTTTTTGTTGTCTTTAACAGCAGTAGCCAGATTGAGCTCCAGATGAGCTTTGGCCTTTCAATTTTGTCCCTGCACCACCTCGCAACATCCTTGTAGTCCCCTTGACTGGCCCGCCCCCTTTTCCAAAGATTATAAACCCTCTTTTTTCTCCTAAGCTCTAGCCACAACTCTCTATTCAGCCAGGCCGGTCTTCTTCCGCGCCGGCTCATCTTTGGGCATGTGGGGACAGACCGCTCCTGAGCCATTAGAAATTCTTTCTTGAAGAGCGCCCAGCTTTCCTGGGCTCCTCTGTCCTTCAGAACCACCTCCCAGGGGACTCTGCCAACCAGCGTCCTAAACAGCTCAAAGTCAGTCCTCCGGAAGTCCAAGACAGAGGTTTTACTGGTCCCCTTCCTGACTTCGCCAAGTATCAAGAACTCTACCATTTCGTCATCACTCTGCCCAAGACAGCCCCCGACCACCACATCACCCACCAGTCCTTCTCTGTTAGTGAACAGAAGGTCTAGCGGGGCACCTCCCCTGGTAGGCTCACCAACCAGCTGTGTCAAGAAGTTATCTTCCACGCTCTCCAGAAACCTCCTGGACTGCTTTCTCTGGGCTGTGTTGTGCTCCCAGGATATGTCTGGGAAGTTAAAGTCCCCCACAAGAACAAGCGCTGATGATTTCGCAACCTCTGTCAGCTGTCTGTAGAACTCCTCGTCCACCCCCTCATCCTGGTTCGGCGGTCTATAACAGACCCCCATCAGGATGCTTGCCTTGTTGGCCTCTCCGTTGATCCTAACCCATAGCGACTCCACCTTGTCATTGCCAGCCTCAAGTTCAACAACATCAAAACACTCTCTAATATAGAGAGCCACTCCACCACCCCTTCTGTGCTTTCTATCCCTTCTGAAGAGCCTATAGCCAGACATGGCAGCACTCCAGTCATGAGAGTGGTCCCACCACGTTTCCGTGATGGCAACCAAGTCATAGCCCACTTGCTGCACAATGCCTTCCAGCTCCTCCTGCTTGTTGCCCATGCTGCATGTATTAGTGTAGATGCACTTCAGCTGAGCCTTTGCCTTCTCCCCCAGCCTAGCCACTGTTCCCCCTGGCACACCTCCAACAGGCTTTGTTTCTTCCCCGTCCCCCTTCTTGCCTAGTTTAAAGCCCTCTCAATGAGCCCTGCCAGATCCTGGGCCAGGATCCGTTTTCCCCTTGGAGACAGCTGGGACCCGTCTGCGGCCATCAGGCCGGGTGCCGAGTAAAGCGCCCTGTGATTGAAGAACCCAAAACCTCTGTGTTGGCACCAGCCTCTAAGCCATGTGTTTATCATGTGAGCTTTGTGTGTCCTCTCTGAATCCCTCCCTGCCGCTGTAGGAATGGACGACAACACCACCTGTACTCCCGCTCCATCCACTAACCGTCCCAGCCCCCTGAAGTCCCTTTTGATAGCCTTCAGGCTTCTCGTCTCTAAAAGAAAAAGGAGGGTGTGGGAGGCGTAAAAAAAAAAAAAAAAAAAAAAAAAAAAGAAAAAAAAAAGAGAGAGAGAGAGAGAATTAGAGATCCCAGCCCCATCGCCTCCCTATATTCCACCACCCTCACCTACAGCCCCTCCAACTCCTGTGCCTCCTAACTCGCAACCCTGGGGAGACTCTGATAGCGACTCTGACTCTAGTGTTTTTATTATTATTGTTGTTGTTGTTGTTTTCTATCTTAATAAACTGTCTCTATCTCAACTCTCATTTCACTTTTCCATTTCTCTCTCCCATCCCAGAGAGGGAGGGGGGAGGGTGAGCGAACGGCTGTGTGGTGTTTAGCTGCTGGCCAGGTTAAACCACAACAACACTGTATAGGATGTTTTCCTCTACCAATGAAAGCCTGGGGTGACAGAACCACTAACAGCTGGCAGCTCTCATGAGAGCAGCTGATGGGGCTTGGGCAGTGCCAGGAACAACAGTGGACAACCCCCACACTTATAAAAGGAAGCCCTAGAGAGCATTCCAACCAGGGAGGACAGTTTATGATGCAGTGTGTGTGGAAGGGCACAGGGAGGACACCTCTTTGAAAGAAGGCTATTGTACTGGCAGAGTGGGACACTCAACACACATTTAACCCAAGAACTGGGGACTGCTCAGTGGTGATTTGCTTTGCTCAAGGGCACTCCGCCTACTTGAGCCTTAGGGCAGAACGCGCAAAACTCATCCAAGAGTAAAGCTCCAGCTGGGGGTCTGTAGCATTTACACCGGTGCTGGCTGATGCCTCCACCCAGAGGTAGCTGCTGAAGGGAAAGACCGCAGTGCACACCTCAGAGTACAGATAGTGCCTAGATCTTTCTCCTGTGTCGGGGATAGGCAGCAGACCTGCCTGCAAAAATGTGCCCAGGTGGAGGACCTCCTAGAAGGCTCAGCTGCAGGAGGCAGTGAGAAGGCTGTGTAACATCAGGAAGACTCAGGAGGACTTAGCTGGTTCCAAACGTAGTCTGTAGTGGACTCACAGCCAAACAGAAACTCGCCTACAAGTACAGAGAGAAGGGAGGGAGGCCAATAATGTGAAAGTATGGAAGCTTGCAGTGGCAAGGATCAGCAGGAGGAAGAGGCTTCCCTCACAGCCTGGAGTGCCCTTGCAGAACTGCTTCACTGCTGGCTGGACCGAAGAGGAAGGATCCATCACATCAGGGGAGACTCATGCTGACTAAGCCAGCCCAGTCTTCTTCCCTCGGTAACAACCAGGGACACCAAGAAAAGTCAATCTTGTGATAGTTGTAGGTGACCCTCCTCTGAGAGGTATGGAGGCATGCATTTGCTGACCTGACCCACTCTCAAGACAGTTATGTTACCTATCGGGGGTTTGTATCAGGGATTTCACCGTAAGACTCCCAAGCTTTGTACAGCTCAT
Organism: Nettapus auritus; assembly: GCA_011076525.1. NCBI lineage: Eukaryota > Metazoa > Chordata > Aves > Anseriformes > Anatidae > Nettapus > Nettapus auritus. The sequence continues at coordinate 5,212 of CM021770.1, forward strand.
TGACTATTATCCACAGATGTTGTTTCATGTGGGCACCAGATGATAGGTGATAGCGGCCAGAGAGGAGAGCTGGCTGCTCCAGGGTGTTGTCCCAGGACCAGAGTCCCTAAAGCCAGCCACGAAGACTGCTAGCTACTGAAACCCATCTCTGGCCATATCCCATCCTGGCTGGCCCACAGTGTCTGCATGGGCTGAGCCAGGAGAGAGGAGACAATCCCCCAGAAGCTGCAGCCCGTGGAGCCTTGGGCTCTCTGTGGACGGCAAGAGGAGAGCAGATGGCTGGACCCCCACAGCTGTGCAGGGTCCTGGAGGTAGCAAGGCTGGGCTGGGTACTACCAGGGCCTGGCACCTCCAGCTGCTCCCAGTTGCTGCTCCTGGCCTGCCCTAGGGAAAGGTGGCATGCCAGCCAGAGCCTCTGGGGACAGAACAGAGTGAGCCCTGTTGCCTGGGCCCGGTCCTCTAGCCCCTAGCCCCACAGGAGGAGCTGACACATGCTGGGTGCTATAGGCACAGCAAGGGCATGGGAGCCTCCAGGCCAGCTGGGGCTGAGGGACCCCAGTTGCCAAGTGTGTGTGAAGGCAGTGGCTTCCCTCTCTCCTAACTGGTAGGCTCAAGGTGGCAAGACACTAGCATTGCTGGAGAACTGCGGGACCTCAAGGTCTTACAAGGAAGTCCCTGCCTGACTGCCTGAGAGCTTGCTCTCAAATGTGGCTGGCTCCCTGCCTTTGAAAAGTTCTGTTTTGCACCAGCCCAAACTATGCTTGTCCTTTGAAAGGCAGGAGTGAAGGGGCACCTCAAGCACTGCTAAGAAGTTTTGCATTTGTCACTTAACCCAGTGCTGGTAACACAGCAACGTTCAGCCTGCCCTGCCATCAAGCACGACGCCCTGACACAGTGAAAACTCAATAACCAAAGTTATTAAGCAGGTATTCTTTATTACGGCACTGGGTGTGGGGGGGAATCACTCCACCATACACCAAGGGTTACTGGCAATGTGCTTATTTTAGTGGGATAAATACATATTATTTCCTGTAAGTCTCTTGCATATTCATCAGGTCTCCAAAGAATTATTAATATAGGTTCCCGCCCCTATTTGCATGTGTACTGGAGTCCTTGGGTGGTTGTCCGGCATTCTCTGGTGGTCTTTTGATGAATTCTTCCTCACTGCTAAACTTCTGACCTTTCCTTTCTCTGACAGACTTCATCAGTCAAGCCAGTTCTTGCTGGTTCCATTATCTATGCATACAGTCTTTTACTCCGTTATATTTGGGTTCATTAACATACATTTGTGCTAGCTAAGACCTACGGAATCAACATCCTTTATAATGTTCCCTGTCTCACCCCAGGCCCTTTTCTACAGATCTGCCTTCCAACTAGTCACCTCCAGCACATCCTAGTGCGCAGGACTGCTCTTCCCCAGGGTCAGAGCTTTGCGTTTCCCTTAACTGAACCCCAGGAGGTTTCTCTCAGGCTGGTGAGGTTCCACAGACTGTCAACACAGCCTCTGCCTTATAAGACGCTCCCACTGATTTTGTGTCACTTGCGGCTGTGCTGAGGCTGCAGGCAGCCCCCAAGCTGCAGAAGGCCTTCACCAGGCCGGTGAAGAACATTTCCCCTTCCTAAATCCACGCAAGCAGCTCCTGCTGCCTCTCTGGCGAGCCCCGGAGTCCGCGACGGGAGACCGGCACGGCCTCGCGCCGCGGACAAGCCCAGCCGCTCCCGCCCGGCCACCTCTGTTTCTCCCGCTTGGTGGCGACAGCGGGGCGCTTTGGGCGGCGCAGCCGGAAGGGCGGCCGGGTCGACCAGTTCCGAGATGGCGGCACCGCTGCGCGTGTGAGCGGAGCGGGCTCGGGTCGGGGGAAGCCGTGGGCTAGGAGGAGGCCGAGGCGCGGCGGGGTCGTGCCGCGGCAGCCGCTGAGGTGCTATCTCTTGCAGGCTGGCGTGCGGCGACGCGGAGGGGCGGCTGGAGGCGCTCTTTGGGCGGGTCCGGGCCATCCAGGACAAGAGCGGCCGCTTCGACGTAAGGCTGCGGCGGGGCGGGGCGGGGGGAGCGGTGCTGGGTCGCGTCGCCCCGCTCGGCTCCCTCAGTGGGCACGGGACGGAGGCTGTCCCGGAGGTGGCTGGCGTGCCCCCCCCCGGCCCGTGCCATGCCCGTGGGCGAGGGGGCTGGCGACGGGGTCTTCTCAGGCCGTCGGCCTTGCTGGCCCTGCGCCGAGGTGCTGGGGGAGCAGAAGGGTGCAGGCAGGGTATGCGGGAGAGCAGCTCTTCCTTTTTTTAGGTTTAAATGCAATAAAGTCTCCCTTATGCCTTTAATTCTTGACATCGAAGAGCAGAAAAGTGTTTCCTTACCAAATAAAATAGTATTGAAGCATGTAATGGTGTGGTGAAACATCTTCCTGAGTGTACCTTGCTGTGGTCCTGTAGCAACTCTAACTTTGTGCAATGTTTTTAGATGCTTTTGTGTGTTGGGAATTTCTTTGGCTCTACTTCAGACACTGACTGGACAGAGTATCGCACAGGGGCCAAGAAAGGTAAGGAAGAAGTTATTCTGGATGGCATATGCATTAATGTGCTGGGGATTGTTCTATTTAGCAACCCACTTACCTGCTTCATTGTGACAGGTGTTTGAATTCAGTCATACAGGTTGTAATGTTAGAGTAGTTAAATGCAGCTAAAGTAGGAAAATGCCATGCAGGAGGAAAAGATGGGTTTATTTTAAAATCAGGCCCATTCCACTACCAGTCCTGTGTTCAGAAGCATGAGGATGTATGTCTCCAAGTGGTCCTTCCATGGCTTGGGCATCAAAGGTGGTTTTCCGCCCATGGGTATGAAAAATGCTGCAAGGGCTTCTCCTCTGCCTCTTTCCACGTGCCTTCTTACAAGGGAGATGCTCTCTCATGATGCATTTTCATGAGTATTTGTTCCGCATTCCTTTTCAGCGTTGCTCTGGCTCGTAACTCTGGCACAAGGAGAGCCATAAGGGAGCTAGGGTTCTGGCTTTCCTGTTCATCTCTGCTTCTGCGTCACTCCCCAGACTTACACCCTGGCTTGTGTGAGCTGTCTGGATGACAGTTGTCCTGTATGCAACTCGTAGATGATGACTTAGCACAGGGAGGCTAATCAGTCTCTCATATCATTTGGCGGTGGGAGCTGGAACTTCAAGCACAAGTCTAGCAAGAGCTGTGGAAGAGTTGCTATACTGCTGCAGCTCTCTGCTCCACAGTAGCAAGCTATTGCTGGATTTCATTCAGGGAAGAGCTTAGTATGACCTGACCATGTGAGGTGTTGACAGGCTTACTGCCATGCCAGTCTGGCAGGAAATCTACAGGACACCAGCCATTGCTTTTTCTAACTTTTAGTAGTCTGAGAAAATTGATTTATCCAAACAGCATAAGTACAATCTTTACTGATCACTTAGTTGTAGAGAATTTAAAACTGGTACTTCACATTGTTTTTATTTTTAACAAATATCCACTAGTTCCTGGCTTTGCAAGGGGTAATGGTTTGTGCGCATGTTGAGAGGTTTAGGTTAAAAGGGACCTTAAAGATCATCTAATTCCAACCCCCTGCCATGCACAGGGACACCTTCCACCAGCCCAGGATGCTCAAAGCCCCATCCACTCTGGCCTTGAGCACTTCCAGGGATGGGGCATCCTATTCCAGTGCCTCACCACCCTCAGAGTAAAGAATTTGTTCCTTATATCATGTAACAAGTTCTTCTGCCATGTGAATCAAAACTATGATGTTCTTGACCTTCTCCCCTAAGAAAAATATCAGTGGTTTGCAGGTTTTCAATAGCCAGAGGAATCTAGATCAGCTTAAAGTGAATCACCAGGTGTCCCTGTGTTGCAGTATTTACTTAGCATCACCCTAGGGAACATGTATGTTCTTAGGGCTGTGGATCGCGTAGGAGCAGATGATGTTCCTACATAGAACATCATATGCAGACAGCAGAGCTAGTTGTAGTTAAACCAGAGGTTGCTCTACACTGGTGAGATAAGCATTTTTTGAAGCAGCAGGCTTAGGGGCCTTACTTTGAAGGAAGGTTACTTACTTGTTCTGGGCTTATTGCTTTTCAGCCCACTGCGAAGGAGAGTGTGTCTGGATGGTAAACTGATGGCTGTGATTCCTAGTATTTGTGGAATGAGCTTCTCTTAATGTACTTGATTCACACCAGACCAATTTGCCTTTTGCCTTTTCTCCCTCAGCTCCAATTCAAACCTTTGTGCTTGGCGCTAATGACCGAGAGACTGTGCACTATTTTCCAGACATCAGTGGCTGCGAATTAGCCGAGAACATCACTTATTTAGGTAACATAGTTGAGTGATAACGCTTTCATGAAAGTTTTGTGATTTTCCTGCTTCAAGCCCATTCTCTTTTCTGGAAATTTTAAGATGGTGTTTTTATTCTGACACTCAGGAGTTGAATTTCACGTTGAAAGGCTGATATTATCTACTCTGTAAAATGGGAAAAAGCACAGTTTTTTATTGTTTTCTAACACTCTCTGAACTTTGCTAACCAAAATAAAGAGTGGTTTAGAGTCTTGTGTGAGAACAGTTTATTCCTGTCCCATGTCCATCTCTGTGCGGTGAAGGTTTCCTACATGAAGCGTGATTTTGTTGTGTTGTAAGACTGTATTGGAGTAGCAGAGGTAAGTATCATCTTTAAAGGTAATGAAGCTGTAGCAAAATGAAAAGCTGATTTCTTTCTAGAATGCTGCCTGACAAAATAGTAACAAATGAAGGCACTTGCAGTTGGCTTTTTTTATTCAGTCTTTATACCAAGCTTTCGATATAGACTGATTTTGGGGAGGTAAGCTAGCAGTGAGGAAAGAAAAACTGGGAGTTGTCTAAATGTCTTCTTCACTGTTGTCAGGGTTTGTTGCACTCTTTGTTTGTTGCCATTGCACTACAGCATGTTTATGAACACAGAAAATGATCTATCCATAAGTAAAGTTTCAGTCAAAGTAAGGCAGGACTGCTAAATTTGGTCTTCAGTTTACATCACAAATCAGATTTAAACACTGCAAGTAATCTCTTAAGTGCGTGCCTGTGTATTCATGCAGGCCGTCGAGGTGTTTTCAGCAGTACCTCTGGACTGCAGATTGCATACCTGAGTGGCACTGAGTCCCAGGATGAGCCAGCTCCTGCCTACAGCTTTAGCTCAAAGGATGTGACAGAATTAAAAACATCTTTGTTATCAACCCCAAACTTCAAGGGTGTGGATATATTGCTGACGTCTCCATGGCCCAGAGATGTGGGGAATTTTGGCAACAGCCCGGTAAGTCTTGTGTTTTCTGGTGGAATGAGTTTCCAGATAAATTTAACAAATGACTGCCTTTCTGCTTGTTCTGGCTGTTAGCAGAAGGACCCTTCTCTTTGCTGGAATTTACATAGGTAAGGGCTTTGGGGTCTAATTGCCTAAAAGAGCTTTCTTTCCATGGAGATTACTAGCATTTGTGTAGAAAAGTTGAGGTCCAATAAGTAAAGCTTACAGCAAGGTGCTGTGCTCAGATTGTGAGGCTGTGCCTCCTGGCAATGCTGCTCCCTTGGAATCATTATTTTCTCAGCAAAGTCTTTCTGAGTCCTGCAGACTTGACCCCCCTGGGATCCTGTCTTTGCAGTTGGAAGGCTCGAATGGAAATGTTTGGTTTGCCTTGGTTGTGCAAAGGCAAAGCCCATTGCAGGAAAATGACCCCACAAAAAGCCTAGGATTGCAGTTTTCTCCATAGTCTTCTGTAAGCCTTCAGGCTGCCAGGGTGCTAATGCTGTTTCATCAGATGTAAAATTCATCCTAATCCTTATGTCTTTACTGCTGTCTCAGGAGTGAGTAACCCTTGCTCATTCTATAACTGGTCATGCTTTACCTTAAACTTAGGTTTCTGTTAATTTTTTTTTTATTTTATTTTATTTTTTAAGGAAACATCACAGTTGTGATAATCATGGAGGGGCTAAGTTATTTCCTTGAATTTTGTTTGTTGTGTTTTTTTCCTTGTACATATATTATTTTCTTTAATAGTCCCTTCATGGCACTGTTCTGTTCTTGTAGCTCTGCACATTTAATCTAGTCAACATGAGTCTCTTTAACCCCAAAGCAGTATTCTAAAGCAGGACTTATCAGTGGGTTTAAGTAAAAGCTGCTTGCTCTGTTTTTACATGTTACTTCAATCCAGCATTGAGAGCTGGCTTAAATGAAGGTGACAGAGGAAACTGCTCTGGTTTAAGAATCATTTTTTTTCTTCAGTTCTTTAATTGTTAGAGGAATCTTTTGTCAGGCTTACTCTGTACTTTCTCTGTCCTGGTGCCTCTCTTGCCAGCTGTCCTTGTCAAACACAGGCTGCCGCTTAAAACTTGCCTCAGATATAGAGAGTATCTCTCGAGCATTTTTCCCTTTGGTACTGCAAAAGTCCAGAGCTATAGAAATGTTGCTTGTGAAGAACCTGATCCAACCTTCGCCTTTTGTGGATGTTGATATGAGAGGGCCGCAAGTGTTTTTCCAGTATGTCTTTTTCCCTCTCCATTTAGCATTCTTGATACTCCTGAACTTCAGCTTTACCAAAGTAGCTGTCAGTTTTGTCATTTACATCGAAGTTGAATCCCACTCATTGGGCCATCTCCGAGGGTTTGCTAAAGTTAAGAGTGAAAAATGGGCGTTGGATGTTTTGTCTCTTCTTCAGCAGTGAAGTTAAGGACAGATGAGGAAGGGGATTTGTGAAATTTCAGCGTGTTTTTTCTTTCTGTGGTGGAAAAATCAGAGTAAACAGCTTTCATTTACTCACAGCTTTTGCTCTGCATTCAACTGGATGCAGTTATTGTGGCACCATGCCGTTAGTCTCTGTTGAATGCTGTGTTCTAACCACCTCCCTTATTACTTGATATCAAGTCATCTTTCTCCACCCTTCAAAACTTTTCAAGTGTTTGTGCTTATTTCCTTAGGTCAGTTGTACTAAATGGTCTGATTCTTCCTCTGTCTGGATTTTGAGGGTATTGTTTAGTTTGTGTACAACTTAAAGTTGTAACTGTTGCTCGGCAGAAATGACTTGCCAGTCATAACACAGATGATCTAAAACCTCCCTGGAGAGGAATGCTACATATGACAAACTGACAACTTTTTGTTTCCTCTCAGCATCTTCTTCTGACATGCAAAAGGGAGATATGATCTTCCCTGTAAAAGCATAAAAACTGTCTTCCCAGGCCCCTCAAAAAGAAAACAACTACAAAACAATTAAACAAATAAAAAAACCAACCCAACAAGACTAGGTGGTTGGAAAGAATCAAGATGTAGGGATGTTCTATGTTAAAGAAAAAGGTGTGTCTAGAAATCCACATGGGGATCCTCTGTAGTAGTTCAGCATATTGTTCTGATCTTGGTTTCCTTCAACATTAATTTCTGAAAACATATTCACTTGGATTAAGAGATGAATATGTTAATAATGATATTAAAATAGGCATCTTACTGAAATGTGTAGTTCAGGACCTGAAGATTTCTGTATTAAGTCTCTGAGATTCCCTTGTTCTCTACTTTACTTCTCAGTAATAAAGTAACTTTTCAGGCTAATAAGGAACAGACAGGACAAAAATAACCTTCACCCAAGAAAATAATTTCAGGTCTGCTCTTTGTTGGTATTTGGTTTGTTCTGATGTCTTAGGGACAGGAGTGGGGTAACATTTTGCTTCCTCAGGAAACTTCAGCATTTTCTTATTTGCTTGACTCATGGACTATAGCTCTGACACTCTGGGCATGTGCTTAAAACTCATTTTAATGATTTTGCCATGTGTTGGTGTTTGCCAAAACTCATTATATGCTGCACTGGCTTGACAAGACGAAGAAAAAAAAGGACAATTTTGAAGTGGTGAAATGAGTAGATGCAAACCTTGAGCCCACAGAATGGAATAAATGAGTAGACTTGGTTTGGATATAAGAGATGAAGCCATTTTTACTTTCTTGCTATGAGGAATAGCAACAGTTGTAGTCATAACCTCTAAGTTTCCAGCAAGCATTTTGTTATAAAACAATTTCTTTTCACTGTAACCTGACAGTTTTTAAAATAAAACTTGTTTTATATTTTGTAGGGAAAAATAGATACGAAGAAATGTGGTTCCACATTAATATCTGATCTAGCTGCAAGTCTCAAACCAAGGTATCATTTTGCTGCATTGGAGAAGGCCTATTATGAAAGACTTCCTTACAGGTTTGTGAGACCCTCTGAAATCTCTTTTATTTTGTAATGAGCGTTCAATTTTTGAAGGACACAGGAGGAAATCTCTAAAGTAATTGTATGAAGTCATGCTACCCCTTTAAACCTCTCACTTTTTTCAACAATGAGTCAAGATTGTTTCTCAGATATCTCTTATGTCCGTAATGCCTGCTGCCTCAAAAATTGTGCTACTGTTGATGATGCTGATCCAAGTATATCACTGTGAATCTGATGCCAATTTAGTTGCCCTGAGTCCTATTTCAGAATTATTCAGTCTAATTTAGGGGTATATCTCTAAAGTGTATTGTGGAAGAGCTCTCATATGGTTAAGAGTTTGGTGTCTTCAATTATAACTTCATATACAAAATGTGACTGGTGACATAAAGAAGCTGTCAGAACAATCTACAAATAAAACTAAGACTGTTTTTGTGAACACTGCATAATACCCTTGTCACAGCAAAAACACTTGGAAAATGTAGTTGTTTTCAGTCTAGTGAATTGTCCTCTTGGCTCCATGATTGGTCTGCGTGAGATGCCATTTTGGTCTGCACAGCTGTTCGTCATTAGCTCCCAGGAGTCTTTCTGTTCTCAAACCTTCTCATTCTCGGTGAAAGCCTTCATGTGTTTGTGGTATCTGAGTACCTTAATGGAAGACGTGATTTTTCTCACTGTCCTTTACATATGTGCCAATACAATCACGTTTTGTTTCCCTACAGAAATCACACAGTGCTGCAGGAGACCCCACAGCATGTGAGCAGGTTTATTGCTCTTGCTGATGTTGGCAATACAAGCAAGAAAAAGGTATTGACACTGTTGAATCTTTGTTTTTTTTCTCAAGTACAAATAATAGGGCAGTAACCTCAAATTTGTCTAGTCAGAAGACAGTGTGAATCACTTGAAAGCTCTGCTGAAGTGGAGGTGTCTCACTTGAGTAACATATCATTTGCCCATCATGCCAGAAGGGTACCAACTTCAAGATGTATTCTGAGACACCTTTGTTTCTCTCTACCTGGTCAAGTGGCATTTAGCTGTGAAGACTGCTGCAGAGGAAAATGGTTAGAAAACTGCCATTCCTTCCCCTTCCTCACCTGCTTTTTTCCCTTCTGATGGGCTGCTCTAGGAAGAAAGCAAGTTCTATGAGAACCCTTACAAATTGCTTAAAATATCTTCGGGGGTGGGATGGGTGTTTTGTTTGTGGTGTTTTTTTTTTGTTGTTTTGGTTTGTTTTTTTAAACCTGTTTCTCTTCTCCCCTTAAAAAAGTTACAGAATATTGGTATAGAGGGACATGTTGGTAGTTTAGAACTGACCTCTTCAGAGCTACTGTTGTGGCAAAAGCTTCTTGCATTTGAGCAGTCTGTTTTCTTTCCAGTATCTCTACGCATTCAGCATTGTTCCGATGAGCTTGATGGATCCTGCAGAGCTAGTGAAACAGCCACAAGATGTCACAGAAAATCCATACCGAAAATCACGAAAGGAGGCACAGAAGACCAAAGCACTTGAGTGTGCAGAGGTACTGCTGCAGTCAGCTGCTCTGGTTTCACTCATTGCACACATTGAGCAATTCTGAATGTTGGACATGAGGCTTTGTAGGAAAATGTAGAAATTTGGGGTGGCTCTCCCATAACTCTTTCCCCAATTGAGGCTATGTAATCCAGGCTGGCATGACTGGGAGAGCTGAAGCCGTTCTGATCAAGGATATTGATGTTTTTCTAGATGGCTATACACTTCTTCAGGAAAACAGCAGATTTCTTGTATGCACTGTGACTTTCTGGGATGCAGGTATAATGAATGGGTTTTGATTTTCATTTTCTAAACAGGAAGAACCAGCGTGTCAGTTTTTCTTTGATTTGAACAAACATCAAGGGAAGAAACGTCCCTCAGATGGGAAAGAGAGAGGGAACTCACAACCTAAGCAAGCAAAAAACCCCTGTAAGTCTGTGGATGTTTTTTTTGTTTTTTTTGTTTTTTTTTTTTCTCTCCCTAAGAGCTTCTTTGAAGGTATTGGACCATCTCACTCTTCATTTTTCTCAGGCTGTTGGGCTATCTATGATATCACTTTGCAAATGTACTAGGTAATGTAGGTATACAGAGGAACGAGCAATCCTGTGTTTCCTAAAAAACTGGCAGTAAACAGATGAAAGAAAAGTCAAAAATATAGTTTAAAAGTTAGTTGAACTGTGAGTCTTGGGCTAATGCCATTTACCCTGTGAACCAGACTGGCCTCTCAATTTGACAGCAGACAGTTCTGCAGACCAGCTTGTTCTGTGGGACATAGTGTGCCCTTGTGCACATTCATATAACTTCCAAAATCTTCTGGAGTTTCATGTTGTACAAAGGGAGCCTCAATACACTGTTTTGCTTGGAAATGAACCCTTGTCTTGGACCTTTGGTTACCTCCTGTGGTTCTAGAGAGAGCCCTATCATGTATTGCATTTGCAAAGCTGATCGTCTGTTCCTGTACAAAGCTTGTGGAGAAGGGTGTGAATGTAGTGTTTGACCCTATTGAGAGTCCTAGCTTATCAATGCTGACAATTTATATTAAAGGTCAGATCAAGTATTGCAATTCAGGTGTGAATTCAGATGTTTTGAGTGTGATGAATAGGCCAAAACAAGCACGTGTGTTTGACAGCATCTGTCCTTATATCTATACGGTAATTTTAACTCATTTTGTTTTGTGTTTGAATTGAGTGGTGCTGTAATCAGAGAATTAGTGAGCTGTAATCACAGAATTCTTGGACGTAGTGCTCTTCTGGTAAATCAGAGCACTCTATGGGAATGGGATTCAGCAAGTTTGTGACTCTGCCACCTGCTGCTCTCTTGCTGGAATTTCCTAGAGGCATCAGTTCTCTGGCCAGATCCTGTTTCCCAGGGCTGTGACCTTTTGACATCTTCAGCACTGCACCAACTGGGAAAGGTGGCCAGAAAATTCAGCTCTGCCAGACCTTGTTCTGACCAATGAGCTTTTATCTAACATTTGTTCTTTTTCCTTTCCCAATAAAGCACAGCCCACAGGGCCCTGCTGGTTCTGCCTTGCCAGCCCAGAAGTGGAGAAGCACTTGGTCGTTAGCATTGGCACGCATGTAAGTACCCGTAGCAGTTTCCGACATGACAGCAGAATCATGCTAATGTGTGGCAATATAAAATACCTGTCTCTAATTTTAAATGATAAAAAAGAAGTAAACAATCTGTTTGGAACTGACTCCTATTTTTGTTTTCAGTTACTTAGCATCCTACCCTCAGAAGACATAGGTATATAGGCAGAAGTCTTTCAAGTGCAAAACGTGGCCCTGTTTTGCTCCACCAGCAACGCTGAGTTCTAGAGCCTGAAGAGTTTTTGCTGTGGCAATCTTCATTATTTGCTTCAGTTAGTAACTGTCAGAACTTTTCCAGTATTAACTTGCTGTAAACTGGGACCTTGCTGACAAGGGGATGCACTGTCTGGAATTATGCCAAAAGTCCCTTCATTGATTGGTTCCAATATTGTCACATGTAGATTAAGCAGAAGATGAGACAGCTTTTAAGTCAACATTTCAAAGTACATCTTGGAGATTAATCAAGTCATTGTTATATTTACATTGCCTTAAGTTGTTGCTACTATATGGAATAATCCACTTCAAACTGCTAGGACACCTTTGCCCATATATTTAGTTTAAAAGCAGGTATAAATTTTCAAGTGGATTTTCCTGTCATGAGAAATTCTAGCAGCAGTGGCAAAGTTCACTCAGCTGTTTCCCTGCAGACCTTGTATTCTCTGGCATTCAGAAGAGTGTTATTTATTTATAAATTTAGCAGTTCATTTCTCTTTCTCATTCCTCTAGTAATTTATTGATTGCTATTGAACAATCCCTAATAAGTGACATGGGGTAAAAGACTGTACTATTCCTGAGGTAAAACAGCTAGGCTGGGGGATACCTTGAGTGCAGCCAGAGAGCACAAGTAAATTTCCACAGCATACCAGTAAGTGTTGCTTGCAGTGAGTAACTGTTGTGTATTGTGTCACTCTAGTGTTATCTTGCTCTGGCCAAGGGTGGCTTACTTCCTGATCATGTGTTGATTTTGCCTATTGGGCACTATCAGTCGGTGGTTGACTTGTCTCCAGAGGTGATGGAAGAAGTGACCAAGTACAAATCTGCCCTGAAAGAATTTTTCAGAAGCAAGGGGAAGAGATATGTTTTATTTGAAAGAAACTATAGGAGTCAGCATCTGCAGTTACAGGTATGGTTTTAGTATAACCTTAAGAGAGTATAACCTTGCACTTGAATAAATTGAAAGAGAAAGCTCACCTTCAGCCTTCCCTCTTCATTCTGTGCCTTTCCAGAGTACAGGGAGAAGTCATTCTGCCCACAGATAGAGGCAGAATAAAAATAAAACCAGTGTGATGGTTCTGCCACAGCCCTTAAATTCTTCCTGGTACAGCAGCACAGTGTTGACTATGTTGAGGGGGTAAGGAATACGTTTCCCTTGGACCTGATTTTAAAAGCCCATGAGGTTTCCAGACAAGTTATGAGACCTTGCTCTTCCTCTGATAGGATTCCATGGATACAGAAGCTCTTGGTGCTCACAGTGTAACTGGAGTAGACTGAAAATCTAAGGATATATGCAGAACTCTGGTCATTGTCATACCAACCCTTTGGTTTCATTTTCCTTGTATATCAGTCAGTGGCTTGTGGTGGCTTCTGGATTTGGCAGATCTGTAACTGTATCAGAGCGGCCTTGAAACTACCACAGAGATCAGAAAGGAGGGAGGCTGTGCTGAGAACTTTTTCAGACTCTTAGTTTTCAGCTTTTTGTTCACCTCCCACAGAAGATCTCTCATAAGTTTAAGCCTGTACAGGGAGGTGCTCACCATTCCTGTTTGATGATGTTGATCAGAACTGAGGAGCATACCAGCTCCAATGATGGATTGATTTGCTTTTTGCAAGTCAGTTGTTTCACTCATCTCATTGGAAATGTTGTCTCCCTCTCCAGGTAATTCCTGTCCCATTGGACTGTACTTCCGAAGACATTAAAGAGTCCTTTATTACACAGGCAAAGGAGCAACAGATTGATCTATTAGAAATCCCAGAGCACTCGGATATCACGCAAGTATGAGACAAGGTTTCAATTCCACTTTACTTCACCTCTGCCCTGTTGGGGCTTCTGTTTCCCCATGAGATCACTTTGTGGGGTAAGGTTAAGCTATTGGAGGCAGACCATGGTAGACTAGATTTGGAGTCCCCATGCCAGATGTGTTCTGCTCCAGGTAAAGTTCCTGTAAACAATGTAAGATGCATTGTTTATCTGAAAATTAAGTGATTTGTCTGCCTACAGCATTTGACTACCCTTGGAGGGCCTAAAGCATGGGTCTTCTTTCCATTTGACAGACATCTGTGCTTCTATGTTCTTTAAGCACTTCTGTCACAATGCAGAATGCTAAGATGTCCTCTGGTTTCCACAGCATGGCTTTTTCTAGGGGCAAAATGCAAAATACAGCAAAGACACAAGGGTGAGGCACAAACATGACTCAGAGGGCAGGGATTTAAGAAATAGCCCTTGTCATGTTACTTCAGCTCTGTGTATAACTTCCTGAACTTACTCCTCCTGAGATCAACAACCTCTTTTCCAGTGTCACTGGAAACTATCCATCAGATAGTTTTAATTTCCATCAGATAATAATTTTAAAGAAATCCTCCTGTTGCAGTGAGAGAAGTGAGTCAGCATGGACTTGGGCATCTTCTGTGTGTACCAAGTGGTCACAGAGAGTCCATATCTGCAGCAGGAGCCTGAAACAGCATGCACTGTGCATGCTGGTTGCTTTTCTGAGCCATTACAATTGCTTATAGCCACCCTGGCAAGCTTTGAGGCCAGTTTCTCAGCTGAGAAGTACAAATGTATTCTCTTCATGTAATTCTCCTTTCTTCCTCTACAATGTGGCATATTAGCATGGGATGGCTTAGCCAGACAGTTCTGAGCATTTGTACCCAAGCTCTGTTATTTAATGCCCTTGTAGTGCTATCTGCAGAATTAAACTGCAACAAATATTATAGTAGCGTACTGTCCAGTACCCTGTGTGGCAAGGGTAGACAGCGAATCCAGCAGAAACCAATCATAGAATCATTTAGGTTGGAAAAGATCATCAAGTCCAACCGTTAGCCTAGCACTGCCAAGTCTGCCACCAAACCATGTCCCTAAGCACCACATCTGCAAATCTTAAATAACTCCAGGGATGGGGACTCGACCACTTCCCTGGGTAGTCTGTCCAAAGGTTGCTTCTCAACCCTTTCAGTGAAGGAATTCTTCCTGATACCCAACCTAAACCTCCTGTGGCACAACTTGAGGCCATTTCCTCTTATCGTCTCGCTGGTTGCTTGGGAGAAGAGATGGACCTCCACCCCACTGTGGCCTCCTTTGGGGTAGTTGTAGAGAGTAATGAGGTCTCCCCTGAGCCTCTTTTTCTCCAGGCTATGAAACCCTAGTTCCCTCTGCCTCTCTTCATACGACTTTTCAATTCACCACTTCCTTATATTTGGAAGTTAACTTTTTGCGATCTCCACTGACGCAGTTTGGAATGTGTGCTGCAGTCTGGGTTTGCTTGTTTTGTTGGGCTCCCATCTAAAAGTAATGGAGCCGGAGCCTCTTGTGAGGCAATGCCTGCTCTTTAGAGTAGCTACCAGACATGGATAGGCTCTGAATGCGTTTTCAAACCAAAAGGCTTGAACTTTTGGGTCTGTATGGTCTTGGGGAAGTGCTGGGGGAAACAAGAGTTCCCTGGACACCTAGGGAAGTAAGTGATGAGGAATCGGCAGGGAAACCCACCCCAGGAGGGCATCTGCTTTGGCAATCAGAGCGCAGGCCTCAGCCTCCCGCTTCCCCTCCCCGCAGGTAGCACGGCCGGGCACGCCATACTTCTACGTGGAGCTGGACACGGGCGAGAAGCTCTTCCACCGCATCCGCCGCAGCTTCCCTCTGCAGTTCGGCAGGTGGGCGCCTCCCTCTCCCCCCTCCCCCGGCCCCTCCGCCGGCCGCTGCCCGGCGCTGAGGCGGCCCCGTTGTGTTCGCAGGGCGGTACTGGCCAGCCCGGCGCTGCTGGCGCTGCCGGAGCGCGCGGACTGGCGGCGTTGCGCCGCGGGGCGGCCCGAGGAGGCGGCGCAGGCCCGCGCCTTCCGCCGCGACTTCCAGCCCTTCGACTTGGCCCTGCCGGAGTGACGTCGGGGCGCCGGGCGGGCGGGAGGGCGGGCGGGCGGCCGGCCGGTGGCGCTGACGCGGCAATAAAGGCGGAGCTGCCCGGGCGCGGAGTCGGCTGCGGCGCCATGGAGCGGGGCGCGGAGCGGGCCCCCCCTAGCAGCGGCCCGGCGCTGCGCGGGCAGCCGGCGGCGAGCTGCGGGCTTTGGGAGATGCGCGACCGCCTGGGCACCGGCGGCTTCGGCAACGTGTGCCTCTACCAGCACCAGGTGGGGCCGGGCGGCGGTGGGTGGGGGGCCGGGGCCGGGAGCGGGCCCGCTGACGGCGCTGCGTCCCGCAGGACACGGGAGCCAAGGTGGCCGTCAAGTCGTGCCGGCTGGAGCTGAGCTTAAAGAACAAGGACCGCTGGTGTCACGAGATCGACATCATGAAGAAGTGAGTACGGAGCAGGGCCCTCGAGTCGCCTCAGCTGCGATTCCCACCCCCGGGCCGGGGCTGGCCGGGGTTTTCCCCGTTGATGCAGCGCTGGGTGCCGCGGCCTCACCTGCCTGACCCCATCCTGGGGATTCGAGGGACGCTGGGCCCTGCCAGCAGCCTTTGTCCTACCCGGCTCTCGTCGTCCCGCGCCTTGCTAGCCTGGTGGCAAAGGAAGCCACTCGCAGGCAGCGCTTTGGAGCCCAATGAGCTGGGACTGGGTGGTTGCCGCTCTCACTCACATTTTCACACAAACCTGTTAATTTGCTGAGCACAGATGCTCAGACACAAGTCTGCAGCTGCTTTCGTGTTGGCTTCTAGGGGGGTTGGGATGTGTACAGAGGAAGAATTTGTCTTCAGGTTCTCCCTGATATCTTTGTCATAGAATCACAGAATGATTTTGGTTGGAAGGGACCTTAAAGATCATCTAATTCCATCATTGTTCCTAGCAATAGTGAATTAGAGGTAGCTCGAGGGCCCCTGCTAGAATCCAGTTGCAGAAATGAATCATTTGTAGTGTACGTGTGTTTTACCCACCTGGTTCCACCTTTCCCGTATAGGTAGACAATATTCTCAAGAAACCCCTGGGCTAGAAAGTGGCTGTACCCATATGCAGAAATAAAGACAAAATGACTTTTCAGGGAATGTGCAGGAGTCCAGAAGCGTGGATCTTTAGGTTCAAAAGTCCTGTGTCTTGGCTTTGAGATGTTTCTGCTTATCATTGGTTCCTGTATCCACAGAATCACAGAATCATTGAGTGGCTTGGGTTGGAAGGGGCCTTAAAGATCATCTAGTTCTAACCCCCCTGCGATGGTCAGGGATGACACAACGTAGAAATTTATGCAATTAGATACCAACTGGTAGGTAGCATTTCTGAGCAAGGATATGTTTGGGGAACATAAATTATACAAGAAAGAAAAAACCTGGTTAGCTGGCAATTTTTATTCCCATTCTTCCAAAAGAGGAGTTGGAGTTTTCATCAAGATCTCCATGTGCCTAGGTTGAACCATCCCAATGTAGTAAAAGCCTGTGAAGTTCCTGAAGAGATGAACTTTCTTGTTAATGGTGTTCCTCGTCTGTCAATGGAGTATTGTTCAGGGGGTGACCTCCGTAAGGTAATGTCTGCTTTGCTTTGCGCTGTGTAGCAAAATGAGTGTGATTAATGCTATGTCCATAGCTGTGGTCATCTGTGAAACCCTGTACGTTCTGTGGCACTTCTCTTTTTAGTACAAGTGCAGGGAAGTAAATGTACAGTGATCATGAGTGGGGAAATACAGTTTGCACTGTTGAAGCCAAATGAGAGACAGCAATCCGTATTACGTTATCTTGAAGCAGTGTATCCTTTTACAGGACTGCTTCAGCATTAGTGCAGCTTCCTGCAGCCTAGATCCTAGCCCCCATTGTGTCTGGCTTTGTTGCTCTGTGTCTGTATCTGTTTAAAATTAATTTGTGTCTCTCTGGTGTTGCATTGCTCGCAGCTTAAGGAAGAATTATTTCGTATTGGGTTGGGGCCACTAGGATTTCAGGGACTTTAGCAGGTTCTTCCTTTCTGATCTGGGAACTGCCCCCTCCGCAAAGCAGCAGCACTCAAGAGAAAGGCAGCAGCTGCATGGCCAGAGAGGAGCTCGTGCTCCATTTCCATTGTAGATAGTTAAGTTCAGGAAGCAGCAGTTTGTTTATGGATGAAGAAGTAAATTTCTGTTGCTTAACATCTACTTAGAAGTTAGCTTATGTAAGCGATCGGGAAGCTTTTTCTGTTAAACTTTTGTTGTTTTTTTCTGGAGCTACATAGCAGACAAACTAGGAAATGTGAGCAGATGTTGAATGCAGTAACTGCGTATCTGTGACAGCAGTTAATGTGTAACTTACTTAGCCTCATTTTATTTTTTAGTGTTGTTTGAAACAATTGGGACATTAAGAGGCTGAAAGGTTAAAGGAAGTGGGTGCACATGAAAATAGCATATTGCAAAGAAAACTCCAAAGAATGGTGACAGTTGGGTGTTGTATTTATGTAGAAGTTTTGGGGACACTTAAAGTTAAATCGGAGCCCAAGAAATTTGGGGTTACATTAGCTCTACCTTCAGTGCAGTGTTTAATTTCTAATGCATAGATGGTGGTACAATTTAAGAAGTAACATGCTTTATTTCACTTGATCATATGTAATGCTTTGTTCCTTAAAAAAAATAACCATGGTTTCTTAGTTCTGATCATACTCGTCTTTGAGTCTTTCTCTTCCAGTTGCTTGGCATTGTGTTTTGCACTACTGCTAATTTCTTATTACACATCCATAATCTTCCATAAAGACAACTTCTGTGTATGGGCTATGCACATATTTTTTGTTTGTGCTTTTCTAGGGTAGTGCTATGGGCTCTGACTCTGATTTCTGACTTTGCCCCATCCTCCTTTGTTGCTCAGTAGAGCAACACCCAGAGTTCAGGGAGCAGGTTTGGTTTCTCTTCCTGTAGAAGTCTGACTCCTGAGATGTTGGAGGCAGGCAGAAGTACAAGGGTACATCAGGTGGCTGCAGAGCAGAGGGTACCTCAGTCATTTATAAAAGTCCTCAGTGGGGGGAAAAAAAAAAAAAAAAAAAGATCACATGCCAGTTGATTCAAGGGCATATGTACTGTCTGAGACAGTAATTTAGGAGGGGGTGTCCTGCAGTGCTTCTACCACATCTTTTCCTAGAGGAAAAATACTCAGGGCAAGGGAGAAGAGACATGAAGGAGCACTTTAGAGTGGGTGCAGAGCTGAGACTCCAAATCGTGGTCCATGATCTGCTTTTTACTTCAGGGTTAACTACGTGGTTTATCTTGGAGTCAGCATGCCTGAGTGCTGAGCAGCTTCTTGCCATTTTGGGAGAGCAGTCAGGAAGGAGACCGTGCTCCAAAACAGGGCTTGGTTAGGTTGCATGCAGGCCTGCCTGAGTCTCTTGTCTTCTGATAGCTTTTATGCTTCTGTGCTATTATTCTAGCAGTCCAACTCTTTTCAACCCTGACAGTGCAGTGAATTTTTGTTTGGTCCAACTTGTTTTCTTTCCTCCCATCCCCTCTTTCATTTCACTCTGTTCAACTAGCGTGACACTTGAACTATGCTGTTTTCTGTGTCATGTTGGCAGGGAATGTAAGATGACATTCTAGACTATTAACTAGCATTATGTAGCATTATGAGGGTAAACATATTTTTCTTTACTGTAGCTGCTCAACAAACCAGAAAACTGCTGTGGACTTAAGGAAAGTCAAATACTGTCTCTGCTTAGCGACATTGGTACGTAGTCTACTGCCTTTCTTGTTTGTTTGTTTTTATGTGTTTATTATGTGTAATGGCATTTTGTTTTTTCAGCTGACCCTGAGAAGGGTACTAACAAGATCAGGGTGCAAAAACAAATTGGGCTTTTGTTCCAGAGGAGGGACCTTGTGTCTGTCCCTCCTGATCACAAAGATGAGAAACTTGCACTAATGATGTGTCTGTGGAAAGGGACTGGAAAAGATGTGTAGTGATCAATTGTGAGTAACTGTAGCATTAAGGTGGCGGTTTTACAGTTCTGAACACTCAGTTCATGGCTCTGCAGATGCCAAGTTCCATGTCAGCTGAAGCCACTTGTACATGCCTAAAAGCAAGAAGCAATCCGAGAAGTGCCAAAGTTGCAGCATGGCTTGTCTGTGTAGGGTTTGCTTAGTAGCAGGGAAATAGTGTTTGGTAAAAAAAAAAAAAAAAAAAAAAAAAGCCATTTCAAGTGGTGGGTATGACACCACTTGAAAAATCACAGGAAACAGTCCAACTCAGAAGTGTTGGAGGCGTGGATCAGGTGTGTGAACTCAAAGGCCCCTCCATATTCACAGCCTGTTTAGCAGCACGCTTCTCTCCTTCCAGTGCTCAGAGGACTTGCAGCTGAATTTCCCAAATTGGATGCAACTCCCATCTTCCTTCATCCCTGTTCCTTTTCCATACACAGACAGAGTTTTGCTGCCTTTGTATTAAATTCATGCTATAGCTGCTTTTCTGTGTCTGCAGTGGCTCCCAAGGCATTTGAAAATGCCATGGAGAAGAAAGGCACAAGTGAAAACTGTTAAGTGTGTAAATGAGTGATAAATCAGTGAAGGCTGGGGGCTTGGCTCTGATGGGATAAAGTGTTGAACTGTGGATAAGGCACATGGGTTGAATTTTTCCCTTATAATAATCCCATAATGAATTTACAGGCATGGCTGGTTAGTACTAGGCTTCTGGATTAACACAATTTGCAGTCTGAATACCTTTTGCATAGCAAAATATAAAGTGATGGAGATAGGAGGTACACTACCTGTCTTGGGCCTTTCAAGGATCTTTTTTGTTTATTTGTTTCCTCTTGGACATCTTCAAGACTGAAAAATCATGACTTAAAACAAAAATAAATTGGATTTTGAAAGTCTTTTTTTGGTCTATGGATTTGTCCTGTCGCAGATCCTTTGTAGAAAAGCTTTTATTTAGCAGTCTGCATTGTTCTTTGGACAGACTCGATTTTTCCCCTTCTCTCCGGCAGGATTTGTGCTGTTTCTTTTTTTGCTAGTGGCTTTACAGTCACTCAAGGCAACTTGCCACAAGGCAAAATCCTGCCCTTTGCCTTTTCTTGGGTGCGTCCTCCTGTTCCCTCCAGCCTCACCCATAACCATGTGAGGAGTAGGCTCTGGAAACCAGCCTGGCTAAAACCTGATTTATTTTTTTCTTGTGCATTTTCCAGCTGGATCAGCTCCGGGATCAAGCTGATCACACAGCCTGATAAATGCTTGAGCTGCCATGGAAGTTGTGGCTGGGAAAGGATAGTTCAGGAACCTGTGTTCATTCTGGGGACAGACCCCATGTAGATCAGCTTAAAGCAACCATGGAATTATGTTTTTAAGGGTGGAAGTGACAAAAGCGATGCTACTTTGAGCACACCGGTTCCCCAGCAGGAGAGGGGATCACCTAAGCCAGTGAGTTCAGTGCTGCTGTTACTGATGGGGCTGCTGCTCCATGCAGTGCTAAGCAGAGGCTACCCAGATGTGAGTCCTTAGCTCCAGCTGTGCTTCTGGCTTACCACAGCTGGACAATCCCCTCTCTGAAGCAGTGATGTGCACTGCACTGCTTCAGGGAGCAGTGCAAGTTTATGAGACGCTTTTTAAGCCACTGTTTGGCAGTACTTCTAGGTCAAAAGAAAGCTGGACTTGTTTCCTTTACATAATGAATGTCAGTGCTTTCTTACAACAATATTTTGCATAACGTCTTAAAAGTATAAATAGGCCTTCTCATTATCTTGTCTTAATTTACCAATGTCTTAGAACAGAGAACATGTAGAGAGGTTTCAGGCAGTCTGCATATTTTAGAGACCTTTTTCTTGTCTGTGTGTCGTGGTTCATTTTGTAACTGTACAGTTTGAGAAGAATTCATCTCCCTTCTCTCTCACCTTTAAGGCAAGGGATTTGACCTATGGTTATACAACAAGATCTAAACCCCACTGTGACCTCCATTTTTGCAGAACAGAGGAACAGGGCTTGTTTAGTCCTGTATCCATACACTTAAAGCTAATAAATCTAAGTCAAGTTCTTAGTGATGATTTTAAATGAAAATGTGCTGCTGTCAACCCTAAAATCTGAAACGTTCGATTTTTATTAACAATGTCTTTAATCAGTGTATTTTTTTTCTCTTAAATCACATATGTCTTTCAGGGTCTGGTATCCAGTATTTGCATGAAAACAAAATTATACACAGAGATTTAAAGCCTGAAAACATTGTTCTACAGGATGAAGGTGGGAAGGTAGGTCAGGTGGCCTCTGTCAGCAGTGTTCCAGCTGTCATTTCTAGAAATTGTCAGCAGCTTTTTGTTGCCTGAGAGAAATTAAAGAGAGCAGGTACTTTCTGGCATTGAACTGGGCTGAAAACTCAATTCTGAATTTGTGAAAAGTTCGTATCTTTTTGGAGAATCAAATCCTATTTTGCTTATTCTGAAAACCATGTCAAACAACTTTTGCTTCCATTAAAGAACCTTTCATGCAACAGAATATGAATGATGTGAGATTGTACCCTATGATAACGGTACATTTGTGGGGTTGACAATTGCATGTACAATCAAACTAGTTCAAATAGACAACCTAGGGGATTTTTTAATAAAAGAGGTTTTCTTTATTGGTACTGTTTTAATAAATAACTTCAAATGCCAAGATAGAAAGCTAGATACAGCCAAGCTATAACTGGCCAAGCTTCTATAAATAGAATCTAAGCTGAGTTAGGTGAATGAGGCCAGCTTACATGGTGAAACAGCAGGCTTTAACACTGTGTCACATTCCAGTGTTTCACCATGGACTTTTTCTGGAATTTCTGTTCTTTCCCCCTTCTTAGGTGCATCCTTTGGATGTCACTGAACAGGTTTGGTTTTGTTTGTTTGTTTTGTTTGTTGTTTGATGAACTATTTAAACTGCTTTCAGATTGTTCACAAAATAATAGACCTGGGTTATGCAAAGGACCTGGATCAAGGAAGTTTATGCACTTCATTTGTTGGAACATTGCAATATTTGGTAAGATGGTGGGGTGATGTATACAAATACTTTGTTATTACCACATTTTATAGAATCATGGAAGCATGTGTCAGAACCTGCACAGGTTCCTTGTCAGCCTCCAGCTGGCACCGGGGCTGGCACCAGCTCTAGGTCAGGGCGGCTGTGGCCTGAAAACGCTGCTTTCAAAATGTCTTTTTATGCTGTTTTCTAGGCTCCTGAACTCTTTGAGAACAAATCCTACTCTGTTACTGTTGATTACTGGAGCTTTGGAACAATGGTGTTTGAGTGCATTGCAGGATTTCGACCTTTCTTACATAATCTACAGCCATTCACCTGGTAAGACATTCTCAAGAGGACCTAATGTCTGTTGTGTGTAGTGAGGGGACTGTGTGAACCAGAATTACGGATTTATTGTTGGTTGCATGCTGAGGCTGTTGGTCTGTTCAGCTTTGCAGAAGCAGGTGTCTCTTCCATGTCATCAATGATGATTCAATTGGCTATTTATACATACTGTCATAGGTGCTGGTTACCTCATGTGATAGCCTCTGGGTATAGCAGTTCCTCCAAAAGGGAAATTCGAATTAAAAAAAATAAATTATAAACCAGTCAGTTAAATGATGGTGCATTGAAGCAGCTGCAGTGTCAGAAAAATTTCAGGTATGGGGAGGAGTCATACAGTCCTGTATTCACCTAGGCTGTGAGGTTACTTGTGTTTTAGCAATAAATAACACACACCAGACTATGTGTTCTGTAGTAAATACATAGGATGCGCTTTTAAATAACTTAACAAAAATGAGGACTAAAAGACTTTAGCCTGCATGTGGAAGTTTCTTCTTGCTCTTTGATAGCTACAACAAGGGGCAGAGATGCTTATTTATGTATTTCCACTTCTTACCTTGCAATATCAGTACTGTATGTAAGCCAGGTATTTAAAAGGGTGATTCTGCAACAGAACAAACATTATTTTATTATTTTAGTAATTCAGTATTTGTCCCACTTTTTTCAACATACGGAAAACTTGCCCTGGGGTCAGTGAATGGTTACCTGTTGATACTTTTGTTTAATGCTCTTCAGGTGTTGCTGCAAGCAGGTATGAAAATGTTTCCAGAGGCAGAGATAATTGCAAGGGTTCATTTCTTCCTCTTGGAGGTAGTTGTTCTAAGTGGATTGTTTGGAAATGTCTTCTTTGCCCTGAAAGAACAGTTTATTTTCTAAAGTTAACTATAATTTGGCACTTCCTGATGATGCCAAATTTAACTTGTCCCTTTACAAAAGTAAAACTGTTAGTATATCCACAAATTATTTTCTAGGCATGAAAAAATCAAGAAGAAGGATCCAAAGCACATATTTGCTTTTGAAGAGATGAATGGGGAAGTTCGTTTTAGTACTCATTTGCCACAGCCTCACAGTGTCTGTGGGTAAGTGTGATGATGTGATTACAAGTGATAATTTTTGGCTTGCCTTTAAAACAGAAGGGTCCTTCTTTCTTCTAAACGCTGTTTGAGCCCTCAGGCAAGCTACCATTTGCAGTTAAGTAATAGGGTATGGGAAACATAAGCCCCATTTTTAATAAGGGAACGAAGGAAGACAAGGGGAAGTATAGGCCAGTCTGTCTTATCTCTGTGCCCAGCAACATCATGGAGAAGATCCTCCTGGAAACTCTGCTAAGGCACATGGAAAATAAGGAGGTGATTGGTGACAGCCTACATGAGTTCACTCGGGGCAGATTGTGCCTAACAAATCTGGTGGCCTGCTGTGATGGGGTGTCCTGGTTTCACCTAGGATAGAGTTAACTTTCCTCCTAGTAGCTGGTATGGTGATCTGTTCGGGATTTAGGATAAGAATAATGTTGATAACACACTGATGTTGTAATTTTTGCAGAGCAGTGCATACACTAAGTCAAGGACTTTTCAGCTTCTCACACTGTCCTGCAAGTGGGCAGGCAATGGGTGCAGCAGGAGCTGAGAGCGGACAGACCCAAGCTGGCCAAAGGGGTATTCCATACCATCTGCCAGCATGCTGAACAGTTAATATGGGAGGACTGGCTGGGGTGGGGGGACCGGCTGCTCGAGGATAGGCTGGGCATTGATCAGCGGGTGGTGAGCAAATGGCTGTATGGTGCTTAGGTGCTGGTTGGGTTAAACCACAACATGGGGTTACAGCATTGGTGAATAGGGGAAGAGCAGCTGACATCATCTACCTGGACTTGTGCAAAGCATTTGACACTGTCCCCCATTATATCCTTGTCTTTAAATTGAAGAGACATGGATTTGACGGATAGACTACTCGGTGGGTAAGGAGTTGGCTGGATGGTTGCACTCAAAGAGTTGCAGTCAATGGCTCGTTGTCGAGGTGGAGACCAGTGACGAGTGGTGTTCCTCAGGTGTTGGTGTTGGGAGTGGTGCTGTTTGACATACTTGTCTGTGACATGGACAGTGAGATCAAGTGCACCCTCAGCAAGTTTGCTGATGACACCGGTTGACACACTGGCGGAAAGGGAAGGGATGCCATCCAGAGGGACCTGGGCAGGCTTAAGTGGGTCCTTGTGAACTTCATGAGGTTCAACAAGGCCAAATGTAAGGTCCTGCACCTGGGCTGGGACAATCCTAAGCCCAAATCTAAGATGGGCAGGCAGTGGATTGAGAGCAGCTCTAAGGAGAAGGACCTGGGAGTGTTGGTTGATGAGAAGCTCAACAAGAGCCAGCAATGTGCTCTTGCAGCCCAGAAAGCCAACCATATCCCAGGCTGCACCAACAGCAGTGTGGGCAGCAGGGTGAGGGAGGGGATTGTTCCCCTCTGCTATGCTTTTGTGAGACCCCACCTGGAGCCCTGTGTTCAGCTCTGGGGCCCTCATGACAAGAAGGACATGCATGGACAGATTAGAGCGAGTCCAGAGAGGGCCACAAGGATGGTCAAAGGGCTGGAGCACCTCTGTTACAGAGAAAGGCTGAGGCAGTTGGGATTGTTCAGCCTGGGGAAGGCTCTGGAGACCATACAGCAGCCTTCCAGTATCTAAAGGTAGTCAACAGGAAAGCTGGAGAGGGACTCTTTGTCAGGAAGTGTAGTGATAGGACAAGGCGAAGGGGCTTTAAACTAAGAGAGCGTAGGTTTAGATTAGACGTTAGGAAGAAATTATTCCCTGTGAGGGTGGTGGGACACTGGCACAGGCTGCCCAGAGAAGCTGTGGATGCCCCACCCCAGCAGTGCCCAAGGCCAGGTTGGATGGGGCTCTGGGCAGCCTGGGCTGATGGGAGGTGTCCCTGTGCATGGCAGGACTTGGAAATGGATGGGCTTTAAGTTTCCTTCCAACCCACACCATTTTGTGATCCTATGAATAGCCTCTAGCCACAGTGGCTCTTTTTTTGATACTTTGGGCTCTCCAATGGGAGTGGCGGTATAAATAATACGGTAGCAGTTCACCTTGCAGCGTGAGCTCTGTCACTGCTTTCTGCCCATTATCACATGGCCACTGAGTAATATCTACCTGAAAATTTGATGGTATTAAATCTCAAAAAACAGGTCTTAAACATTTCTTATATAACTTAGTCATGGGTACTTGAATTAGCTGCTCTGTGAAAGCAAAGGCTTCTAGTACTTGTGATGGATAAAAACTGCAGCAAGCCCAGCAAAGGACACAAAGATGGTCAGAGCCTGATGAGCATATTAAAAAAAAGAGGTCCCTGAAGCTGGGTTTGTTCAGACCAACAAAGAAGGCAAAGGGGGATCTGATTTTTGTCTGCTGCTGTCTAGTGGGTCATTAGAGAGACAATGGATTCAGACTAACCAGGGGGCAAAATGAAAGGACAGAAGACCACAGTGCAAGTTTCAAAAAGGGAAGTAAAATTTGACATAAGAAAAAGTTTCCCCATGCTAGTAATGGATTCACGGGACAGGCCCAGGCAGTGGAAATTCTTCATGCTTATATGCTTGATACAGCCCTGTGCAGCCTGCTGGATCTGTGGCACTGGCCCCTGCTGGAAGCAATGCCCAGACTGAGAGACCTCGGGGAGTGCCTCCAACCCAAATTAAGAAGGAAGAATTAAGGATTCTGACCAAGTCAGAAGTCAGACTCAAGTTATTTGTCACTTGTCTAAAGACACACGTGCTGAAGTGCCCAGCAGGTGCAGCACAACTCATTGGCACTGGCAAACTTCTAGGAAAAGTACTGAAGTTGAGAATGAAATATAACTAGAGTTATGTAGTGCTTTGAGCTTTATGCACTGTGTACTACTATTCTTCAAGATGTTCTTGTAATCTTACTGCTTTTGTAAGACTCTGGTTTCCTAAGTGGGTTTAGTGTGGCAGAATATCTGCCTTCTCTTTCTCATGACTCTTCTGTTTATGAAGTTGTTATTGTTTAGTTTAATTGTAGAACCCATGGAAAACTGGTTGCAACTGATGCTGAATTGGGATCCACAACAGAGGGGTGGAGGTTTTGATCCTGAGACCAGTCGTCCAAAGTGTTTCGTAGTAATGGATCACATACTGAATTTGAAGGTGAGTGTAGTTTTTTTGGGTTTACTGAAAGCTGAGGACAGAAATTGCATTCAGTGGAGCAAGGCTATAATCCTGGCATCATGCAACTTGTGGATCATGAGGAATGTTTTTGTTGGTATTGGGAAGTGTATATGCAGCCTGTCCAGTACATATTTGAAGGCAAAATATCACCAGTTATATTAATCTCTCTAGAAGAATGGCCTTCCTATTCCTGCCTGTCATCTTAGTAAGGACTCAGCAAGCTCAAGTGATGGTTTAGTATTTTCTAACGACTCTTATTTTTGAACACTGTTACTGATGCTGTCATTTCCAGGCCCATGTGCTACTACGTGGAGTAGAGGAGAGATTATGTTCATTTGGCTGTTCCCCTACAAGTAATTTATTGGAGCTTTGCTTCAGTGAGACTAGCTGAGGCAAATGTGTGCAGAAGCCAGAGGACATTTTGGTCTGATCTGGAAGGATTCCAGAGGAATTGGAGACAGAAGCAAGAAATGTTGTGCCAATAATTGGGACTTGAAAAAATCTGTATATTGTGGTGGGGTTTGGGTCCTACAGTCTCCACCCAGATACAGTAAAACTAGAGAAAGCAATGAGAAGATAGGCAGAGGTGTGTAAATGCTTTTTTTATATGGAGGAATTAAAAGATGTGAGACTCCCCTTCTTAGGAGCGATGTTGGCCAACATCAGAGACAACACGACTGAAGATGGCCTTTTTTCTAGCTTGTTGCTATTCTTTTGATGTAATTAAGCTGCGGCATGGCTTATGAAAGCTGTTAGTAGGTTTGATCATAGTTTTCTCTGACATTAAAAGTTAAAGGCCCAGGCTTTGAATTTTTTTGTTATGGGGTTTTTCCTTGATTATTGTGGCCATCAAAACTCAAATGATGCTCTTAGCCTAACTTACATTTATTGCTACATACTCCCTCCAACACCTTTGTGTCCTTTGTCTTTGACAGTTAATTTGTAATTAACTTGTACTCTTTTTACAGATTGTACATATCCTAAATATGACCTCTGCCAAGATTGTTTCATTTCTCTTGCATCCCGAGGAAAGCCTTCATTCCCTTCAGACTCGGATTGAGTATGAAACTGGAATAAGTACTGGTAATCAGGAACTGCTTTTGGAAACAGGAATTTGCCTGGACCCCCGGAAGCCTGCTTCCCAATGTGTTATTGATGGCGTAGTAAGAATGATTCTGTTCATTTAACGTCTTCCACATTCTCAGGAAATGTAAAATCTTAGGAAAGATTAATTGCCTTGTTCTCTCCCCACTGGAGAGTTTACTCTATGCAGCATTATTTTCTTTATTGGGTAATGTAAATTAGGTTCCTGTGGTTATACTCTAAATCTTTATTTAAAGTAACTTGCTAGCAAATGGTCCTGTGTTTCTGTAGATCTATCAAAAAGTGTTTTTTTAAGGCACCAGATGAGTTTCTGTCAACAATAATTAGTTCATGTTGTAACCAGGATTTCTCTTGTTCATGTTTTTTTTTTTGTCCCCAGAGAGGCTGGGATAGCTATATGGTCTATTTGTTTGATAAAAGCAAAACTGTCTATGATGGACCCTTTGCTTCTCGGAGTCTGTCTGACTGTGTAAATTACATTGGTAAGTAATGCTGGAGGACCCCTTGGACCTGAAAGCATTGCTTCTCACTTAATATGGAAGTAGATTTACTTTGCAGATCTCTGTGTGTATCTTGAAGGGCAGCCTGTAGTTTAAAGAGGACTGTTTAAGAACCTGGAGCAGCCTAACAAAGTTTAATCTACAGTGCTGTATTTCCACGTTTTGTAGATTTAACAGGTCAAAGCATTTATTGCCTGACCTACTATACCTCTACGAAAGAAAAAACAGTGTCAAAGGACAGAAGACATCTGCAAGGATGCTGCATTTAAAGGAAATGCCTCATGACACGTACCAGTTAGTGTTAAATAGATTAATTTTCTTTGGCCTGATTCTGCAGGATTTCCCTGTCTCCTTTTACTGCCACTCAGGTCTATTCTGTGTGTTTGTTTGTTTGTTTTCTGTATGTTCGGCTGTTTTATTCTGGTGAATCCCCTTGTATTGCCCTATTCTGCTGAATGTCATGGGGCTAAGGCTTTTTACAGCACGCTCATTGATATCCCAGTGTACTGACAGTTCCTCAACTCTATAGGGGAACCCACGTGAATCCTACATCTTTTCCTTAGGTATCTACTTCAGGAATCTAGAGGGAAATGTAAAGAAGATTGGAAGGCAATTTCAGATGTTCAGAAACACATGTCAGGACAGTGACCAGTGTCAATTGGTTAAAGAGAAAAACTAAATTTGCTTTGATAGCTTAAGCAAGTGCTTCAGGTAACGGAGTTATTGGATAAAACCAATCATGGGTTCTGCCTTCTGCCATGTTTCATGTGGTGTTAGTCCATGACTTGTAATGTCAAAAACCAAAATGCTCAAAGAAATCTTAGCTGTGAATTTAAACATGAGCTACTGCCTGGTCAGTACCTGGGAACTGTAACATGAAAAGCTTCTATGTGCTTAAGCATCACCATGTAACAAATAAGCAGCTCTTACGTATCCTGATCTCTTAGTTTACGCACCTAAATCAGGAATTGGGAAAGGTGTAAGCACTAGGCTCCTTTTATAGAGTTATTCTTTCATTTATGTACAGTCATGTTTTTCTTGCATTCAGTACAGGATAGTAAAATCCAACTGCCAATTCCTCAGCTGCGCAAGGTATGGGCAGAAGCAGTTCACTACGTGATTGGCCTAAAAGAAGATTATAGCAGGCTTTTCCAGGGCCAGAGAGCTGCCATGTAAGTTGTTATTCCTAATTCAGGAGATAAAGTATTATATAAGCATGAAGACTGAATGGAAATTTAAATCTCAGGGGAGTTTTGATTACCAAAAATTTTACAGCTCTTTGCTACTCTTCTGTACTTTTACATTATAAAGCGTATCTGGGCTTGGAAATAGTTCCACTCCGTGAATTTTACTGCATAGTTCCTGATGTTGATAATAATTAAAGCTGAACCTTGAATATAGTCACAGACTTCCAGAATGGCTGAGTTTGGCAGGGACCTCTGGAGGTTATCCGGTCTAACCTCTGCTCAAGCAGCTTCCTCAGGACCACATCCAGACAACTTGGAAAGTTCTCCAAGGAGGGAGACCCCACAACCTCTCTGGGCGACCTGTGCCAGTGCTCCGTTACCCACGCAGTAAAAAATTGTTTCCTGATGTTCAGATGGAACCTCATGTGTTTTCATTTTTGGGCCATTGCCTCTTGTCGTGTAACTGGGCACCACTGAAATGAGCCTGGCTCATTCTATACCCTCCCTTCAGGTATTTGCACATGCTGATCCTCAGTCAGCCTTCTCTGCTCCAGGCTGAACAATGTCTGCTCCCTCAGCCCATCCTCATAGGAGGAGGGCTCCAGTCCCTTAATCATCTTTGTTGGACTCTGCAGTAGCTCCACATCTCTCCTGTACTGGGGAGAGCAAACCTGGAACCAGCACTCCAGGTGTGACCTCACCACAGTTGAGCAGAAGGGAGGGATCACATCACCTCCCTTAGCCTTCTGGCAGTGCTCCTCCAGCGAAGCCCATGACAGTTGTTTCACAGAATCCACTGAACTGGTGACAGCATCTATGGAACTGTTCGCTACATTTGTAGGTTTTATCCTATGACTGAGTGGCAGAATGGGCACTGTTCTATATCTCAAATGATGAAAAAGGTGACATCATTCACATGGAGCCACATGTCCTACAGGAGCCCATATATGCTAAAAAGAGTCCACACTGCAAAACTGTTTAATGGGGGGGGAGGGAGGGGAAGAAGGAACCATGGAAGTACTTTCTCTTTTGCTTGCTGAGCATCTGCAGCTTCTGTGGATGTGAGTCTGTGGCCCCAGTGAGACTCCCTGTTCCAAAGATCTTAGGCAATTTTTTGCTGTGTCTTTCCTTCAGGTGATGTGACAGTTTCTTTGAGCTCTGGCTACATAAGTTCACGTACACTTTTCAACTAACATGTGCTGTTCTTGTTTCATTTGTTAGGCTGAGTCTCCTTCGGTATAATGCCAACCTAATCAAAATGAAAAACAATATGGTATCAGCATCTCAGCAACTGAAAGCAAAGCTGGAATTCTTTCATCAGAGCATTCGCCTCGACCTGGAGAGATACAGTGACCAGATGGCTTATGGCATATGTACGTATTTATGTAATAACTCACCTGAGTTTCTTTTCTGATCCTGTAAAGAATCAGGTTGACAATGAAGGACTGTGGGTAGGAACTAGCTTAAAATAAAATGAATGCAGGAGCTTCCATTCTGTTCCTCAGCATCTTTATGTTTTTACTGGGAGCAAATGGAAGAGAAGAGTTTGGCACAGGCAAAAGCAGGAAGATAATAAGTAAAAGATGTCTGCATACGTTCAGGCACGGTGAAACAAGCAGATTGTTCCCCACTAATCATACCAAGCAAAGAAAATGAAGGAACATTGGGCTCCTGTAGCTCATATGGCTCCATGTGAATGATGTCACTTTTTTATCATTTAAGATATATAACACTGCCCATTGTGCCACATACTCATGTTGTAAGTATTTGCTATTTATTTTTTCAAAGTCTTACTGATTTGGAATGGTCAGCAGGCATAAAGTGAAGGGCAGAGTTGCTGCACTTGATGTGCAGTAGGTGGGCTACTAACCATCTGTGGCAAAAGAAACCAACATGGTAATTGTAACACTGTTTTGAACAGTACTGAAAGAGCAATCTTGTGGTAGTTGATATCAGGAGGTAGCACAAGTCAGGTTGAAATATTAGGTAAAAAAAAAAAAAAGCCCTAACTGCAGTTTTAATGTTGTAGAAATGTTTGGATCTTACAAATATTATTCAGGGGACAGCAGCAATATGCATAGTTTGGACATACGGCTAGAAAATGAAACTTGAGTCAAAAATTTTAACTGGGCAGAAAGATGATGATGGAAAATAGAAGTACTGTGAACTGTTTTTGTACAGTCTGTGTTTAATCAAATGTGGCAGTTGTTGAGCTTAATAATGGTGTTTAAAGACTCAAAGCCATTTTAGTCCAGTGATGGCAAACAAATCCTAACAGTTTGCTTCAAGTTAACATCAGCTCTGAGTTTCTGTTACATTGTGACTTTGCTGTCTCTCTCTGATCTCTGGATTTATGGCTCCTGCTTGGAGATTTGGCCTTATGCTGTTTGTGTTTAAATTCAACTGATAGATGCAAAGTTCAGGTCACAATTTATTTTTGTTTTCTATAGCTTTTTGTAAGTTAACAAATCTCTTCTGTTAAGCTTCAGAAAAGATGCTCAAAGCATGGAAGGAGATGGAAGAGAAGGCTTCTCAGTGTGCCCAGGTAGGGGATATTAAAGAGGCTTTTTTTATCTCTGTGAAGGAGGAGGTGACAGGAACTTTAACTGTTGTGTATTGCTTTGTCCCGTTAGTCTCTTTGATACACTTTATCCTGTGAGAATGAGAAAATCATGGCTACAGGCAGGAGCATTAAAAAGAAACAGTCCTCAGTCACAAGGTTGTTTGGATTTATTGGTTTGAACAAAACAAATGCAAATTTCACCAGACTCGGTTGTCTCTATAGGAGAGTAGACTATGTGATATGTTATTTATTGCAGAGAAGAAACAGAGTTGCTATAGCCAAGAGTCTTTGTTGGTTTTGTTACACACAAAAGTTTGCATTGCTGAAGTTGAAAATAGTACCGATCCCTTACTAAACAGTGGTTTCAAAATTGCAGTACTTCATTTAGGAGTACAGACATACATTTGTTTGGATTTTGCAAGTAAATATGCAAATTAGGTTTTGGTAAAAGAAATTAAATCATAGAATCATAGAATATCTTGAGTTGGAAGGGACCCATAGGGATCATCAAGTCCAACTCCTGGCACCACACAGGTCTACCCAGAATTTTAGACCATGTGACTAAGTGCACAGTCCAAATGCTTCTTAAACTCCAACAGGCTTGGTGCAGTGACTACATCCCTGGGGAGCCTGTTCCAGTGTGCGACCACCCTCTCAGTGAAGAACCTCTTCCTGATGTCTAGCCTAAACCTCCCCTGTCTCAGCCTGACACCATTCCTGCGGGTCTTATCACTGGTGATTAAGGAGAATGGGTTGGCGTCTGCCCCTCCACTCCCTCTTGTGAGGAAGCTGTAAACTGCGATGAGGTCTCCACTCAGCCTCCTCTTTTCTAGGCTGAACAGGCCAAGTGACCTCAGCTGCTCCTCATATGTCTTCCCCTCTAGGCCTTTCACCATCTTTGTAGCCCTCCTCTGGACACTCTCCCAACAGTTTTACATCCTTTTTGTACTGTGGTGCCCAGAACTGAACACAGTACTCAAGGTGAGTCTGCACCAGTGCAGGTGCATTCTTAAGAAATTCAGAGTGGAACTAGAGCTAGTTCTTACTCAGAGTTGTCCTAATGGATGTCTTCATTTGTGGACAGTTGAGCTGGCATAATGGCTTTCTGTTTCTCAGAGAGTTAGTCCTACAAGAAGGTTTAGTTGAAATTTATCTACTATTTAGAATTCTGATCTCCATTTTTGAGGAATGAGCATTTTAATTCTACTTCCTCTGAAAGCAGTGAGGAGTTGGACTAATTCTGCTTACAGTTCTGTCCAGACCTTAATAGGGAAACAGTAAACTTCTAGCTATGAAAATTAGGTTCGGAAGTAGGGTGACTGTAAAAGTTTATTGTCAAAGGCTGTTGTTTCTTCTTTTCTAATGGAAGCTGCAGCTTGTTCCGACCTGTTCCCCTAGGGGCTCTCCATGGGCTGCAGCATGGATGTCTGCTCTGACATGGTCCTCCACGGGCTGCAGGGAAACATCTGCTTTGGTGCCTGGAGCACCTCCTTCCCTCCTTCACTGGTCTTGGTGTCTGCAGGGCTGCTTCTCTCATACTTTTCTCACTCCTCTATCACTGCTGTTGCACAGTGTTTTTTGCCCTTCCTTAAATAGGTTATGACAGCACCACTGATAGCATCTCTACTTTGCCCAGCAGCAGGTAACTTTTGAAGCCAGCTGGAACTGGCTCTGTCCAGGATGGGGGCAGCTCCTGGTCTCTTTGCACAGAGGCCACTCCTACAGCCCCGTGCTACCAAAACCTTGTCACGTAAACCCGATACAGTTCCTTTTAGAAAGCAAGAAAGATAGAATGGAAGCTGCTTCTAGGAGAATAATTCAAAGCTGTTGATGGCTGTTTCCAGAAAACCAAGAGCATCAGCATTTGTTTGCTTTGCAGAGTATCAGAATTATGTTCTGTCTTCAAGCTGTGTAGTCCAACAAGTAGTCACACCACATAACATTTATCAGGAATGGAAAATATTTTACCATGTAATGTACAGTAGTATCCTAGACTGTCTAGAGGGCACCTTAACTTCTGTGAGACACCATTAGTCTGTGTAGTGAGCCACGGTGCTCCAGATAGGGCCTCTGACAACAGTTCACAATTTTCTCACAATCTGATTTTCTTTTGACCATGTGTGATTTCTCTTCTTGGTTTGTTCTTTACTTTCAAGATGTCTTTTCTGGTCAAGGGGTCACATCCCACTTACACAGCCTCATGCCAAGTACTTCTGCAGCTTCAGCACCAAGTACTTTCTAGAAAATACTACTTCTGCAGATCCTACAGCCCCGAGTCAGAAATAAAAAGCTGAAATATCCCAAAATACTCTCTCAGGAAGGCAGTTTCTCCACCACCCAGTTGTGTTGTGTGATCAGTGCCCAGTTCATGGTACAAAGATGTTAGCCTGTGTCTTCTCTACCATGCTACCAGAGATCTCTGGTGCGTGTCAGGCACCACTTGGCTAGTCTTCATGCTCAAGAAGTTTGTTGATGGTTGCTTCATCTAAGTCATGTGGGGAGCTTCATATGAGGTTGGTACCTTGCTCTGAGCAAGGTGTGAAATACTAGAAATATATCAGACCAAAATACAGGTTTATGTTATGACCCCAGCATATGGAGGTGTACAGTAAATGTGAGAACATTCTTCGTTCATTCTGTAAGAGCGTGGAAAAATTCTCTATTGCTGGAACATTTGTAGAGCCAGTGTGTGTGTGAAGTGTGCGTCTTAAAGCGCTGAGATTTATATAGAAGTTGTTTTTTCTCATCCAGTGTAATTGTCAGAGATGTGGATGTAGGTGATACCATCACTGAGAAGGTACTAATAGTGACCTCAGTTATTACAGCAGCAGCCATGTTGAAGAGCCTTTGTCTCCTGAAGTCTGCCCGTTACCCAAATGTGTATTCTAGAAATTTTTATCTCCTTCAGTTTGATTTGCAGCTATGTTTCCCCATTAGGCTGAAGATATCGGATATCTAGATGAACAGATCATGGCTCTGCATACAGAGATTGTGGAGCTTCAGAAGAGTCCATACGCAAGACGCCAAGGAGAAGTCATGGAGAGTCTGTAAGTCCTTTGCTTGCTGTTTTTGTTGTACATGAATGGATTTTGTGGACTTCGGTGTTTGAGCATTATTTTTTGTCTTTTGTAATGGCTGTTCTGTCAGCACTTTAGAAATGCACTCCTCACTTTTTTTGCAAACTGAGTATACAAACTAGCTTTGCAATCAGTTTAAGATCATTCTGCTGGTAAGAGGGAAAGTCCCACTTTCTGTAGTGTATGCTCCTCCTTCCTCTTGAAGATCAACTGATCAGTTAGCAACATAGTAAGGCAGATTGACACTGATCTGTCGGAAAGCTAGATGTCCAAGAAAGATTAGCATTCAGTCACAGGAGCAAGCTTACCTAGCATGTCTAACTTAATTGCAGCCACACAATAACTAGACTTGGGGAACCTTGGAGAACATAGCTGGAGGGAACAGGATGCTTTTCTGTTATTGACTACAAGACTTCATCTAAGAATAGGATGGGCCTAAGATACTCATATCTTGGTCTCAAATTAAAAATGCAGAGGATATTTTTCTGGCACTGGGGAAGAGTGAATTTACAGTGTTTCATGAGAAAATTAGGAGTTCATTGTAAAATCATGTTAAATATCTTAAGTATGATTTCAGAGCAAAGATAAATAAAAACTCATGAATACTTTAATATTTTGGAACTTTAGTATTTTTTAAAAAGTGTTAAAATATGGAAGAGTGAACAGATACTAACTGATGTTAAGAAGTGCTAGGAAGCAATTATCGTAGTTCAAGCTGTTGTTGAGAGCACAGCTGACAATTATAAAAGAGAGGGGTCAAATAGCCACCAAGGTTAAATATGTTAATTTAACCTGTATTGAGTATTCTGAGAGGAAACATACCTGTTCGTGGCATGTTCTCCCCACCCTTCTGTGCAGCGCTAGGTCGGCTAAAGTTACTTTTTGTCAGTGGAGGAAGTGCTGGAAGGGAGATGCCACCTCTTGCGGCAGTAGCCCATATTCAGATCAGCTTAAACTAATGAACGTGCCTCCTAAAATGTTGTTTTTAGTACATGGACCATGCAAGGCTGCATCAGCTATTTTCAGGGTGCTTAAAGCATGCTATAAGCCATTGATTATGCTAGTCTAAAGCTATGAAGATGAAGTTCTGCGCTGCTGTTCTTAATGAGGAGTGGAGCAATTCGGGTCTCATGATCTTTACTTTTTTTCAGGGTGTAGCAAAGCATACCACAGAGCATCAGCTTAAGATTTGATACATCCACAAGATGCACATGGATCCTGTGTGATGCATCAGACTGGATGTGCACTGGATGCTAACCTCTTTTTCCCTGTGCAGCAGGAGAAGAGAGCACCTCTTCCCTGTCTTATGCATGAGTCCCAAGACAGATAACTATCCAGTATGCTAGAAATTATGTACATGAGAAGAAACTTGCGTGATGTCTTGGAACCATATTGGAGTGATCTAGGGGCAGTTAATGAAAGAGGCCTGGTGAGAGCCTAAGTGCAGTGTCAAAACTGGCTAAACTGGCTAAAAGTTTGTGACCAACTTTTGATTTAGAAGTGAAGATTTGTTCAAAGGTAGAAGTTTCAGTGTTCGGCTTCTTTTGAAATATTTGAGAGAAGGAACATAGACTTAATGGCAAGTTGAAAAACACTCTTGTCCTATTGTTTTTGATGTGGCTGTCTTTCTGTTTGCAGAATTTCACTGTAAAATTGACCAGGCAAAGTAAGCAGAACAGGAACAAGAATTTTTCAGGCAGTTGCGCAGAAGTACCTATAGCTGAGAATTAAGTTTCACAATTAAAGATACCACAGAATTAATACATATCTGAGCCACATGAAAATTTGCAACTGAAAATAACCTCCAGTTAGTGTGGTTGTCTGAGAAGAAAATGCATAATCACAGGAAAAGAGAGACTGCTTTTAGGGAAGTCTTGGCTTCCAGGAAGACTGTTACTGTATCCCAAATACCACACTTGTGTACTTGCAACAGAAGAAGGCAGCATCTCCAATGTATGAGGTTCAGCAAGGCATATGTTAATTATAATGTTGTTGTGTTGTTTTTTTTCTTGAGTCATCTCTTTGATACATGTACGAATAATTTTTTTTTTTTTTTTTAAGGGAACAGAGAGCCATAGACCTGTACAAGCAATTAAAAACAAGACCACCAGGTATGGAAGGAGATTGTTCAAAGACTGTTCTGCATTTGTACCTGACCACTAATTTTTGCTAATTTTTCTGAACTCAAATCCTGCAACCCTGAAAATATTGTTTAGGAGAAGGCAAATTATTGTATTAAAGTTAACCAGACTCAAGAGCATACCTCAAGCTGATCTCTTCTTGCTCAGCCTAGAGCTCTCCCAAATTCCTGTAGCACTGTTGCTCAGACATGAGTTTGTCCTACAATTTTCAGACTTGGAGCATCAGCCTTGAAGAAGTCTGTCTGCCTCCAGGCTTTTTTTTTTTTTCCTATCCCAGTTACAGGGTAGTCCTTTATTCCCCCCAGATTCAGGAAGAACTCTGTCATCGCTCCAGTCAAAGGGCAGTCTCTCTTCTCCTCCTTCTCCTACCTCTTAGTTATACTGGATGGAGCCCCATGTCTGGGTGTTAGGTGTTCTGAACGTAGTAGCTCATGAGCAGGAAGAGTCAGTTACTTATGTGTTTGGCAACCACCTGCAGACCTTATTGAAACCAGTATCTGGGCAGCAAGAATTGCTGTAATTGTATACGCACCTATGGAAGGGGGACATTAAGGAAAAGCTGTGCCTAATGAGAGATTTTAGCTGATTTCAGAATTTTTAAATTGTTTCAGTTTATGTGGCTGCACGTGTTCAGTGACTTGGTGCTGGGCATTTGTGTCCACAGTGGCTCCTCACTGAAGAGTGTTATACTTATATGGTGATTGATGTCCCTTCCAGATCATGCCTACAGTGACAGCACAGACATGGTGAAGATTATTGTGCAGACAGTTCAGAGTCAAGACCGAGTTCTCAAGGAACTCTTCGGCCATCTCAGGTACTTTATGCAGAAAAACAAACGAATGCAACTTTCCTGCTACAAAGATAAAAATACTGAAAGGAGAGGAAAACCATGGAGAACAGAACCCAGATGATGTGTTCACAAATGTGAGCTTCTC
This sequence comes from Nettapus auritus, assembly GCA_011076525.1. Taxonomy (NCBI): domain Eukaryota; kingdom Metazoa; phylum Chordata; class Aves; order Anseriformes; family Anatidae; genus Nettapus; species Nettapus auritus. The sequence goes on from CM021770.1 coordinate 43,576, forward strand.
ATAGCAGTATTAATTCTGCTCCTTTGTGTCAGAGTTGAATTTCCACCTGACTCTTTTAAAATGCAGCTAATGTATGCAACTAGTAGCAAAAGGAAGGAGAATGTGCTGTTAGCATCCAAGAGGCTGCTTTAAAATGTGACAGATTCTGCCAGTGCTTAGGTTGGGATTAAATTCTTTTTAAAAATAAATAATAGTGTAACAGATGAGAAGATAACATTGATTTGTTCATTAAATTCTCAAACACATCAACAAAAGAAATAATATGCAGATCTCAGTAATCAGCAAAACATGACCTAGTTTTATTTTCAGATGTGGCTTATGCCACAAAAAAAAAGTTGCTGGCTAAAGTATGGTCAGCTCACAGAGACCAGCACAGACTAAAGAAAATTAAAATACTGTGATTGAGTTTCTCTGTTCATTGTCCTTAGGACCAATTTTTGTATCTCATATAAGAATAGCTTATATTCTGGGTATTGTTGTGTGTTGTCTGCCCGCTGTTTTAACTAGTTTTAAGTAGAGTTTTAACTAGACTTAGAAAAGTCCTGGGGCCTCTCCAGTCTTGCTGCATCACAGATGTTTTCGTGAATCTCAAGATGAGGCCACCTTGGTCTTGCCAAAGCGTATTGCCACACAAGTAGAAGAGTAACTGTGTTTTGTTTTTATTTCAGCAAGCTCTTGGGCTGTAAGCAGAAGATTATTGACTTGCTTCCAAAGATTGAAGTGGCTTTAAATAACATCAAAGAAGCTGATAATTCGGTGATGCAGATGCAGGGCAAAAGACAAAGGGAGATATGGCATTTGCTCAAAATTGCTTGTGTAAGTAGCTTTTGGATTAGTTGTTGGCTCTTCCTTCCATTACAGGGACCAGGGAACATCAAATGAAACTGTGAAGAGACAAGACCAAAACAGACCAAAAAAAAAAAATAAAAGGATACATCCACACAACCGGTACTTTACTGTAGAGAAGGGAAGTTTGAAATGCTAATAGTTCACACAGATTTCGAAAGGCACTAGACAAATTCATGGAAAAGAAGACCAGTAAAAGAGTCACTGGTTCCAGTGAGTCCTCAGATGGCAAACTGCTGGAGGCTGGAGTAGAGTACACATGACGTGGCACGACATGAGCCTTGTTCTTAGGTTCCCTGAGCATGTAGCATCAGAGGGCATATACTGGGATAGGTGAACTCCAGTCTGCTCTTTTAAACCTATCATTATGATAGCATTGCTGCAAAAATGAAATAGGTGCTTTCTTGAATACTACAAGGTGTTATAAGGATACACTGCTTTTTATGCATCATTTCTAATGACTGTAGAGCCAAAACAATCTCCTGATTTCCACATGCTAACATGTAAGGTCAGCATAGCAAACATAGTCTTTATGTGCTCAAAATAGTTGCTGCTGTGCATGGCTCACAGTTCAGGACATGGCACATTGCAGTGGGTTGGCCTTGATGGCCACCACATGCCCACCCAGCTGTTCTCTCACTCCCCTTCCGGAGCAGGATGAGGAGAGAAATAAAATGAAGAAATTTGTAGTTGGAGATAAGGACAGGGAGATTGCTTGCTAATTACCATCAGTCATCACAGACTCAGCTTGGAGAAGATTAATTTATTTTTTTGCCAGTTGATAACAGAAGGACAGTGAGAACTGAAAAAAATAAAAATAATAAAACCACTTTTGCTCACCCTCCCCTTCTTTCCAGACTCAACTTCTCTCTCTGTTCTTCTGCCTGTTCCTGCCCTGGGCAGCACAAGTGATGGGGAATGGGAGTTGCAGTCAGTCCATAACGCTTCGTCTCTGCTGTTCCTTCTTCCTCATGTTGTTCCTCTGCTGCAGTGCAGGGTACCTCCCATGGGATGCATTCCTTCCCAAGCTGCTCCTTTGGATGGGATGGAGTCCTTCAGGAAAGGACTGCTCCAGCATGGGTCCCCCACAGGTTGCAGCTCCTTCCACAACCTGCTCCAGGATGGGTTCCACTCCGCAAGCTGCATCTTTCTTCCAGGCGCATCCACCTGCTCCAGCATGGGTTCTTCCATGGGCTGCAGGCGGACAGCCAGCATCACAATGGTTCTGGCCACAGGCTGCAGGGGAACTACTTCGTGGTGCCTGGAGCACCTCCTGCCCTCCTTCACTGATCTTGGTGTCTACATGGTTATTTCCCTCATATTTTCTTACTCACTTTCTCCCGCTGCTGTGCAACATTTTTTGTCCTTTCTTCACTGTGCCCTATCAGAGGCTCAACCAGCATTGTTCACTGGCTCAACTCTGGCCAACAGCAGGTCACTTTTGGAGCTGGCTCTTCTCAAACACAGGGCAGCTCCTGCCCACCCCTGCACCCCCCACCCAAACCCAAGGGATGGTGACTCCACCACCTCCCTGGGCATCTCTTTCCAGTGCCTAATCACTCTCTAAAAGAAGAAATATCTCCTGATTTCTAACCTGAACCGCCCCTGGTGCAACTTGAGGCCATTCCCTCTAGTTCTATCACTAGATACCTGTGAGAAGAGGCTGACCCCCAGGTCCCCATAGCTTCCTTTCAGGTAGCTGCAGAGAGCAATGAGGTCTCCCCTGAGCCTCCTCTTCTCCAGACTAAACACCCCCAGTTCTCTCAGCCGCTCCTCACAGGACTTGTGTGCCAGGCCCTTCACCAGCTTTGTAGCCCTTCTCTGGACACGCTCCAGGGCCTCGATGTCCTTGCAGTGAGGGGCCCAAAGCTGAACACAGTACTCGAGGTGTGGCCTCACCAGAGCAGAGTACAGGAGGACGATCACCTCCCTGGTCCTGCTGGCTGCACTATTCCTGATGCAAGCCAGGATGCCGTTGGCCTTCTTGGCCACCTGGGCATGCTGCCGGATCATGTTCAGGCGAGCATCGACCAACACCCCCAGGTCCTTTTCCTCTGCACAGCTTTCCTGCCACCCTGCCCCAAGCCTGTAGTGTTGCATGGGGTTGTTGTGACCAAAGTGCAGGACCCGGCATTTAGCCATGTTGAACATCTTCCCCTTGGCCTCTGCCCATCGATCCATTCTGTCCAGGTCCCTTTGCAGGGCCTTCTTACCCTGGCAGACCGATACTTCCCCACAATTTGGTGTTGTCTGCAAACTTACTGAGGGTTCTGTCAGCTGACTTGCTAGCTGTAGACTTTGCTTAGATTGTATATGTAACAAATGGAGTTCATGAGGCCTAAATCACAAGTCTTGCATACAAAGTAAGCCTGACTAAATTCTTCCTTTTGTCTATTACAGCAAATAGATTTTATTTTTTTTTTTCCTAGACTCAGAGCTCTTCTCGATCACTGGTAAGCTCCAGCCTGGAAGGGGCAGCCTCAACTTCCGCAGCCACCTGGCTCCCCCAGAGCTCCTCAGAGCATGTACCTCACCCGCTATCATCTACGGCAACTCCTGGAGATGGGTAAGAACTATGGGGAAAGGATGCTGCTGCAGAGAAAGAACCAATGTAACTATTGTTTGTGCATAGGCTCTGAAATACTGTCTTCTGCCACTAAAGTCTCCAGTGTTCAGGGGCCCATCCTGTTGACATGTCTTCACTTCCCATGTGGTGGTTTTTGGATAACAGGCAAGGACCGTTATGGCATACTCTACTGCCTCTGAAGGCAACAGTGTTCAGTTCCTGACTGGCATTTTTAAATAACTTCCTTTCAGCTACACGAGAACAGTGGCCCACAGGACCACAGCAAAATTAGACTTTGCCTGGTTTCTTTTCATACCCAAGTTCTGGTGGAAGTCCTAGATAAATCAGGCTATATTTAGTTTTTGTTACAGACAGCTCCAGTGATTTTAAAAAGTCTTAATTGTGTGAATGGATGTCTGAAGCTGGGGTTATTAGTAAGCAGTCCATCTGATTCAATGTCTGTTTTTTTCATCTTTCCCAAAAAGTTTTCAATGCCTAGTAATAATAAGTTACTAATGCTATAAAAATCAGAAGTTAGGTTAACTTTATTCACAAACTTCCACACTCTGGTCCTGTGCAAGTTCTATATACCACTCTCAGCTACAGCTTGGAATCTCTGTCACCTAACACTGTACAATTCATTTCTTTCATATCAGATTACTTATTCTTGTGGTTGGTTGACTTTCATTATTAATGTCTGTCAGCTAGTCCTAGCTGAAGTAGGAGAGTTGTCAGGAGCTGAGGGGTTTGCATTTTATCTTTCTTATTTTTTTTTCCCACTCCTCTGAATTCAGTAATAGTTTTACTTCCAGTCAGCCTAACAGAAAGAAGACACTCCTCAAAGACTGCTCAGCACTCGATCTGCAGCAGTGATGATTCTGTTGACCAGGGCAGGGGTTATAAACACAAGCATTTCATTTATCAAACTGTTTGGCTATCTCTTTGGTTTTGGGTGGTCAGGGAAATACTTAGATTCTGAAGATATGCATTTGCTAAGCAGGCTGTTGCTGGAAGGCAGTTTTTTGAAACTTGAGCAACTCTTGCTACTTTGTCTTTTCTGTCTGCTGCTGCAGGCAAATTCCACCTTCAAGGGATGTGCATTGATCACCCTTTAACGGGTGATCTCCTCAAAGCTCCTCTTGGAACTATGGCTTCACTGTGAGGCACTGTACAAAGAGCTGAGAGATTTAATTCCAGGGCCTTTGTACTCAGCTTGCTTCCCAGGTTCTGTTAAGGTTGGATTTCTGTGCGGTTTGTGTACTGCCTCTGAAGTGAAGGAGAGCAAATCCATACACCCAGAGTCAGGATCTGCACGATGCCACCTTAAGGCATGTTTTGTGCACTACAAGGCAGCTCCTACAATTGCAGAGAACAATTCGTTATTCTGTTGTTTTTTGTTTGTTTGTTTTGTTTTATTTTCTTCAGTGCAGAGCCTACTGACATCAGTTTTAATTGTCTTTTAAATCTGTCTTTTTATGCCTTCCCTACAGGGAAGATTTTATTGATGTGATAGAAGAGAATCTGAATTATCTCGACCGCTTCAGCAGTATTTTGCAGGAGGCAAGACAAGAGCAGAGTAACAGCATGATGGTAAGCCTGTCGGTGTATTTCTGAGGACCTGATTTTTAAAAGCAACAAGATCCTCTATGTGGATAACTCCTTAAATAGGGTAATTTGTAATTATGCAAATTGCTGTGGCTGGCATGTGATGTCTTCCACTCCCCTGGACTCTGCTAACATACTGGTCCTTATGGAAAGTAGTACTTGGAAAAGTGTCAGCTGGCTAGACTGCACAGTGAGACTCTCTGTCAGGTAGAGTTTGATCAGAATATTGTTTTCATTTTCAACAAGACTATTCTGGATCTCATCCCTACATTGGAGTGGGCAGGGCTCTCCAATTCCCAGAGCCCTTTTCTGGTTATTAAATGAAGCTCTCCTTATGGCAGAAGCAGGGCTTAGAGAGTCCTAGGAGGGCTTTTGGTATTAGTCTGTGTTTGAAATACCAAGACATGACAAAAGTAGATAAAGACCACCCAGAAGTGTCATTGTGATCTGAAACTGTTCCTGAACTACTGGTGAAGGCTGTTAAGTTACTGCTTAAAAGAGCTCAGTTACTGGGAGGATGAAGAGCACCATACAATACCAGGTTTCTAGAAAAGGTTCTTACCTGATTTTGGAGGCTATATCATAGAAACAACTACATAAATATAATGAGAAAAGAACAATTAGGCATGTATATCAGCCTTTTTATCAAGAAGTGTCAATACAGCTGCTGTCAGCATGAGATTGTCTCACAGATTTATTGCAGTCTTCTAAGGAAATCACTGATCTGTGGAGAAGTGAGATCTGCTGGTATGCTATACTTTGGATTTTCAAAAAGCTTCTTACAGCATCTCCTTGGGGCTAACATCTGTTCTTATGGGATAAAAAGTTAAAGCTGTTTACCAGTTGTAACTGCTGAAATAGCAAGGAACAGAGGGTTGGAGAAATGGAAATGTTTGATGAAATAGACCTCTTGTGATTCTTAAACATTTTAATTCATAGACATTTTAATTTTCTGCTCTTTAGGAAATATTCCAAGGTGCAGCATCTGTCTCTGGCATATTTTAACCCAGAAGGATTGTTTGTTGTGGTGGAATCATGCTCTGCAGATTAGCATATGGTTTGTTTATGCTTGGCTTCCTTCCTGTTTTCCTTGTATCATGAAACAGAAGTTAGGCAACAGGAAAGCAGCAGAAAATGGAATTTGTCCTCTTCAATTCACTTGGAAAAACACAGAGGAAAAAAAAAAGAATAACTATAAGATTCTTTTCTCTGTTCTTACAGAAGTACGACTTGGAGCCTTTAGTTTTCTTTTTGTGTTCTTGCAGTACCTGTACAATGACTAGGACCAGCAGCACTAGGTTTTGTTCAGACACAGAACATAATTCCTAAAATCACGTATTCACAGAATGTAATTTCCAAAGCGACATCACAGTGTAGCCTGTGATGTGCCTGAGTGCTGTAATGAGGACAGGGACTTTTCTACAGGAGGTAAACCGAGCAGTGAAAGTGTGAGGATTTTTTCAGCTGTTCCGTCAAAATGATTCTTTTAAGGAGAGATACTAGATAGCGAGAACCCTTCAGTCACCGCCTTGCCCCCAGGCATGGAACAGCCGCTTCCTTCACATCAGTCGTTTCCTTGCTTCTTCTTGCAGGGTTTTGACTGGAGTTGGCTGAAATAGCTCCAGGACACCCCCGCGCTGCCGTCTGCGAGTGCATGCACGCAGAGGTTGCTGGGCTGCCCTGCGCCGTGACGGAGGGGTAGAGCAGCCCCCTCGCCTCGTCTTTTGTAACCGCAGCCCAGCTGGTGACAACGGCAGCAGCGGCTATACGAGACGGGCAGTGACGGCGTTTGACGGTCTGCTGCCGTTAAAGCCCTCGGAAGGAAGCAGCTGCCGCTGCCGGGCTCTGCGCTGAGGAGACGGGGCCGGGTCCCGCCAAGGAGGGCGACGGGGGGGGAACGGGCTGGATGGGTTCGCGATGTGTTCCGCATACGCGCGTGTGTTTAAACCCGAGGTTATTGTAAATAAACGCTGCCCCTTCTCGGGCAATCGGGCCGCGGCCGCGCGCCATGACGCCATCAGCGGGCGCCTCCCGCGTCGCGCTCCCGCCCTCGGCGGCTGGAGGGAGGGGGGCGGGGGGGGGAGGAGCCTGCTCGCGGGCGGTGGCGGGACTCGTTGGGCCGCCGGTGCAGCGGGCGTGGCCCGCCCCGGCTCGGCCTCGCCTTCCGCCGGGGGAGCGGCGTCCAGCGGGCCCGGGCCCGCGCCTGTCTCCCTCCCTTCGTACGGGAGCCCGGCGAGCGCCTCCCCAGGGACGGCTCCGCCAGGTAACCGGGTAGGAGTCCCAGGTAACCGGGTAGGAGTCGGTTCCGGGTCAGCCCGCAGGGTGACGGTGAAGCGTGTGGCTCCCTGGGGATGGGGGGCGTCGAAGGAAGGTCGCGATAATTCGGGGGGGGCGGGGGGAAGAGACGGACCGCGCCGGCCGAGGCAGTAACAACGCTTGGAACGGGGGAGGCTTCCGTGGTGCTGAGCGAGGCCTGCGGGGTGCTGCGGGGACGCCTCCCGCATCACCGGCCTGCGCAGGCCCTTTCCTTCCCTTTGCAAAAGGGGCAGCGAGAGGGGAGGCGGGACCTCGACCCCGCTGTCCCCTGAGCTGCGCAGTGTTTGTCCCGCAGGTGCTGCGAGGATGACCATGGCCCAGGCCGGAGCAGTAGTTGCAGCCGCCACAGGAGTCCTCGTCTTTTTCTTGTACTCCTCCATTCACAAGGTTGAGGAGGGGCACCTGGCTGTGTATTACAGGTACTGTTTCCTTCTAGCGCTCTGAAGGTTTCTGTGGCTTTCTGTAGCTTTTTTTTTTTTTTTTTTTTTTTTTCTCTCCTATTGCTAGGTTTCTTCCTTGGTTCTTGGACTACATTTGGAGGTGATTGCCCCCCTCTGATTTTTTTCTCAGGGTTTTGCTCAGAGATTGGCAGGCTGAGTTGTTTCTGCTCTCTTACACCGACATGGGCCTAGAATGCCCGTCTGTGTACAGAGCCATTATGAACTTTGGTCTTTCTGAGTCCTGAGCAACTTTTCATATCTCTTATGAGATTACTTTTCTGGTCATAACTTGGATTTAAAAGCTTAAAACCGATGTTCTTGGTCTACCCAGTCCCTTCCTATCTGTAAACCCTCTCCCTCTCGTGCTGAGTGCTGTTACTTCTGTCCCAGGCCATCCAGAATATTGACTCAGGACTGAGTTTCACAGGGGGCTTGCAGCTGCTTTGGCAGGTCTTTGCAGAGCAAGAGAGAGAGTGGTCACAGTCACTAAATGCCACCTGTTGACCAGATTTTACTTTAAACTTTAATGAAAGAACAGAGGAATTCAGCACCCAGCCTTTCTGATTTTCTTTCTTTTTTTTTTTTTTTTTTTCTGCCATATTTCTGTTACATCCTTTCTACACTTCACATTTGCCATCATGGGCCTTTCCTTTGTGCTGCTTTTTCCTTTTATTACAAGCGTGTTGAAGCAGGATGCTGCAGGAGACATTAATGCACTGAGAGGATTGATCACTTAAAGAGTTCTTCTGTGCCTCCTGTCTTTTAACCAACTGTCTGACCACACAAGAGACTGCAGATTTGTTTTGTGCTTTGGGTAATGGACTGTACCGAATGCCTTGTGGAAATCCAAACTGACAGTATCACACCAACTGCTGGATTTTTCCATGGTAGCCAGTCAACTATTTAGAGAAGAAAAATCTGTGTTCTTGAAGCTGTCTGCAGTGTTGGAGGATTTTAGCAATATCTGCTATCTCTAGAAGTTAATTGCTCACAGGACCGAAGAAAATGATTGTCAAGTGGCAACGGGCAAGCATCTTATGCAGAATCAGCTCTTTTATAGGCGAGTTGTGTAGTCAGGGCAGTTCGCTTTATGCTCACCAGCTTGCTGTTTGGTATTGTAATCTATAAGGTTACAGGCCTGCAGTGACTCCTTCTGAGACACTCCTTGTGTTGATGCTGCAACTTTGGAGCAGGTGAGTAGTGTAATTTGCCCTATCACAGCTGTGACTCCTGGTGTTTTGAACATTCTCTCTCAGAACCAGCACGTAGTATTTTTCTGTTCACTTGAACCTTTTCTCCATTTCTCTTTTTTTCTGCATTTCTCCTTCTCTCTCTCTCTCTAGGGGTGGTGCATTGTTAACTAGTCCGAGTGGACCAGGCTACCACATCATGCTCCCATTCATTACCACCTTCAAATCTGTGCAGGTTAGTGCCTCCTCATCTTGGAAGAGGGTGAGTGGGAGCAAATGTCAGAAGGGATAGTGCTGCATAGGGGGTGACTTAGGTAACTCGTGTTTCCAGAGGGGCGCAGTGAGTTGGCAGTTGGAGCAACAGCTCCTCAGAAGCCCTTTGTTCCCACCACCTGGGTGCCATAGTGCGTGTGCCTTGCTTGGACAAGACATGTCTCGCTTCAGGAAGACGGTCTGCATGTGTGGCCTGATTGTTTGCCAGGAGAGTTGCAGAAAATATGAGTAGGGAAATGAGCACAGCTGCATTGTGTCTCCCAAAATGCAGTCAGAACAAAGTTTGTCTTCAGCTCATACCTACAGAAGTCATGAGGGAGGCAGAGGACATGTTTTTGATTCCACATGCCTATGTAATGGTTGTAAGGGACTAGATACTGTGCGTCCTCGGGAACATGGTGTTTTTCTGAGCACTGGTTGTCTTTCTATTTCAGACCACGTTGCAGACTGATGAAGTGAAAAACGTGCCTTGTGGGACAAGGTATGTTTTTTCTTTGTATTTCTTATGGTGATGAGCAGATGTGTTCTATTGTGTAGGTTGCAAATGTATATAGTACTGTGACACGGAGGCTGAAAAGTAAAGGCACCTACCCTAAAATTGCTCCCAAACATGAACACGTACATTATACTTGGAAATTAAGTAGAGGTATGGGAGAGAATGTTCTTGCTTTCACTGGAATCTAATCTCTCTGGTTCAGAGATCATTTGCATTTCCAGTGATACTCTCTTAACTTGTTTTCTTCCCTCGGTTACTCTGCTAACCCATTGTTGTGCCTTGGACTGCCCTGTGTTTTGCAGCATTTCTAGTCTGAGGCTTGTGGCTCATACAAGTGTTGACTCCAGCAGTAGGCAAAAGTAAATAATGAATGGGAGAATAGGAACTCTCCCTCCTGATGGGGAAATGGTTCATGTCAAAAACAGCTCAAGAAAATTAGTTTCTTGGGATAATTGGGACATTTTTGGAATAAGCATTTCACCTGATATAAAGGAAGAGGCAGGCTAAAGAGGCAGCCTATGCAGGGGTGGCCCTTGCCTGCTTCATAATTAAGTTGATCCTTTTATAGTTCCAACAAGTAGAGGAAGAACAGAAGTAGAGGGCAAGATGAGTTGGGTTGCAGGTTCTGGTATGTTCATTCATTTTCAAGTTAAAGGGATCACTGAATCTGTTCCTGCAGGTTCAGTCAAAACTGCTGATTCTTCCTGTGTTTTAACTGTAATGTACTCTTAATATTTATTTATTTTGTTTTTGCTTTTAAACAAACGGCCAGTATGACTTGAATAATGACAGATAGCAACCCTGCTGAAATTAAAAGTTGAACACTAGTGACATCCTAAATAAAGCAAAGTTGATTTTGATTTATTTTTCTTCTTAGAATTAGTTCTTAGAATTATTCCTATAGCAAGACATGAGACAGTGCTTGGGCTTAAATATTAACATTCAATTCTTACGGGTTGCTAACAGGTTTAAATTTTAGATCTTAAACTTCTTAAAGGAATGTTTGTAAGTAATGCTAGTGTTCAGAGCTGCAGCCAGGGCTTTGTTATTAGGTAAAGAAGTTTTGGGTAAAAGTGAAAAGTAATTGCTGGAAGAGAAGTAAGACTTGTGTTTTTTCCATGTCTTAAATGGCACAGGTAAAAAATAAGTCATCAGAGCAGAGTTTTAAGAATGTGTTTAATGCTAACTTTTTTGGCTTATAAGTATCAGTAATATTTCACCTGCTGGACTTCGTAAAACAGTGTCACGCCTCTGGGCCAGAGATGTTGTCCTGGAAGCCGTCTCAACAAACCAAGCAGAGATTTCTGCTGAAGCTTAACCACGGTAGACATACTGATAGTCAAAATTAAACTGTGCTGCTCTGTCCCTGCTTGAGCAGAGGAGGTTGGACAGGAGATCCAGAGGTCCCTGCCAGCTTCAGCTGTTCTGCAGTTCTGTCATTTAACAGCTAAACTGTGTAGTTTCATATACCAAGTTAATTAAGCTCCTGCTAAGTTTCAGAGTTGCAGAATTCAGTTGTGCACTACAAGTCATTGTGAAGTTGCAGGTAATAAGCATGCTCAAATACACCAAACAGCTGCTGAAGCAGTTCTTAGTAATTGAATATGCTTCAGACCAAAGGTCCCAGTAGACCTGTCTATTTTTAAGATATTACTAGAATTAATTTCTGCATTTTCTTTTATGCACTTAAATTTTCTGCATTTGGAATCAAAGTCTGAAGCCACTCTGTGCCAAAGCTTTCAATCCACATTTCTGTAATAAAACATTTGTTTATAAGTAGTGAAGGGATCAAATCTGAAATTGTACTATCCAGGCTCAAAGCTTGTTACAAGAGTAGACCATAAACACTTAAAAGTTCTGTAATTGTGTTCTGAACCATCAGACTTCAAAGGCTGGTTTCTCTTCCACCTTATTCATGTTCCCTGTATCCTCATCTACACTGGGAAGATTCCCAGCGTCTGTGTGGGTGCCCATCTCCAATTTTTGCCCCATTATTTGTCCCATTTATACTTGACAGTATTAAATGAATATGTTTTATAGAGGTTTTATTTTTTTTTGGCACCAGATGTATGTTTTTCATAAAACAGCTGTCACCCCAGAGACTAAAACCATTTCATTACAGCAGGTGGGATATTTATGTGCTCTAAGCCATGAAGAACATCAATTATGTGATTGCCTCTAGTGTCTGAGCCTTCTGATTTTGTGTGCTCAGTTCCTTGGGAAGTTCAGCAGTTTCCTCACAGCAAGTCTGTTATCTCCAAAAAAAAGGACAAATCAGGAGAGCTCAGGAAACTAGTTGTAGAAGAGCAAGGTATTCCAAAGAACTGACTTCAAGAATACTTTACTGAACGTATTACTTGTGCAATATAATAAGCAGGTTGAGAATAGTTTAGTCAAATATTGCATGAGAAAATTAGGTGAGTGGCATTTTTCTTACAAACTTAACTGGAAGGACTCATGCTAAATATTGTACAGGTTTTACCATGCCAAGAAACAGTAAATAGCCAAGACACTAAGTAGTATTGTTACCCAGGTAACATTAGATGTTTTATTTGTAGTGTTAGTTGTTTATTTGCAAAGGTGTGAGAGTTGTCTTGTGCTTGTGCTGAAGATCCTAGGCAGGAACACAGAGTGCTAGAGGAATGCTGCTCTGGGATGGATCCCTGTTAGCTAGTCCTGTGGAAAAATATGTTGTGCAGATTGCAAGTGGATGTGTTAGGTTTATCAGGTCTAACCTTTAGGCCTTGTTTTTATATGCTATCATTACCTAACCTGGTCTGATCTTGTCAGTGGTCAGGTCTAGCAGTGAGCATTGAAGGTTTGCTTTTTTATAGCCTCTTTTATGGCAGCATCCTTAGTTCTTCCCTTGACTTCTCCTGGCCTGGCACAAGCTAAAATCCTGAAATGTATGAGGCTAAGTTCTACTGAAATGCCGGCTAGTGTACGTCAGTCTCCTGTAGCATCCCCTGTACATTTTCACCTGTCCTGTAAAGTTAGGGATGGCTTTTTTTTTTTTTTACTGTTTTTTTTTTAGCAGTACCCAGAATAAGAGCAACTTGTTTTGTGACTGGGGCTGACAGGTACTGCTGAAGGTTTGTAGCAGAGACATTGCTACCATGGGTCTCTTTCTAGCTGTGTTCCCTGCAACTTTTCTTTGTTTCATCTCTTAGATGATACAGCAAACTGCCGCATGCTTAAACTTCTCCCAAATGCACATAGCCAATGTGCTGATTCTTCTTTCAGACTTCCTATGGATTTCTTCTTGTTCCTCTCTCCCTGACTAAAGAGCCTTCTTGGTTCAGGGCTGCTCTGTGACCAACCTCGTGAGCAGCTCTGACGTGAGGACCTTGGGCCCCGTGAGTCACCATTACAGAGGCTGCAAATTCCAGTGCGTGAGAGGCTGCGGAAACTGTGGTGCAGAGTTGTAAGCATTGGAGGTCCCTGCTGGAGCTGCACTATAAGAGTCACCCTGCCTTGCATCTGGCAAGGGGCATGCTTTTGTAAATTGGGGTGTTTTTTGAGTGGAAGTCAGTTGCTGAAATGGGAAGAGTGTTGTCTGAGATGGCATTTAAGCTGTAGGTGCCAAAGCACAAGAAAGCAGCTGGATTCTCATCTCAAATCAGTGCATGGTGCTTTGCAAGAACAACTATCCCCAAACTGCCCAGGATGCTATCTCCTGCAGCCCAGGAGATTACCAGTATCCTCTGTACCAGGCTGTTTGTGAGGAGATCTTGTCTGAGGTGCTCATCTTAAGGTCAGTGTGTTACAGTCCAGTTTTGGCTCCTGGATCCACATCACCAAGGTCCAAAGGACCATCCACGCTGCCCAGTGTTAGATGAGATGCTTCAGCTGCTGGCTGAATGTAAAACTCAGTGTTAACTGCTTTGTAGGCTTGCACCCTCAGTGAGGAAGGAGGTGGCCTGCCTACTATTCAGCAAACCTACTTGCTTATGCCCCCTCTGTTGACCCACACTGGTGGCTGGGATCCTTGGAAGAGTTATAGATAATGTTGGTTGGGTTAGGGTCAGCAGCCAGTCCTTTCTGACCTGAGGTGTCTTTCTTGCACATGAGGTGATGAGGAGTTGCATATGCATGCTGCATAGGAGACAGATTGTATGAGATGTTATCATTTTGCTTCTAATAGCCCCATAAAACTGAAATGCAAAAAGGACCACAGTATTAAAATGTGCAGCATTGCTCTACTGGGAGATAGCGGTGGAAGAAATCCACGCTCTGCTACGGTTCCTCACCAGAATGTTTTGAAGATAAGCCAAGATCATAACTGGATTTCCCTGTCCTTCTGGAAGCATTGTGAGATGACTGGAGCAAATCATTAGGATGAAAGCAGGTTCAGAAAATCCTGTGGAATGCTGTTGGAAGTCACTTGAAATGAGAAATAGACATTTTTTTGAGCATGGAGTGACAGTGCAGAACAAATGAGATGTAGAAAAATGCACATACCATGTTGTTATAACTGCTCATATAGCTTGACACATCTGTGAAGGACTTCGAAGGCCTGTCTTTAATAAAAGTATTAATAATTTTAAAGAGAGCCAGTAGGAATGACCATGTCCTAGAAAGAAATCTTGAGCAAAAAAAAAGAGAGAAATTCTCCTTAGAGTATTATTTCACCAGGAAATAAGTCTCTCTTCAGCCATGAATGTATTTTCTGCTGGGTTTTATCTCCCAGCAGACAAGTGCAGTCCATTATCATTTTTTTTCAACTAGCAGCTTACTGTGAAGCACATTGGTTTGTAGAACAAGCACAGGCTATGCCTGGCAGACCTCTCCTAAAAGAGCACAGAAATGATTCCCTGTTTCAATCTGCCCACTTTCAATAAGATTTGGCTTAAAACTGGCAAGGTTATTTTTCTGCAGACTTAACTTTTAACTGATGGAGATTAAGAAGCGCAAAATAAGAAACCAAGTTTGTTGTGGGGAATACATTTGAGTTAAAAACACTAGCCTTAGTTTGGAGCTGGATGAGATCCACATCTAGAGAGCAGCTGTCTCTTAATGGTTTCTGCTTAAACTTCTTGTTTGTGCCTTGCCTTTCAACAGAGGGTAAAACTGAGAGAGTATCATGCTTTAAAAACATGCTCTTGAGAGAGTTAAGAGCTGTTGCAAGTTTGTTTTTCTACACCACAGAATCTGTGCTTTGCACCTGTGTCATAAACAAGGCCTGTATTTAATGGCATTTAATTTAATAAATTAAAGGTAGGGATGAGCTCTAGGAGAAGCTAAGGGAGTGGAAGTGTACTGGATGCCTCTTGATGCCTCGGACTGGGAGGCAAGTCTGGAGACCTCATTAGGATCAGGAGGTTTGTGTGCTGATGATGGTTCATT
Source organism: Nettapus auritus (assembly GCA_011076525.1). NCBI lineage: Eukaryota > Metazoa > Chordata > Aves > Anseriformes > Anatidae > Nettapus > Nettapus auritus. The sequence continues at coordinate 58,654 of CM021770.1, forward strand.
CCCATATAGTGCCACAGATTTAAAATAAATGACTAGTGAGTCTTCCTGGGGACTGGCTCAGAGCTTTCTCTTCTGTTTTGGGTCGCTCTGGAGTATGAGCAGTAGCTCCAGTAGTCTGTTAGCATGTGGAAGTGCTTGTGGGACCAAGCCCTGCCAACTTTCTCTGGCCTATCTGACAGTGCCTGGTCTTGCCAGGAGGGCCGTGGGTTCCTTCCTATCAGCATCTGGAGGGTTTGTTGTTTTTTTTTCTGCAGCTGCGTTACTGCTGTAGAGCAGCTGTGGTGTGGCATGGTGACACATGAATGTGAATTAAAATCTCTTACATGCTTTCTTTCCTTCATTTCTGACAGTGGCCTTGTCCAGTTACTGCTGGAGTTAGTGAACTTAAACAAGTGTATTTTCTATTTAAATGCATTTGCTGCCTATCTGCTGCAATCTGTCTCCAGTTTGTGTAAAACAGAGGCTGCCCTGCTGCTTGCAGCAGGTGTTACCTGCTGTCCTTTCTGCCTTCCCTTCATTGTGCTGGACTTTGTGGACCATTGTGTGGACCTTTCTGATGGTCGCAGCTACATTCCTGTTTGAGGGTATTTTCCCTTTGTTGGTTGAATAGGGGATAAGGTGAAGTGAAAGCTGCCTTGCAGACTTGTTGAAACAGGCTCTTGATTTATGCAGAGAGAGGGACCAGTCTGTGCAAAGTTGGGTCTTGATTGCTGCCATCTGATAGCAAAATGCTCAACAGGTCAGAATTTTTCTGGGTAAAAATTTAATTGCAAGTTTCCTACAGAGTTTGGTAAGAGTGAAAAAAGACAATTTTGCTTTATATGCAGACCAGTGTTAACAATTCAATTAGTAATCCATTAACTCTCTTTTTCACTTGTAGTGGCGGTGTTATGATCTACATTGACCGAATAGAAGTTGTGAATAAATTGGCACCATATGCAGGTATTTTCCTGTCCTGTTTCAACAAGCAGCACTGTGGCTGTTTTCAACTCATCCTCTAGCAGCTCTGTCTTGGTTTGCAACACTGCTTCCCTTTTTTTCTGTCATGGTACCTTTGTGGTTCCCAGTACTTAGTTTCATGTTTGTGTCTGCAAGCTTTTCAAAGAGCCATAGATCTGTGGAGATGACAATAAATTCTAGGACTGCTTCTCCCCTGAAGGATTTTATACCTGTGCATGTTAGGCTGCTTGTGGCAAGTGCTAGAGCAATCCTATTTCTTGGAGCTGAAGAGAAGGGAGACCTGTGAAACTCAGCGTACACAGCACAGCTCCCAGCTGCTTGTCAGCTCAACTTCTGAGACCATTACAAAGGCAAAGCCCATGCAGGAGCCTCTTACCTTATTTCACCAGCTGCCAAACCCAAAGACTCAGACAGCTTTTCTTCAGCAGCATAGTTTAATGCAAAATTCTTGTGTTACTGAGACATTTTTTCATGTTACAGTTGTGGAAATTATGCTTTTTTTCACTTTTTTCTAGTGTCCTTTCCTATACATGTGGGTCCTGTATGGGCTTCATTTGTTTATGCTGATAATAAAGCAGGACAATGTTTGACAAAACATGACTTTGAAGACATATAACCCCCAGCAGTGCTTGTGGAGAGGACCACTGTGGGTTTCTCCTCTGACCTCCCTCCCACTTGCAGCAGGCATATCACGAACAGCCGGTCTGGGCAGTTGTGGCTGTGTCCGGCCAAGTCCTGACACATCCAAGGATGGAGGTCCCCCACCTCTCTGGTGACCTCCTGCTGCACTACTTTCCTGATGTCTTGAGCTGTCATTTTGAGGTTCAGGCATTGCAGAAAGCAGTACATGTCAACAGAGTCACTGGATGCGATCGATGCTGGTGGTGAGCTGTGATAATTCTCTTATTTCCTCAGTGTATGATATTGTGAAAAATTACACTGCGGACTACGATAAGACCTTGATCTTCAATAAAATTCATCATGAGCTGAATCAGTTCTGCAGTGCTCATACTCTTCAGGAAGTATACATCGAGCTGTTTGGTAAGTGGATGGCAGTCAGACACCCACTGAGGTCTGTGTAATCTCCCTCTTCTGCTGTGGAATATGTTACAGCAGTCTCCTGTGAGCAAACAGCCTGTGTACTGAAGTTGTAGTCTAGAAGCCATCTCCTTATATATCTGTATGCCATTTTCTTTGTAGCTTTACTCCTTAATGATTTGGATTTCTTTGTCTTACCCCATCTATATGTGGGATTTGATTTGTCTTCTTCCACTTAGGACTGAATTTTGGATATACTAAGTAGCTTCTCTGCTATTGTGTGTGGAGTCATGCTCATTGTCTTTATTATGATGATGCTTCTGTCTTGTTCACTTATTTTTAAGTGTCCATTCTGTTGCTGAATTAACTTATTTACTTTAAAAGCTTAATTCTGACTGTTGGCAGGGAAGAGTCAGAAGGGACATGCTTGCAGTTCATTGCACTGCTCTATTTTTTTTTCATGAGGGGGTATCATTCAGGAATTATCCCATTTAATGTTCTGCTCCAGGGATCCAATGCCCCGACCTTGGCATATACCTGTGGCTCCAAAGGCATAACAGCATTATGTTCCTTCTTGAGGGAAGGAGCAGGGGAAAATGGATTTTTCACTTTGGAAGGTGAAAGGCTGTCAGACTTCTAATGTTAAGAAACGGTAGATCTTTGAATGCTGTACTCAGACTTGCTAAATATCTGTAGTCAGAGAGGAGTTTTCTGATGGTACGTGCAGTTTAATCCCATTGTAACTGTCCAGTTTAGTGGAAAAATCTTCCTGGAGCTGGGAAGTGACAGAAATACATTTTTTTTTCAGTATCAGGTATTGGTTCCTGCATGTCCCTCAAGACCTAAGGCAGAGCTTGCTGTTGGCAACGGGGTTGGCATGGTTCTGGCTAGGGAGGGATGGACTTCTGCTGTGGGCTCTGGGTATGTTTCCTTTCTGAGACCCTGAAAGCCACTTACTGTCAGCTCAGGTATCATGAATTCATCAGTAGCTGAACTTTTCCACAGGCATTAGTGTGTGGCTCTTAAGGCTCTACTCTTGGGAATATTTTCCAGGGAGTACAGGAAGGGAAGCAATGTACTCAAAAAGTCTTTTTATCTTGCACCATAGAGATGCCTCTTCAAAGCCAGCTGAGTTGTTGCCACACAAGGTGTAGGAGAAATGGTAATAAAAGCTAACTGGTCTCTCTCTTGTCCTCCAAACAGATCAGATAGATGAGAATCTGAAGCTGGCCCTGCAGAAAGATCTCAATGTCATGGCACCAGGTCTTACTATCCAGGTAAGTTCCTTGCCTAATAAAACATTATTTTTATTTTTTTTCCCACCTCTCATTTACTGGATTGATGAAGTTTCTTGCTTCTGTGTTCCACCTCGTGAAATAGTTGAGCCTGGAGATATGAGGTTTGTCGGTTGAAGACTGTCCATGTGACAGTTACCACTTTGAAATGCTATGAATCCTGGTTGATTTTCTGTTTGTGTTTAATGTTAGAAAATCATCTTTAGTCTTAGGCTATGGGACCTGCCAGCTTTTTGTCATGTTGAAGTTCAGGGCAACCAAGTGGGAAAACCCTAGGCTTGCAAGTGCTAAAATGGAAATCTCTGGAAACTTCCACTGTGGGGAAGAATGAAACTAAATCTGTCTTATTGTTATTATTGCCACATTTAGCTAAGCTGGCTGTGCAGGGATAGAGAACCTTCCTTTGAAGTACTGCAATAAATATTACATTCTGCTTTAAGGCTTATTTTTGCCATAGGCTGCTCTGTTGACAAGAGTCAACCACAGGCACTATCTTACCGAAAAAGATGAGATGGCTCTGCTCTTCCAAATATCCAACTGTACATTGCCCACAGCATTCCTATGGAGGATTATCATAAAACAAAATTATCATCATGATGAAAAGTTCAGATCTTTTCTTACCGTTTCTTAATAATTCATAGAATCATAGCATGGTTTAGGTTGGAAGGGATCTGAAAGATCATCTACTTCCAGGCCCCCTGCCATGGGCAGGAACACCTTCCACCAAACCAGGCTGCTCAAAGCCCCATCCAGTCTGGCCGTGAGCACTTCCAGGGATGGAGCATCCTATTCCAGTGCCTCACCACCCTCAGAGTAAAGAATTTCAATTGAAAGGGTGGTGTTAGAGGGATTTAACAGCATTTATTTCAAGGTTCTATTAAAACTATTTAATGTAGATGAAACTTTGACGAATCCTCCAAGTTGCTTGATAAAAAACTTTTTCCTAAGTGGAATGTTGACCACAGTCTGAAGAGTTGGAATTGCTAATCGGTCAAGGGAAGTGATTGTCCCGCTCTGCTCTGGTGTGGCCTCACCTCGAGTACTGTTTGCAGTGCTGGGCACCACAGTACAAAAAGGACATTAAACTATTGGGAGAGTGTCCAGAGAAGGGCTACAAAGATGGTGAACGGCCTAGAGGGGAAGACATATGAGGAGCAGCTGAGATCATTTGGCCTGTTCAGCTTGGAAAAGAGGAAGCTGAGGGGAGACCTCATTGTGGCCTACAGCTTCCTCACAAAGGGGAGTGGATGGTGCCAATCTGTTCTCTTTAGTCACCAGTGATAGGACCCGCGGGAATGGTGTCAGGCTGGGGCAGGGGAGGTTTAGGCTAGACATCAGGAAGAGGTTCTTCACTGAGAGGGTGGTCGCACACTGGAACAGGCTCCCCAGGGAAGTAGTCGCTGCACCAAGCCTGTTGGAGTTTAAGAAGCGTTTGGACTGTGCACTTAGTCACGCAATCTGAATTTTTGGGTAGACCTGTGTGGTGCCAGGAGTTGGACTTGATGATCCCTATGGGTCCCTTCCAACTCAAGGTATTCTATGATTCTAAGAGAAGCAGAGGCCAGTGGATAGTAAGAAAGTGGTCTAGGGACAGTGTCATAAGGCAAGCTTTTGCAGTTTCCTTCAGATAGCAGCACAGTCTGGGGCTTTTCCTATGTGTCTGGACACAAATGGGTGCATCTTAGGAAACAGAAATGTGCAACTGGAAACCTGTGCCTGTTTGCAGTCCCATGGCTTGTTAGGGATAGCTCACGAGAGCTGAGATACCATGTAGGTAAAGGCCAGGCAAACACTGTGTATGGTGTGGTCCTTTTCTGCTGCAGACCTTCACCCTAGCTGGGCGAAGAATTAAGTAGGTAAAGCTGCATGTGGAAAACGAGAGGAAGCCTCACTATCACTAGTACTCATGGAGAGCTTTAACCACTGACATTTTTTGGAAGGGCAGAAAGGGTTGGCTGCAGGCAACACCACGTTTTCTGAAGGGTGTTAAATACAGATTTTGGCACTGGTGAGCACAGCTGACTAGGAGATGCTCTGCTGGACCTTTTAGAAGCAGGATCTGGTTGAGAGGTAAAGTCAGATAGCAGTGTTGTCTGTAGCAGCTGTGAAGTGGTATGTTCAAGATCCTTAGAGAAGCAATACAAACAGAATATATAGGCCTGGACTTCAGGAGAACAGAGTTCAGTTTGTGTAAGATCTGTTTGGCAGGGTCCCATGAGTGACTACCATGGATAGCCAAGGGGAGCAGTAGTCTGCTTCACTGTCAAGGACATCCCAAATTGTGGAAAGTCTAGTAGGTGAGATAGGAGGCTGGTATGGATGAACGCAGTGCTCCCAGCTGAGCTGGAAAGTGAAAAGCCTACAAAAGGGGATAGGTGAGCTGGGGCTTGGACCTAATGGTGGATGTGCAGGGCAACATAAAGGGCTTCAGAGGTGCATCCAAGCAAGAGGAAGGCTCAAGAAGCTGTGGGCCTACTGTACAGTGGGGCAGGGAACGTGGTAGCCAAGAACATGGAAAAGGCTCACGTACCTGGCACCTTTTTTGCCTATCACTTCTTTCCAGTATGGCCTGCCCTCAGACTGCCCAGGTCTTTACACTACTGCCAGAGTTTGCAGAGGTAAAGCATTGCCTGCAGTAGAAGACAGTCAAGCATAGAAACCACTTAGACAGATGGGAATACACAGATGGATGGAACCAGGGGGGATGCATCCAAGGGGTCCGAGTTGCTGCCTTCTGACATTGTGAAGCTACTCGCTGATCTTTGAAAGGTTACGGCCGGCAAGGGAGGTTCCTGATAACTGTGAAAAGGAATCTTTGACCATGTTTGAAAAGCCATACTTCTGGAAACCCGTCTTTGTTTTGGTGCAGGTGGTATTACAGGTATTACAGGGTATACCCCTATGCAGCCTGCTGTGGCTGGGAGCTTGAGGGAGTTGCTTCGGTGTGAGCTATCTGCATGCAGAACCTTTCCAGGGACTTGGAGAGGCTTTGTTCCTTTCAGGAGCTTAAAAAAAAAATCCTTTCACTGAAAGATGTTCTGGTCTGATGTCCCAAAAACCTGCTTGCTTTGCTTGTTCAGAGAAGCAGCGGTTGTTCCTGAGTGTCTTTGTTCTGATGCCAGGCTGGCTGCTTCTCTTCAGGCAGGATGCGTGTAACTGGTTGGATTGCCTGTCATACAAACGTTTCCCTTTCTCTTACCATCTGCAAAGACTTGTTTCGGATGTGCCCATGTGATGTTCACCTCTGTGGAAGTTCAGATCTGTTCTTTGCAGATTTGCTGGCCCCAGAGAGAAGTGAGAAGCAGGTTCGGTGCTAGACCTGCAGTGGAGGTGGAACAGGAGGATTGTGCAGCCATTGTACTGCCATGGACTATGTTAATCTGCATTTTGCAAAGCTCCCTAATGAACCAGGCAGCACATGGGCTAGGAGGCATCAGCTCTTGGTCTTTTCTCCAGATGTTTCCTTCCTGTTTCAGAGGGAGCCCTCTGCAGAGCAGCTCAGCAACTGGCTCTGCCTCTGGCCACTGGTATCAGTATTGCCATGCAAATCGCTCTTGGTGATCAGCGGTCACATGCAGCAGCTGTGCCCAGCTGCCACACATGCTCTGCTGCTCTCCTGTGTCTTCACTGCAATGTCTGTCATTGCATGGTAGCTTCTGCAAGCTTTTCTCCTAAAAAACTCATTACTGAGCTTGTGGCTCTGCCTCTGTTTGCAATTCTTACTCCTGCAATTTAATTTCATTGGGTTGCTCAGCCCCTTTCTGGAGCACTGTTTTGGGAACCGTTGTCTGGTGATGCTTGAGGAGTCTTACCATCTGTGGGATGGGGAGCTGGGCTTCTAACAGAGCTGGTGAACCTCTTTTCGAGTCTTTTCCACATTCATTACTTGATCACTTTGGTTTCATTAAAGGTGCAGAGACAGGAAATAAAATGTAAGGTACTTGTGTGAAAGTGGCTGTACTCAACTATGTTGTACACAACGACTGGAATCCTCTGTGTGTGGTCTTGGGTTAATTTGAAGATGTCTGGTTTTGCAAAGACATTTCGTAGCTACGCAGATCTCATCAAAACGTTTAATCTAAAATGCACCCACTTTTTTTTTTTTTTTCCCCATAGGCTGTTCGTGTTACGAAACCCAAAATCCCAGAAGCCATCCGAAGAAATTTTGAGCTCATGTGAGTAGCAACACCTAAAACTGTATGAATTGGTTTGGAAAGCATAAGTGTATTGTTAGAAGACTCTAACCTCGTGTTCAGAAGGTGAGAGGTGGACTCTAGCCATGCAGTTGCTTGGTTAGGTACACCTGTGCAATCTTTTTCCATTTCCATATCTTTTTCACTCTGAAGCCTTTTAGCCTTTCATGGTTATTAGATGGTTAGTCTGTAGCAAGGCTACATTACTGCTCTGTTATGGAGGGGACACTGATCTATAGAGAACCTGTAGAAGATTGATAAACTGAATTCAGGGTTCTGGAGTCCTTATACTTTGCTTGCAAGCTCCTGTCTGCAAACTTAATCATAGAAAAATTTTAGTTTGATACAGACCTGTGGAGATCTCCTGTCCAAACCCCTTCCCAAAGCAGGGCCAACACCACAGTTCCTTGGGGCTGTGTCCCAGCACATCAGGGTTGTCTCCAAGGTCAGAAATGCCCTGCTTGCATGGGAAGGGCTGTCTCCTTGGGGCTGTGTCTGGTACTACAACTTGTGCTGGTGCCTCCAGTGCTCTCACAGTACCCCTAGGAGCAGGGTCTGGCCCCAGCATCCCCAGGACCCCCTTGGGCCAGAGGAGATGCCCTCAGGACCCTGGTGCCTCCTTGCCTGCAGCTGAGTAAGCCCTGCTTCTGCATCCTGGCCACACGTACCCCCTGCCACATACCCGTCTTCCACCTACCATCACCAGAACCCCCCCAGGTTTGCTTCTGGTTGTCGATGTCTCCCTTGCAGCGGGGGGCCTTGAACCATAAGCAGTGTCCGGATGTGGCCTCACCAGTGCCAAATAAAGAGGAGGAATAAGCCCTTCCATTGATCTACTGGCAATGCACGTGCTCATGCAGCTGAAGACAGAGCTAGCCTTCATTGCTGCAAGGGAATGGTACTGACATCTGGTCAACATCTTCCCACCCAGGCATCTAGTGCCCTTGTTTGCAGAACTGCTCCCCTGCTCTGTTTTCATGCAGTATTGTCTTTTGCCCTGCAGGGAGGCTGAGAAGACCAAGCTGCTCATTGCAGCCCAGAAGCAGAAGGTAGTAGAGAAGGAGGCAGAGACAGACCGGAAGAAAGCACTTATTGGTAAATGAGCAGTCAGTACCAGCAGACTGGGGCTAGTCAGAGTTTCAATTCCTGCATCCCCCAGGAAGCTGGTACAGGACCTTGTCCCGATGGAAGCTGCACCAACAGTCAGAGAAAGTAGAAAACAGGAGTGTTTATGTTGCTTTATCTACTTCCCACCTCCCTCCCCACAGCAGCAGAGCAATGAGTGCCTCCATCCTACAGCACAGCTGCTGCTGGAGCAGGTCAAGAGTTAACAGCTCTGCCAGCGACACTGATTAGGCTTTAAAATGTCCTCAAGTCAGGGAACGTTGACATACTTGTAAAAGGAGTGTCAGCCAGTTCAGTACTAGAAGCATCAGCACTATTGTCCTTCTATAACTGTTGCTTGAAGCATAAACGCACTGAACCTATACAGGACCATAGGACCCAAGCAGAAATGGAGGCAGTGGAAGGCAGCATGTCCCTGACCAGGGCTGGGGTCAGGGTGCTGATGCTCAGGCCTTGAGAAGTGAATATCTGAGATGAGCCTGTTGTAATTGCAGAGGCAGAGAAGGCTGCTCAGGTGGCGAGGATTCACTATCAACAGAAGATTATGGAGAAGGAAACTGAGAAGCGAATTTCTGAGATTGAAGGTAACCGTGGTGCTGGCATGCTGCTGGGGGCATCTTTCAGCCTAAGGGTGGTTGTGGGTTGAGAAACCTCAAACTGGGCTCACAAGCAGTACTGTCCTATAAAAATAATAAAGGGTGCAGTAGCATGAGATTACCTTTCCAAGAAGCCAGAAGTGGAGCTGACTGGCAGCGGAGCTGTCGCAGGTACACCTGGGTCAGTTTGTCCCATGCTGGGCATGCTGTACTTGTTCACTTGCTAATGCCTCTTTTCCTCTCCATCCTCTATTGCTGTGTTAGATGCTGCATTCTTAGCAAGAGAGAAAGCAAAAGCAGATGCAGAGTATTATGCTGCTCGAAAGCTGGCTGATTCCAACAAGGTGAGCACTTGAAAGCTGGTCAGAAGAGGCACAGACTAGGTTCAGGTGGGCAGCACTGAAAAAAAACCACTTGATTTAACAGCCCACATTCCAATTTCCAGGAAGCAGCTACCTGAGATGAAATCTAACAATGCCAACCCTAGAAAGTTGTCCCTTACAGTCTCTGGTTTCTTTTTTGTAGCTAAAACTTACCCCAGAGTATCTGGAACTAATGAAGTATCAGGCGATAGCTACGAACAGCAAGCTGTATTTTGGTGACAACATCCCCAATGTGTTTCTGGATTCCTGTGCCTTTCAGCAAGCTGAACTGAGGACTGCCCAAGAAACCAGCCTTTCTTCACAGGAAGTCCCAGTCACCTCTGCAGAAAGCCACCTCAAAACAAAGGAAAGTACTGGCTGACAGAGGTAGAAAGAGACCTGGTGTAACTTGACAGTTTACCCAGCTGTGAATGGGGGTGTTGCCCTGTGCTGGTGGGGTAGATGTGGCATATGTGGACATCTTGCATTATAGGTGGCAGTTGGGTTGATGTTCTTCTAGCAGCACATTGCAAGTGCTCTGCCTCTTCCGTTTCTTCCCTATTAAATTGGTGCTTCCAAATGAGGGATAATCCTGTACTAACATACCTATACTGGAATATTAAAAGACGGACACCAGGAAAGCCTTCTGCAGTAGGTGCAATTATTTAGCAGGCATTACCCTTGAGGTAGGATATGTGGCTTTGAGTGCGACGTGGCTGCGCACTGGTTGTTCCACAGTGCTCTCACTCAGGCTAAGCAAAGAGTTTTCCTTCATCTTGCCGGGGAAGCTTCACTCTGTGGACTCCAAGGCAGATTTCTGCCTACGGGACATAACTCTCCTCAAGGGCTCTGGCCAGCAGAGGCTGCCTGTTCCTGCTCAGGGCAAGACCCAGCAAGAAGTGGTTTGATGTGGAACAGATTATTTGAATAGGATCTGCATAGCCGTAATCTTTTCCTTTCCTGTAGGCAGTGGAAAGTAGATAACTCAGAGCAAGCAGTCTCTGATGGGGTTCTGTAACTCCCCTTCTCCAAGCAAGAGTCTCATGTTGGGTGGCCATGACTGAATGGGTGACTGGGTCTCACCTTGCTCTGTAAACCAGAATTCAGAGTGCATGGAACACCTCAGAGCAGCTGGTGGGGAACAGAGGGTCCAGAGCTGGGAAATCTTTGGTCAGACTGCAGCTTCCCTCTAGATCTTTCCACCACAGAAAGGGTGCTGAATTTCCATGGCTTTGTCTTGCTGCAAAGCAAAGGGCGAGAAGTGATGCAAGAAATTCTTGGGGTAGAGTGCAGGAGTCTTGTCAGCGTAGTGCTGCTTTGCAGTTTCTGTCCCACTTGTGCAGTTGACCCTGCTCTGCAGTAGATTGATTCCTCACCTGCAAAGCTGACAGGGCATTGCCACTCCCCAGAGCAGCATTCATCACTCCAAGAAGCTGGACCTGCCTTGTACATCCTTGACCAGCTGCAGTGGGGAGTCTGTCTCCAGTCCCACAGGCACTGGCTGGGCTTTACTGCCTCACGTGCTTTTGACTCATCAGTGATGCTGGAGGAATGACCTCCTCCCCTGACGTGTTGTGATGTACCCATGTCCCTGCTCCCTGTGTATCACTTCAGGGTGAGAGAAGAGGCCTGCAGCAAAGGTGAATTTTCTTGTGGGGAATGAAATCTCTTTGTATAATCTGCTTTCCTTTTTTCTTCCATGCTCCCCTTTGCCTATGAGGTTGTTGTTTCTAGAACCTGTTTCTTGTTGTGTTCTGAGACAGTCTCAGAAGATGATGTCTGGAAAAGCCACTGGCAAGGACCTGAGCCAGAAAGCCATGTCCCTGTTTGCAGTGCTGTCTGCCTCTTAACCCACTGCATGTTCAGAGACCACCTCTCCTCCATGTGCCTTGGATATCTCTACGTTCCCGCTTTTCTGTCCCTACAGTCTTCTGGCAAGGGAAGGAACTCACTTAGGTTTTGCCTTGGTGGAGCATTCAACCCAGAATGAACAACGTGAACATGTCTGCTAATGATGTCCCCAGGTAGCTGTGTGTGCATCAGTCCTTCTAGTACTATTTTGCTTATGTTGTTTGGCTTCGTTGGCTGAAAGGATGGTGGTGTCACCCCCTGAGGAAGTTCAGTAACACAGGGTGCCTTACCCTTTCTCAGTTTCTGCCCAGCTGCCTCTCATCCATCTCTGGAGTAGAGCAGGGATGTTTTGACCCTTTCTTTCCTCCATCTGTAGACTCCCAACGCCTAGTTATTACTCCTGCTTCAGGATGCATGTGCACGGCACATGGGTTGCATGCCTCTGTGCAACTTAGAGATGTAATGCCTGGGGAGTGCCAAGCAGAGCTTTTGCAGGGGGAGCTTGTCTCTTTGCTGCCAAAGGCTTGGGCAAGCAGTGTCTTCCTGCTACAGAGCAGATGGAAAGGTGCTGATGGCTAGGGGTTGCTGAGGGCCCTGAAGACTCCTCATGGAGGTGGGGAAGCAGAAAGGGTGCTGAAATCCCATGGCTGGTGATGGGAGAGGAACAGGCAGGCACAGGGTTAGCTTTTCTAAACCTGGCAGGGCCTGCCCCTGGGGAATAGTACAGGCCAGAGGTGGGGTGGCAGCATGCTTTGTGGCTGTGGTGATTGGAGTGGCTCCTGGAAGTACACTTGGATTTACAAGACCCCCTTTTCCCTGTGGGAAGGCCTTTGAGGAGCCAGTGGAGTCACATCTCAGCTCTTTAGTGTTGCTGGCTTGCAGCAGTGACTTTGCAGCGGAAACACAGCCTCTCCTTGTCAATTTGGCTGGCTTTGGAGATGAATGTAGGCTTTCTGTGAACAGAAGCCCTCCTCAGAGAGGTTACAGATTTGCCTCAGGTTAGGCATTGCTTAGTGCTGGCATCAGACCCCAGGGGTCATGCCACAGGTGAGTTATGCAAGCCTGGAGGTTCTGGGGAGCAAGAGCATCAGGGAACCTTGAGCTGACACCAAGGCAGATTGCTACAGCAAGAACCCCACACAGGGAGAAGGGTAGCTAGTTTAGGAAGTGTTGAGCCATCTCCTGCCCCTGCAGCCATCCAGGTGTGTGTGGGTTTGCCACCAGTGGCTGTCACTCTGGCTAAATGATGTCCCCATCTGGCTAGGTGTGCATCTGCCACCTCCACCCCTTGTCTTGCAGACTGGTGATTGATGCTCCTGGGGTTTGAGATCCTGCAGCAATGTCTGCGTGATGCTCAGTGCCTTGCACAAAAGACTCCAACCCCACTTGATGGAGAAGCCTGAGTCGATGTGCAAAACGTGAGGTGCCATGGCTGGCAGCTGAATGACCATGGCCTTGACATCTGGGATGGGCTTTGCTTCTCGCTCAGCTGGGAGGGCTGAGTGAGAATGTGGATGTAATGAGGAACATGGCTTTGAACTGGTTTTTCTCTCTGTTAAGAAGGGCCTGCATGCTATTGTGACTAGAGGGGCTTGCTCCTGGATCAGCACCTTCTTTAAAGAAGCACTATACGTATGTTCAAGTTTACATGCACAGTGTTGTGTTCTTTTTATAAAAACAATAAAACTATTTTGTTACCATTTCTTTGGTGGCTCTATGTGTCTTAGAGCTGGTGTCATTTTTTTGCCACTCACACAGCAGTAATGCTGCCTCTGGTGTGTCTCCTGTTGACTGCAACACTGGAAGCCCCTCACGCATCCCAAGCTTTGCCAAGCTCAAAGAGAACCACAGGATGGTGGAGCTGTGCAGTGAACATGGTATTTACAGCTTGTTCTATCTCTACCCTCCACCTCCAGAGCTCGGGGTGGGAGCTGGGCTGCCACATGTGCTGCAGCCATGTGATTCACATGGATCTAGCATGGGACCTTTCCCAGCAGCAGGGTCCTTGGGCAGAGATGTAAGGGACCCATGGACTATTCCTTTGGCCACTGTGCTGATCTAACTGCCTGCAACTGGGAGAAAGCACTTGGCCTCTGCACCAAGGCACAGGATGCAATTCAGCTCCAGCACATCGCCCTTGCCCACCATACACACCTTTCCAAGCACAATTAGCACCAAGCCCTGCAGCCCAGAGCTGTCCTCACGTGGCTCTGGTTCAATATGGTGCATCACATGTTCCCCCTCCTGCCCCAGAGCTATGATCTGACACCCCAAGCCACTGTCTTCAGTCTTTATTTGTATAAAAGCCCTCAACCTAAATGATGTAAAAAAATGGGATCAATTTCACAACAAATGGCTCAAAATGTTCATGTAATCAAATTAATGGCCACAGTAAACATGCACATGGGAAATCATTTCAAGAGATCAGTAGCTTGAGTAGTAATTTCAGAGCTAGAAACCTGGTGGGAAGGGACACCACTGTGAAGCCAAGCCTGGCTCAGACCTGCCAGAGCCCCTGGCAAGATGGTGGTGCAGCTGGCCCTGGCTGCAGTGTCAGGTCTACACAGCATCCCCATTGTGCCACCCCAGTGTGCTTAGGGGCAGGAGCTCCTTACTGTGGCCTCAACACAGTATGGGGATGGGATGTGAGGAACAGGACACGTTCACTACACGTAGGGAGAAGGCAGCAGCACCCAGAGCACAGGACAGCTTGTAACAAGCCAGGCTGGCCTCCAAATCAGAGCTGTTCCATCAGTGGCACCAAGAGGGGCTTGGGGGAGAAAAATGGGCATTGTTTGGGGACGGTTCCTGGGGGGACAGTGGTGTCAGCATTGTCCCTGCTGCTGGTCTACCTCTGACACTGAGCCCTCAGCTCATGGCTGTCTGGGCAATTCATAAAGCTACAAAGTCTGTTAAGGCACAACTCAAATATCTGTAAACATGGATGCTGTCCGGGGAGGTCCAGCAAGCGATTCAAGTACCGGTGACACAAGATGCAGTGGCCCTCAGCCATTCTGCCAAAGTGCCAGCACCCACACCTCCTCTGCAGCAGTGTCGGACACATCCCAGGTCACCTTCTGGCTGCTGTCGGCTTCAGGGCCACCTTAGGGGGGACATCCAGCTGCAACAACGAGGGTGTGTTGGGGGGAGAGGGGGCGTGGCAAGGTCCCCATGGGGTGTCTTGCTGGTAGGGAACAGAAGTGACACTGAGTATTGGGAGGCACTGGGCAAAGCTCACCTGGGGCAGGACCAGGGATGTGCACGGCTGAGACGAGAAGGTCAGAGGCTTAGTGGGAGGTATTGGTGGTGATGGTGACGGTGCTCCTGCCACCACACCGCAGGGCTGGGCAGAGGGGCAAGAGGAAAAGGTGAGGTAAACTCCCTGTAGGTAAGCCTGCACTGCCCTGCTCCACAGGCACCAGCCCCAATACCATCCCAGCACCAGTGCTGTACTGGGGGCACCTACCTCCTTGCTCTTTAGGGCTGGCAGAGGCTTCCTGGGTGGCTTTGGCCTCTCCTGGGGACAGGAGAGAAGAGACTTCAGTCCTTCTGGGTGCTGGGAAGGGACCTGCATGAGGGACAGCAGCCAGACTTCAGGGCAGAGGAACAGCTGCCCCAGGGAGCGGGGATGGTGCTGTCCACCAGGCAGGGACATCACACCCAGCAGAGGGATGTGGATGAGCTGGAGCCCAGGTTCACTGCATCTCCCAACCCAGGGCTTCATGCTGCACTCCTACCTGCGGAACCGGGCGGCTGGGCACCAGGGGCCGGGTGCTACGTGGGGCCGCTGTGGTGCTGAGCACACTGGGGCTGCTGATGTCACAGTGGGACAATTGGCTGCCAGGGGGCTGCACCCGGCTGCCCTCCTGAAAGACCGGGTTGGTGAGGCCAGCGGTGATTCTGCTGAAGGTCCTGTGAGGCAAAGGACCAACAGGCAACAACGGCTGCTGCAGCCCCCCAGCCCTGAGCTCGTCCTGAGCTCGGCCTGTGTGCTTGTAGCTTAACCCTGCTGCAGGCCTTCTTACCCCTTCTGGAAGTACCTCATCCCTCTGCCTCTGAGCAGAACAACACCTCCGCCGAGCAGGATGCTGGAGAGTGCCAGCATGAACAGCACAGCAGCCAGGATCATGCTACCGCTCCCTGCAGCAACACAGTTGGCACTGGAACAGGCACCCCGATGCCAGGAATGCCCCATGAGGACAGAGAGGTGGCCAGCATGGCGGCAAGACACTGACCTCATCCCACGCTCCCACCCTGGCACAAGAACAAAGCTGAGAGAGATGATGCTGGCTGCATGCACAAGGTGCCATACCTGGTGTGAGCTCCAAAACCTTGTGCTGGCAGTATGGTGGTGCCCACCCTGGCTCACAGTGGCACTCCCGCTTGTGGTTGCACACCTGAAACCAGGGAGGGCAGAGTCAAGGCAAGGAGGCAAAGGGGGCAGGGACTACCACCCAAGCTGCTTGGAGATGGAGAGCCCTGCTATCTGCAGCCACAGGGAACATGGAAGCACAACCTACCCCATGGCTGTTACACTTTGCTGAGCAGTTCTTCTTGCCATAGACCAGAAGGTTCTGGCAGCGCCCAGCATAGCAGACCTGGGGGTGGGTGGGAAGCTCTGAGCACAGCCCCATGGCCGGGAGTCACCTCCCACTGCCCCAGCATATCCCCCGCGCACTCACCATCTCCTCCCCACACTTGGTTCCAGTGGGCACCAGCCTGAGGTTAGCCACCATCTCATTGCCATCGTTGCTGTCGAGGGCCGCTTTGCACTTGAATTGACCAAAGGAGAGAGTGAAGAAGCCGCTGCCAAGGACAGGGCTGGTGTTGTCACTCATGCACAGCAGTGTGCCGCACTTCACATCCCTGTCAGCAGAGCAGCTGTGAGCCCTGAGGAGCCTTGCTTGGTCCCCAGGGTCAGAACTGGGGGGGGGGGGGGGGGGGGG
>CM021770.1:75119-130463 GCA_011076525.1 Nettapus auritus
CCCCCCCCCCCCCCCCCCCCCCCCCCCCCCGCGCCGGGCCGCCGCCCCCCCCCCCCCCGCCCCGGGGAGGCTCGCTCCTCCTTACTTGGGGCTGCAGGGCCTCTTCCCAGACTCAGTCAGGCAGTGGAGTTTGAGGTCTTGCCTGCTGTTCTGCCTAAAGCATTCATCAGGAGCTACTTGGGCTGCTGTGGGAGGCACAGAGCAAAAGGATCAGGTGGAGCCAGAGCCTTCAACAAGCCAACAGCAGCTGGCAGCTACCACCGGCCATCCCCAACACTAAGAACTGCCTGCCCCACCACCAGCCCTCTCCCGAGGTGGGGGCAGAGGGGGAATGCTACCTGCACCCCAGAGCACACGGCACTGCTCAGCATGTGAGGGGCAGGCCCCATTGTAGCAGTAGCCATTGCCACTCTGGCAGGGGATGCCGTTTTCCTGGAAGACATCTTCTGGGCACTCGGAGCTGAGGCCAGTGCAGTGCTCAGGAAGGTCACAGTCATTCTTGCTGGCCCGGCACATTGTGCCGGCAGCCTTCACCTGTGCAGAAAGAAGGCTGTCAGGAGCCACACGGGCACCACATCCCATTGCCCTGATCCAGGCCAGAGCCTGTCCGCACCCAGGTCTGCAAAGCATCTTTCTTGACCCCCCCCCCCCCCCCCACAGGGAGATCCAGACACAGTGGCTTGTACCATAGACAGATCTGTGCCAAAGATGTCACAAAGGTATTTGCTTTTGACTGAGCTACTGCACAGGAAGGGAACATACCACCAGACCAGTTTTTACTGTACTTAGGTACTTCCCCCCATGCAGCACCTTTTTAGCTTGGGCTTGCCCCAGGGTCTTGTTACTGTCCTATCCCTTCATATCAAGGCTTTTCTTGCATTGGGCAGTGGCAGAGGTTCTTCAGGCCCTTTGGAAGACATAGGCATGCACTGCCTCTGCCACAAAGCTCCTGAGGAGTTGGAGTGGGTGGTGAGGGAAAGTGGGTGTGATGCCCTAGCCAAACACTAGGCCTCCACCAGGTCTCCATCCCTGTACAGTACCTTGCAGTCCTGGCAGCAGTCACCTTGTGCACACTTGGCCCCCTCTCTCAGCTGGCAAGTGGTGGCGTTGCAGCAGCGATCAAAGCACTCCTGTGAGACACAGCCAAAAATGGCTTGGTTTTGAGACAGCAGAGTCCAAGGTGGCTGGAGGAGGAGGAGGTGCATGGGGCCTGTGTTGGTGGGACCAAGGACCAAGGCTGCATGGGGCTTCCCATTACCACAGGACTGACAAGTCTCAGCTTTGCTTTAGCTGCAAGCTCCCAAGAGAAAAACACCATTGCCACAAACCCATACTGCAGAGAGAGCAGCAAAAGCCTTCTGAAAGAGGAAGGGGATGAAACTCTCCCAAATGCCCCTTGAAAGACTCTTTCCTTCTTTTTGGGGGGCTGCCAAGTTTCCAGGGCAGTGTAACAGTCATAGGCATAAAATGGCTCCAGGTTGAACAATGGGGCAAAAGCACAGCAACATCCTGGTCCAAAACTCAGCACTGCCTGACTGGGGCCCTGCACTGTGGGTGTGAACTGTTTCTGCAGCATCTTTACCCCCATTACCACCATAAAACCAGAAGACTACAAAAGATTTTTCATAAGATGTGGAGTTTGGAGGAAAACAGACATGACCTGGGCCCCTGGAAAGGTAGCACCCTTTGCAAATCTCCAAGAATGACACAGAGGATCTCTGTGCTTACTTCATGAGGAAGGCAATGGGTTCCTCCCCACAGGTCCCAGAACAAGTGATGTCCCCTGGCAGTTTGTCACAAAACTTCCCACTGTGTTACACTGGGATGAGGAAGAGCTGAACACACCTGTTGTGAGGACAATGCGCTCTGATGTCCCCTTTCTTAGGCCATCTCTCCTGAGGACATGCTGGGGGGTGTTACCCTGGGGATGCCTTTCCTAGGAATGCTCCTGCTAAAACCACAGCCAGCTACATGAGGGGTGGGGGGCACACATCTAATTTAACAAATGCCTTCCCCAAGCTATTTTTTGGCATGAATGTAAGGAGCACAGGGAAGATGAGTAAGGAGGTCTTGCCAAGCCCAAAGGCAGGGAGGAAGCTTGCACAACCCTCTCTGAGTCTGAGTGAGGGGGTTTCAGGTCCCAACCACCCTGTTCCTTCCTGGGCGCCCAGGCTGTACCTCTGGCCTGCCGCAGTCGCACTGCTCGCCCCGCTCTACAAACCGGTTCCCACACACTGGCTCCCCGTACAGCTCATCCGCCCGGGGGACATTCAGCAGGCAGCTGGTCCTGGGGTCCTTGAGGAACTGCCACATGTCACGCTCACTGCAGCTGCTGAAGAGCCTGGGATAAGTAAGGCTGAAGGGGCACAAAGCAAGGCAGTAGTGAGCACGGCGGAGCACCTGCAGGCCTTCCCACCCAGCAAAGGTCAGCTAACAAAAAGGTGAATGTTCTCCCAGACCTGACAGTCTCCCAGGCTTCACTCCAGCTCTCATCAGGACATCTAGAAATATCTGCTGCCTCTTCACTCTTTCTTCACATTTTCTCCACTCACCTGATCTTTGCTGCCATAACACATCCTCCTTGATCTTTGATGACAGGACAGTGGCAGCCAGCAATATCTTCATCATGAGACATCCCTAGGTTGTGTCCCATCTCATGAGCCATGGTGGATGCAGCACCAATAGGATCCATGCTGTGGTCCTATGGAACAAGAAGTGAAATGTGGTCACAGAATCACAGAATCACAGAATTGGGATTGAAAGGGACTTTGAAAGATCATCTAGTCCAGTCCCCCTGCTAGAGCACGAACACCCAGATCAGGTCACACAGGAATGCGTCCAGGCAGGTTTTGAAAAGTCTGGAGACTCCACAACCCTCCTGGGCAGCCTGTTCCAGTGCTGTCAACCTCACTGTAAAAAAGTTTAATTTCATATTTAAATGGAATCTCCTATGTTCCAGTTTGCATCCATTGCCCCTTGTCCTATCAGTGGGTGTCACCAAGAAGAGCCTGACTCCATCCTCCTGACACTCCTGACACCTTTACATATTTATAAGTATAAATGTTAATAAGGTCACCGCTCAGTCTCCTCTTCTCCAAGCTAAAGAGACCCAGCTCCCTCAGCCTTGCCTCGTAAGGAAGATGCTCCAATCAACCTCATGGCTCCGTGCTGGACTCTCTCAAACAGTTCCCTGTCCTTCTTGAACTGAGGGACCCAGAACTGGATGCAATATTCTAGATGTGGTCTCACCAGGGCAGAGTAGAGGTGGAGGAGAACCCCTCTCGACCTACTAACCACACCCCTTCTGATACACCTCAGGATGCCAACAGCCTTCTTGGCCACAAGGGCACAGTGCTGGCTCATGGTCATCTCGCTGTCCACCAGGACCCCCAGGTCCCTCTCCCCTTCACTGCTCTCTAGCAGGGCAGTCCCCAACTTACACTGGCGTCTGGGGGTTTTCCTTGCCCAGATGCAGGACTCTACGCTTGCCCTCATTATATTTCCTTAAGTTTCTCCCCGCCCAATTCATCCAGCAGGACGCTGGATGGCAGCACAGCCTTCCAGCGTGTCAGCCACTCCTCCCAGTTCAGTGTCATCAGCAAACTTGCTGCCGGCGCACTCCATTCCCTCATCCAAGTCATCAATGAATATATTAAACAACACTGGTCCCTGGACCAACCCTTGAGGGACTCCACTAGATACAGGACTCCAAACAGGGATGGAGCATCCACTGTTTCTCTAGGCAGCCTGTTCCAGTGCCTCACCACCCTCTGAGCAAATAATTTCTTCCTAATACCTAATCTAAATCTACCATCTTTTAGATTAAAACCATTACCCCTTTTCCTACCACCACACTCCCTGAAAAAAAGTCCCTCCACAACTTTCCTGTAGTACCCCTGTAGGTACTGCAAGGCTGTTATAATGTCTCCCAGAAGTCATCTCTACTCTATACTGAGATAACTGAAGAAAAAAGCTGACCCTGGTCTCACAGCCTCTGAAGAACTCCATTCTGGCTCTGAGGGGCATAAGTCAGCATAGATAGAGCAGCTACCTTGAAATGTTGCTTTGCATGTCACACAGTAGACTGACTGCTCATGTTCATAAAAGGATGTCATCCCTGGGGAGGAATGGATGGGGAGGAAAAGCATAGACAAGATAACCAAAGACCAACTGCAAGTCAAGTCCCAATCATGTGACAGGTGGTGTGAGAAGCCCCATGTCCATAGAGCAACTCCAGGATGCTTTTTATTGCTCAGATACCTCAGAGACCTCTGCTGCTGCCCTTGTGGCATGTGCCTAGACAGTGGGACCCACCTGATTGACACCGCCTGAGTCCCTGGTGCACATCGCAAGCTTCTTTGCCAGCCCTACGGTCGTGTCATAGAAGTCTACACCACTGTGGGAAGGAAAAGTGACCATGCGCATGGAATCTCTGTGCCAGCTGGGAAGCACCCATCCAGCCTGCTTACGTGATCAGCTGGGCATTGTCGTGCTGCTTCCTCTTCAGCAGATCCAGCTCCCGCCAGCGGAGGAAGTTCTCCAGTGTCACCTCTGCATTGCGACTGACGGTGATTTTGTCCCTGTTGCTCCACACCTCCAAGCCAATCAAGGCCACACGCAGGCCCAGAGGCTGGTAAAGCTGCAAAGGAATACAGGCTAGAGGGAGTGCTTGTACCTTAGCCGCACAGCAGAGGAACAATCTCACCTCCCCTGGGAACTCGTTGCCCAGCCAGGCTCCCCCCCCAGCAATACTATATGAGGTCTAGCACCTCAAGTCCCCCTCAAAAAATAGCATGAGCTGGGCTAAACTATGTAGACAGGTCCTCCCTTTTCTTGAGGGCATCTGTAGGACATTCTCCCAGAAGAAATTCCCTGCTGTCCCCTCACGTGAGGTACCTAACGGAGAGCTCAGAAGCAGCCTTGATATGCTCCTGAGGACTCCAGGTAGAGGCAAGCCTCTATGCCTACTTAGCGCACCCCGCTGGCCGGCATAGTTGGTCACCCTCTGGTCACCTATCTAATGGTGTGAGGTTGGCTCCAGCTCTACCACAGATCTCTCCCAGCTTTGACTGGGGTGACCGGGGCCTGTGCTAGCGCTGCATGAGTAGGGAAGGCACCCTGGGGCTCACCTTGTCAACATGGTTCACAATTTCCTTCATGCGGTTCTGCACCCTGCGCAAGTCCTTGTATTTTCTGAACTAGGGGAAGGACACAGAGAGATTCCCAAGTTGGCTTCCAGTTCCCAGCAGCCATGTAAGAGTGAAAGCACAGACTCACCCTCCCTTACCTCTTCATTGTCCACAACCAGGACAAGCTCCACATATCGGGGCCCTTTGTGTAACTGGGCTGATTTCTGGAAGGGAAGACAAAAGTGAGTACAGAAAAAAAGCACAGCTCTCTGGTTTGCTGAGCCCTGTTGTTGAGCATCCTGTGGATTTGTTGGAACCTCAGGCATCTTCCAGTGCTATGCAAGACCAGTGGCTCTTCTAACTCTGTTTTCTGACGTTATTTTGCCCAGGTGTTTCAGACATCTTCCAACATACAAAGAAAAGCTCCAGCCTGCTACTGCTGTAAGGCAGGAGAAAGGCTCTGTGAGACCCTGTGCCAGGCAAGGAGCAGAGCAAGGCGAGGGAAGCATCTCCATGCAATGCAGCTGGCCCAGCTCTCTCCTGGGCTTCACAGACCCTAGGCTCTCAAAAACTCAGCTATGGCAAAGAGAAGCAATGAAATCCTTAACCCAGTGATAGAGCTTCATGGGTGCAGCAATTTTAGGGTCGTGGTCATACTCCAGGGTGGCACCGGCCTCTTGGCACGCGCCGCGCTTTGTCCTGAGGTGGGCAGCTCTGTACACCGCATGCCAGCCGGCCTTGTCCTCCTCCAGAGGCTTCAGCAAGAAGGTGGTCTCATTCACTTGGAAAAAGCCACTGCCGAGAGAGGGCAGGCATCAGGCTGGGGCAGTGTCATGCCAGCAGCCTCACAGACACTGTACAGGAAGGACAGACCCCACACCAGCCCTGTGAGCACCTGCGATAGAACACACAGCCATACAGGAAAGCACCCACCACTTAACCCACTCTTCTGTGGCTTTCCTAGGTAATTGGGATGAGTTACGGGCCATTCACAGGCTGTGGCAGTCAGGTCCTTCTGGCCACGTGCAGGACATCACAAGCAGCAAAAAGCCCTAAGCAGCTCTTGGGCCGTAGGTTAATCCCTAGCCACTGTGCAGAGGAAAATCCAGGGACTTTGTGCCTCTTCCCTGCAACTTTGTCTCATCTTTCTGTGCCTGCATTATCCCATGCTCTCTTGTGTATCGTTATGCTGCTTGTCCTGCCTGTGAACATCTTGTCCTCCTGCTACACAAATATATTACATGTCCCATGTATGCACAAGCTGTGCTGAGCCAGGGTCCCTGCAGACACAACCACTGCTCTCAAAACAAGGAACCAGCTGCCACAGAGCTGCAGCAGGCACTTGTCCTGCAACCTGCATTTGTTCATCCTACTAACACAGTTACTGAGGACCTCCACTGCTGCACAGACAACTTGTCCTTCTCACACATACCCCTGCAAGACAACCCTTCCTCCCCAGCTACTAAATTTATTGTCTTGCAATTTCTGGCTGTCAGCTGAACTTTTTTAAGAATAGTAGAATGCAAATCTTGTATGGCAAACTGACCAACCCCGCATGGAGCTGGGGGTTCAGGTTCCTCTGCAAAGGCACTTTCAGCTACTATGTGAAGGTAAAACCAAAGCAGATTTTTGAGGAAGGAGCAGCAGCACTGCCAGAAGCTAGGGGAGAGTGAGTTTGGTGTGATAGAGTGGATGGCTCTGATCCCATTTGCAGATCCCGTTCCTGGGAAAGTGCTGCCTGCCCTGACCTCCTGTCCTGCTCAGCTTTCCACCTTCACTCGGTGCCATGAAACACTCCCCCCAGAACTGACACTTGTAAAAAAGGCTGTTTTCCCTGCTAGGCACTGAGCCACAGAGCCATGCACACCCAGCATGCGGGGAAAGACTGTCTTTTCTTTTCCCTTTTCTTCCCTACTGCCCCTGCCCAAACTGCACCCCGGGGAAGCCGCAGGTCCTACCTGAGTCCACCACAGGTGCTGATGCTTGCTGCGGAGTCTGTGTACCCCACAACATGGCCTTGATAAAAGCAGTGATCCTGAAACCCAGAAAAGAGGTGCATAACATTGTGTCTGACCAATCTGGCCTTCTGCAAAGGAGTGATTACAACAGTGGACAAGGGAAGACCAACTGATGTCACCTACCTGGACTTCTGTATGGCCTTTGATATGGCAACACTCTTGCCTCTACATTGGAGAGACACAGATTTGATGGATAGACTGTTTGGTGGGTAAGGAATTGCCTGGGTGGACACATCCATAGAGTTGCAGTCAATGACTCAATGTCTAAATGGAGACCAGTAGCAAGTGGTGTTCCTCAAGGGTCCACACCGGGACCAATACTATTTAATCTCTTAATCAGTGATGTGGACAGTGGGATTGAGTACACCCTCAGCAAATCTGTAGATGACACCAAGCTGAGTGGTGTGGTTGATATGCTACTGGGAAGGGATGTCACCCAGAGGGAATTGGACAAGGCACAAGGATGATCAAGGGGCTGGAGCACCTCTCCTATTGTTCAGCCTAGAGAAGAGAAGGCTCCAGGAAGAGCTTATAGCATCCTTATAGTGCCTAAAGGAGGCTACAGGAAAGCCGGGGGGGGAGGGGGAGGGTGTACTTTTTACATTTGCCTGTAGTGCCTGTAGCGCTATGACAAGGTGAAATGGTTTTAATCTAGAAGAGGTTAGATTTAGATCAGATATACAAAAGAATTGTTTTACAATGAGGGTGTGAGACACCAGAACAAGCTGACGAGAAGCTTGACTGTTTGAACTGTTCAAAGTCAGGGTGAATGAGGCTTTGGGCGACCTGATCTAGTGAAAGCTGTCCCTGCCCATGGCAGGGGCTTGGAGTTGGTCCCAGCTCATGGCAGGGGGCTTGGAGTCAGTCCTAGCTCATGGCAGGGGGCTTGGAGTGGGTCTCAGCTCAGCCCTGGACGCATCTCAGCCCTCCAGGAAGCATGATGAAGCCTCCATGTCATTAGTGGTGGCTCAAAAACTCCTCTTCCAGGAGGATGCTGTTACTCCAGACCCGTACCTGGATATCTGGCTTCTCAGTGATCTCTGTGCCATCAGCCAAGTAGTGTGTCTCAGTGTAATGCTGTCCCAGCAGCTCCCTGCAGATCAGGAAAGGGAGCAGCATCAGGAGAAACATCAGCTTTCGGGAGAGAATGGCTAGAAAGCAGGGCAGGAGGGTTCTACGTCGTTCCAGACCTCTCAAGCCAAATCAGACCCTCCTGACCCACAGCACATTCCACACTCCCAAGAGCTACCAGCATGGATTTATTTTCCCAGTGTGGGTCTGGGCTGATGGCTTTGGTGGCCAAAGATGTGATGTTGGGCCCCTGAGAAGTGACATGTGCAGCAGAGTGGTAAGTGAGCCTGCACAGGGCCTGCCCACCCACTCTCACCTGTTCTTCTCTAGGTGCAGAAGGTAGTCCCTGCCTTCGGCTTGGATGCTGTAGATGACATGGTCCAGGTAGGTACTCTGCAGGAAACAAGATGATGGAACAAGTCAACACAAACTGCAGAAAGGATGGCTCTGATCCCACACATACTTCCTGCTGGAAGGCAACTGTGGGATGGGGAGACTTGCTCCTCACTGGCCACGTGCAAGCTCACCTTTGAAGGCATCCAGCAAAGACACAGGAAATCAGACAAAAAGAAAGCATGCAGGCAATAATGTGAATCCCCAGCATATCCTGAGATAACAAGCAGGTCGCCAGCAATGAAACTGAGTCAGCAAAGGCTGGTTTCCTGTGTCTGACACATGGCTGCAGATGGCCACACCAGAAATTGAAGTTTCCTGCTCATCAGTCACAAGAGCTCCTTTTCTGGGACCGAGTTCAGAACTTACTCACAGGCTGAACCACAAAGATCCCTGGTGCCCAACTGCTTTCATCAGCAGAGTCTTCCTTATCTCTGCCTGATCTAACACGAATATGATGAATAGAAAATAACCTGATTTGGATTCTTGTCTGCTACTGACGGTAAAGTTCAGTCTCGTGTTGGATTCCTCCCTCCTACCCCCTCCCCCAGTATCACCACCACAGTGCTGGTGGAAGGGACCCAAAGGTGTCTCAAGCATGCCATGTGGTCCCTAGGACCAGGTCAGTGTGGCCAAGGCCCAGAGCCCCCATAGAGATGCTGTACATCCCCAGAGAGCAGGGCTGCTCCACCTTTACAGGAAGATTTGTTTTCCACTGGGCAAAGATCCCATGTGATCCCCCACCCTTAGAGGTTGGCACAGAGACCTCCAGAGATCCCAGCTCCCCTGGGCTGCTGGGAGAGACAGGAAGGGATGTGGGACCTGAGACCTCCTCAGCCACTGCTGCGGCAAGGAGACTGTGCCCTGAGGTGCAGCCTCAGCTCTTATGGATCCTGGGGTGGAGACTCAAGCAAACTGGAAAGTGAGAGCTCACGTTCCTCCTGGATGAGGTGTCTGGCTTCTGTCTGGGTGGATGGTGATCTATAGTCATCATGGAGTCTAGTCAGGTAGAGGAGTTTTCCTGCCCTCGGTCACCCTCGGTTCCTGCTGCCTGTCTTTCCAGCTTCCATTGCTGCTGGTAGCAATTGGCTGCTGGCCACAAAATGCACTCACAGGTCCCTGGCAAATTCTTCTCTCATGAACAATATCTCCCATATGACATGTCTGTCCAGCACCCGCAGACAAAGTGGTGCTTTGTTATTGTTGGCAGTGCTGAAGGCTTTAAGAAATTGCAGAAAAGCAATACAGATGGGAGAGAAGCGGCAGTCTCTTGGAGACAACCACAGGGTGAGGAGAAGAAAAAAAAATAAAAATAAAAAAAGTAAAGATTCCCCACAACACACCGAGCCACATATCAGAGGAGGCCACTGCATCCTGCAAAGCGCGAGGCTTGGCTGCCACCATCCAGGAGGACATGTCCAGCCCAAGCTCCTCAAAGCCCTTCATGCTCCTTCTCGAGGACTCTTTCTTGTGGGGGAGCAGAGAGATGCAAAGAGAGGGGCAAAGATGCCCAGTGGCACAGATGGTGTCTTTAAATAGCAACGTTTGTCTCATGGACAAGTTTAGGTTTCTAGAGCAGAGAAAACAGATGCTTTCAGGGAGTGTTTTTGAGGCTATTTTATCAAAAATGGGTTTGAATCACAGATGAACATGCTATATGAAGAGTTTACTAGGAAACAAATGTCCTCAACCCCTCCATCTCCTCAGGTGCTAAAACTGGTGCTTTTCACTCCTAAAACACAAATCCATGTATTTGGCTGATCTTTACTTCTTTCAAGGCAATGTGGAAAGCCTCTCTGAGTTCAAAGTCGTCATCACATGAATGCCTGCCCTGAGCACTCAAAACTCCTGAGTCAAACCCCATTCCCTCCCTCAGATTACAGGGTTTCTGGGAAAAAAAAAAAAAAAAAAAAAAAAAAAAGAGTTTCTTTCATGTGGGTTTCTGAAACTTTCTGATTCTTATTTCCCAAAAATATGCAAACTCCTACTTAAGTAAAGACCAGACATCACAAGATCACTGAAAGACTGCAAGGGACAGCCACACTACATAACATCTCCAAAGAAAGCACTAAACATTGCCCTCCCTGAAAGTCCTTCCTGCTATCAGCCCCTGTTTTGACCTAAAGCCATCCAGAAAAGCTGTTGTGATCAAATACCTCCATCCTCTGGGGTGGACACAACATGCTGTATCATTCAACCAGTGCAGACTAAAGAGGTCCAGCTCTGAGCTCTGGGCTCTGCTGACAAAAACCCTGGTGGACACCCTGAGAGGCAGTGAGGGTGGCTGTGCAGAGATGGAATTTGGGAGGCAACACTACTCACAGGTGATGCAGAGAGGGGCTTCCCCGGGGGCTCCAGCACCCTGCGTGGCATCACCATTTCATACTGCTCGACATGGGCCAGCTCCTCCTCTGGCCCACTAGAGACACCTGGAAAATTCAAAGGGGGAAAATTCAAAATTAATCTGTTTTGAGTTTGCCACCTTTGCAACCCTTGTTTTTTGATGTCAGAAAGCAAAGGCTCCTCAGCACAGGATCCCTCCCTAGCCAGCCGGGCCAATGGTGGAGCAAAGTGCCCATCTGCAGTGCTGGAGCCTCACACATGGTGCCCGAGCAGAGCCAGCAGCCTTTGCTGCCGCCCCCTCGGCTGGCTGAGTCACAGTTCCCCTGCCAGCACATCTCAGGCTGCCGATGACAAATCCTACCCCACCCCCCTGCCCTTCTCGCAGGAGTTTCAGCCAGGTGCAATTGCATAATGCTGCACACCCCGTGGGCTGGTAGCATGGCACGGGACAGAGGTCACCGGGAGCACATCTGCGGTGGGGACCATGTCAGACAGGGGCTTCTCTGGCTGTAGGATGCGAGCCAGGCGCTTGGGCTCAGTGCCCCATTTGCCATCCCCTACCCTCAAGTGAGTGTGAGGTGGCGGATGGATCATGGAGAGGTGATGGAGAGTGGGATGGTGATGGAGACTGAGGTGATGGAGAGTGAGGATGTGATGGAGAGTGGGGCAGTGCTGGAGCGTGGGACGGCGATGGAGTGTGGGGCAGCGATGCCAGTGGTGACCGCCAGCCCGGCACTGGAGCTCGGCCTCTCCTCTGAAGCAGCCGAAATCTTCCCGACCGAGCCGTCCTGAAAAGCCAGAACCCCTCCGGTCAGCAATCCCGCTGCTGCCGCGCCCCGCCAGCATCCCCGCGCACCCACCCGCGACGCTACTCTCCGTGGGGCCAGCGCCAGCGGGAAACCCCTCGCCGCTTCCCCGGAGCCCTGGGCACCTCCGACCGTTCTCACCGTGGCCGAGCAGCAGCAGTAGCCCCAGCAAGCGGAGGAGGACGAGCGTCGGGACCATGGCTTGGCACTGCCCGTCTCCAGCCGTTACGCTCCGCGCCGGCAGCTCTCCCCCCCCCCAGGCGTGACTCACCCACGGGCGGCGGGACGGGACGGGACAGGCGGGACGGGCCGCGGATGGGGCCGCCCCCGGCAGGGGGGTCTGTGGGGACGGAGCTGGGACGGGGCGGGTAGACTACAGCAGGGCTTCTCCCTCTCCCGCCCCCCGCCGCCCCCCCCGTTTCCCGTGGCGGGGATTCGCCCAGGACAGCCGTCAGGCAAGGGGGGATGGGGACGGGGGCAGCCCCGGCTGCAGGCGCTGCAGCGGCCGTGTGGCCATGGAGGAGAACTGCATCTTGGCCCTGGGGAGGGAAACGCGGCTGGTGTCGCTTGCTTGTAGTCATAGGCTCCCTCCCAAGGGCTCAGAGGACCCAAAGCTGCTGGGTTCTGGAGGCCTTGGTCTCCACTGGCCTCCAGCTCCTTCCTACGACCTGGGGATGGGTGCTGCTTGGAGAGTCCCCCTCCTCTCCTGGGGTATCCTGGGCTTGGGGACCACGTGCTGGTTGTGGCTCTTCATGTCCTCGGGCCAGTGGCTCTGTCCTGTGTCACCACCGCAAGTCACTGGGGTTTACTCACTGTCCTTTGCATCTTGGCCAGGGTATCCTGGGGAGCCTCAGGGACCTTGGTGGCCTGCAGCTGGGGTGCTGTCTACCTATTAGAACCCTTTTCCTGCCTATTTTTTCCTTCTAGTACTTTCACTGGAACACTCCTAGTCATGTCTGTTCATAACAATATTATTATTATTACAGTTGTCCGCACTGCGATGACTGTGCTTGCAAGTTGTGCAGAGCTGAGCAGGCTGTGAAGGAACCATGGATCATAGCAGGTGACCTGGCTCGCAGGAGAGATTCAGACTGGTCAAGCAACAACAAGCTTCTCTGGACACTCTGAGACACAACCTATGGGATGTGAGGCTGCTGAATTCAGACAGTCTTTCCTTGCTGCTCTCCTGGCACAAGAAAGCTATGCAGTCCTTTGTGGAGGCAAGACACATGGATGCCTCCTGCTCTGTGCTAGCAGGAAGATGTCCAACCTGGCCTGCCTTTGGAGAGGGTGTATCTCTGTGGTGATGTCTGAATACCCCCAAACCTTCAAAGTTGCTGCTCAGTCAAGCAAATAGCCACTTGTGGGTCACAATTTGGGGCCAGCTGAAGTTACTTGGCAGTGTGTTCTCATACTGGGGACACTGGAGGGGGCTTGCACACTTTCCCCCTGGCCAATGGGGGAGAGTCCTCTTGGTCTGTAGTGAACACCCTCAGGGTGTTCACAAGAGAGATGACCAATAACTGGATTAAACAGTAACCTAGGGAGCTTCAAAGAGGCTTTTGAAGCAAAGCAGCAATCAGCATGACAGCCTACAAAGCTGTGAAAGGAGGGTGTAGAGCTCTGCATATAAACAGCAGGAGCTGAAGGGTGCTGGGACACTTTTGTTTTGCCCCACCAGCATCACCACCTTTGCCTAGGACAGTGAGCCATGCGTGTACATGTGCTGGTGTGACCAGGACACCTTGGGCTTACTCACAGATAGGTGCTTAGAAGTTAGCTGTTAACTTTAAAAGTTAACATTTGTTATACTGTTTAAACTGATCCTGAATGTAGAGATCAATGATTGCCCACTACTACACCTGCTCCCAAACAGCCTTGTACAATTCTTATGCCTGCACAATCCCACAGATACAAAGTGCTTCTGTGAAGGATTCAAGACAACATGATTTGAGTATCACATATTTTCTTACCAGCTACAAATCCCACTTCATCAGTTTGAGCAGCTGATCAGCTCCATTCCAGCAGCCACCCAATTATGCTGTCTTCACAAAACAATGCTGCATGCAGCTGAGCCAGACCTCTGTGAACTGGCCAGGATTTAGTCACCTAAAGACTAATTTGCAATGTCAGTTTTGTTAACAGACAAAATAATCCTGATTTTTTTTTTTTTAATTTTGTTTTACAACACACGAATACATCATTTTACAACGCAGTTTAAAAAAAAGGAACTTAAAGCCTCAGAAGGCAAAATCCAACACCTACAATCCAGAAGATCATATATTCCCGTCTCTCTGTGATTACCCTTGTGGTTTATTTCCAGCTCATAGTGAGCGTACAGGGCTGGAAGTGACTGAGTGTCCTGTTCTCTGCTGGTGCAGAAAAGATGGCAGCTGCAGTGGGCAGCGGCAGGGCTTCACTGGGCAGCTATGGCTGGGTGGGGAAGCAGGGGAGCTGCCTTCTGGCTCCGCTCAGCAGACATGTGCTCCAGACGCTCTGTGTAGAACCCATTGAAGTCCAACCTGAGAGACAAAAGGCAGATAGTTCGTCAGCCTGCTTGCTCACCTGCCCCAAACAGTGGCATGCAGCAAGCTGGATGTGCTGCCCAGGGCCTCCAAGAGCTTAAAGTGCTTTTTTGCACGTTTGTCGGGGTGCTCGCAGGCAGCAAAGGGTTCCTAAAATACACTGACTGTTTTACAGGGCCATATGAATTTCAGGACGCAGTTTACTGAAAGGAGGGGGTATGAACCAAAGCCGTGTACTTCAGCATCTGCCCTGTGCCACACATGTGCCGTGATGCACCAGAGACCTGTGCCCTGCTCTGGAGGAATGAGCCACTGAAGCCAACAGGAACAGCAGCCCAGCCACAGCAGGATTCTGTGTGTGCTGAAGCATGCTGCTGGGGGAAGCCCCTCGCTACAGACCAAGAGGACAGGTATGGGCATCAGGCACCTGTAAGGACTGTATGAGGAAGTGGTGCATTTTACTGAGTGGCCTACATTTCATCTGAGGAAAGGTGGGCTTTAATTCATCCCCACCATTACCTTGACTACAAAAGCAGTAGCTATGTCCTGAAAATGGGACTTTTTCAGGATTAAATTTAGGACTTGTTAGTGTTAGGTCAGAGGTTGGACTAGGTGATCTTGGAGGTCTCTTCCAGCCTAGATGATTCTGTGATTCTGTGAAAAGACATGCAGGACAGTCTCTTTCCTAAACTATCTCCTTAAACATTGAACTCCTGTATGAGAAGCATAGCATGAAATCTACCCAATTATCTACCATAACTACTATGAAATGCACTTTCCATTACCACTATCTTTTTGTAACAATTATGTTTTAAACAGATTAACGATTGAAGCAAACATCTGGCTGAAAGCTGCTGAGACAAAGTCACAAGTATTGCTGATACATTTAAATGTCTCTATAAAACAAACAGCATCAGCAATATCATAATACTGTGTCCTTAACAATCCAAGTGTCTCAGATACCACAGAAAAACCCAGCTCCACTCCTGCTGTGGCCTTCCTTAGGCAGCTCTCTGCACTATGAAGCTATGCAACACACATGGGGCTCTTCAAAATGTGTGCCCTAGGAACACCAAGTGATAAGAGCGTGAATCACACAAAAGTTACTCTTTTCATTTTTGAAATAAATTGTTCCAATACTCAATGAATGGGCACAATATTTGAGTTTCATGTTGCTTAACAACCTTGCATAAATGGCAACAAAGTGTTCCTTGACATTTTTTGTGACTGTGGAAAGCAGCCTAAACAGATGGAATTTACTGGTTGCTTTCTCCTGGTTGAAAAGCTTGTATTTCTTTTGTCCTTTAAATGATATAAAAAGGAAATGCGACACTGAGGCAGTCATATTTACCAAATTTTGATTCAAATCTAAAGGCTTATAAGGCCAGGACTCATTTACATTCTTTTCCATTTCAACTCTGTTTTTACGATCAAATTATTTTTGATAACTTTCTTAAGAACTTGCCTGGTGCTTCCTCAAACCCAGCTTTCACTTTAGTTTCTTGTTCTGTGGCTGGAACTTTTATTCACTGTTTTTTTTCCATCACTTTGTATGTTCTACTGGTCTTACTCTAAGCTCAGTCATTGCTGTTACCTCCAAATTTGTGAAGGAAGGGTATCTGATGAACGCTAGCCACACTTGATGAGTAAAGTTTTCAGAGTACTTGAAATCAAAGTCACCCATCTGACAGTTCCCTAGGCTGTAATTCTCCTTCTGACTGCTGCAAAGTGAAAGAGAAACTTTGGGCATTTTCTGCAGTTGCCAGCTTTTTGCCAGCACTGTTGTTGATGAAGCAAGACACTTGAGCATCTTCAGCATACAGAAAATCTGAATTATGTGTGCGCTTCACTGCTTGAAGAAACCCCTCTAGATCTCTGTCTTCTGTTGTTTGATGCTACAAATATGACAGTTGTTCCTCAGTTACTCAGTAAAAATGTACTGGTACTATAAACTGAATGCATATTAATCAGGATTAAGTAAATAAAAGTATTAGAATTATGAATAAAAGGTATCCATTACCTATTTTACATTTTGACAATCATCTTTAACAAATAGTCAATTAAAAAAGACCAGTATTTCTTACAAACTCCTCTGTCTCTCTTTGAAGTATGGTATTTTAGATGGTAACCATCTCCATTCTGTTTCTTGGATTCCTGTTGCCATAGAGTCCAGGACTCAACCCAATAGCCTCTATAGACTGAATGAGAGCTAAATGTCAATCTGGGCATTCACCACGGGACTTCCACTTTTTAAAACATTATCTAGCAGCCTGTAGAAACAGACATTCTCTAGTATGGCCTGCTAACACACAGAATTTCAGCTGAGAAAATAGGGACATCTGCTTTGTAATTCAAGATCCAGCTGTGTCCAACATCTTGGTGAGGGCTCACATGATCCTAGATGGTCCAAACTGGGGGACTTAATAGAAGTGACAGTCCTGACAGCATAAAGACCCAGTACTCAATATTTCCTCTGCAACCCTTGAACAGAGGCATGGAAATACCTGAGGGCAAAGGCCTTGGACCCTATTCAGAACAGCTTGTCACAGCTTAGCTCACCATCCTCAATGCAAACTGACAATGAAACGTTTTGTTTTCCCGCATCCTGCTGAATCACCATACTTCTATTTTCTTCAGAAGCAGGAAGTGCTCTTAAAAAACAAGTTCTCATTACTTGAAAGAACTGTCTCCACAGCTTCCATGGCTCAGGAGTTAACCTTCTGACACAGCTAACACTCATGTGTGGTCTGTAAAACACAAAGGAATCTGGTGGCCTGGACACCAGTGACCCACAGTTGAACAGGATGCACTGGCTATCTCCATGGTGCAGCATCACCAGGAGAAACAGCTTCCAACACCCTGCTGGAAACAAACAGTTGAGAGAAGGGTGGAGAGGCAATGATAAAATGGGTGAACCTCTAATGCTATGCTAGGAACAGCACTGGAAGGAGGGCAACACCTGAGCTACCACCAAAAAAGACATTAATACAATCTCTGGTGTGACATGTGATAAAGTGATGGAAGGTTGCTCCAGGACATCTGCAGTTCCATGGTGGAAAGAATGGTCAAGCACTTGACATTCTTCTGAATTCCTGAGTAAGCTGAGAACCACCTCCATCCTTGGGCTGAGCTGGGTTAGGCCACCAATGGGAGAATCTCCACACGTTCTTTATGGGATTTAGGGACTGTGGGCCGTGATGCTCTTCTATTAACAGATCAGGCAACTTGGTCTTCAGTAGTGCGTTGGCTGTGCCCAGTACTGCCTGCATTGATGTCTAAGAGGCTGGATCATGGAGTTAGTTGTCATTAAGATCTCCTTGATGAAGCATCATAAAAAAGCCAGTCCATTGGACCTTGTACTGGAAATGATAAAATAATAACTGTCCTCCCTTACATGATGAATGCAGGGAAGATGACATAATTTTCTACAGTGGTGTGGGAGCTGGTGGGCTAGATTTCACTCCTGAAAGCACCTGTGATAACAGGAATGACAGATTTTACTCTTCAACCTTGGTCTCTGCTGTGTGACCACATCTCAGGCATAGCAACAGACGCCAACACAGGAGGCTAGGGGCCGTGTAAATGTACAGTAGTTGCTGATCAAGAAGTTCTCAGAAGTAAAGGACAACTGGAAGCCCAGTCTCCTGCTGGAATACTTCACAAAACAGTATTTGAACACCTAGGTACCAGGGATCCTGGATGGGGCTGTCAGATATGGCCAGAAAAGGCAAAGGAAAGTTTCAAGAGCCATGGCATGAAGAGGAGACAACAACCTGTATCAAAAAAAAAAAATCTTCCTGAAGCATTTACTCTCTCTCTTATTTCAGGTGTGGCACATCTCAACAAAGGTGTAAGAATGAATGCATCTATTAGGCTTACAAACATAGAACGAGCACTTAAGAAGTGTTGGTGTTGAAATATTTTATATTCCTGACACTCCTAGCCTCTTAAAATTATGCCTCTGTGCTGTGCAATACTGGAAAAAATAATTTTGTTTGTTTGTGAAGTGCCTAACAGTCTGCAAGGAGCATTACTGAAGCGTTAGAGTCTTTGCCAAGTGTGAGGCAGTCACTATCCAAGAGCTCTTATACACAACTCCACCATGGACACTCTTTGAGTTAATAGATGCCAACTCCTGACAAACATTTGCCTTCTTATTCTGTGGTCCTGCACATGCCTTGGCTGAGCATTTCCAATCTGCAGGCTGACCAGTTTCATGAGTGTTTAACTCATAACAGCCATAAATATTAAAAGCTGTTATCAAAATAGGCATTTCTGATTAAGCTCTTACATGTTTTTCTCATTTTGGAATATTTATGCTGCATTCAGGAATTAGCTAGCATATTAAGGAAAACATCTGTCTACTCAATGAGATAATCCCCATGAAAACTAACATTTGTATTAGATTTACAACATTCACAGAAAAAAAATCACATAATCCAAATGATTATTTTTAAAGATATGGGTTGAAAAGCAAAGCAACATTTCTTGTGATTTCAGTGTTATCACTAATGGAGGAGATGCACAGTTATAAACATCAATCATTTCTTCTAGGATGAACCTGAGTACCACAGGAGGGAAAGTTACTGAGAGAAAACTACTGGCTCACCTGTAGATGATGTTGAGCATGCTATGCTCACAGTCATTGGTGCTGTAAACACTCAGCTTGTCCAACAGGTCCAGCAGATGCGTAGAGAAATTAGTATCAAACTTGTTGATTGTTGCTTCGAAGCCAGATGTCAGGTGGAAGTTGTCAGCATGCTCCACTAAAAGCTACCAAAACAAAGTATGAGTAGCCTCACATTTGCTGATTCACAATTGCTAAGGAGATGAAACCATTCCCTTCCTTTTTCAAACTCATTCAAAAATATTGCCATAAAACTTAACAGTCACTCAGACACTGAAAGAAGATCTCCAAAGCAGTTGCAAGATCTTGGGTAATTAAAAACCTTGTCCTACCTATCCAGGAGAACACCAGAGTAGATCCCAGTAGAGTAAACCTCAAATACATGCTGTTGCTTATTTTCAAGCAGTAGGAAATTCAGTAAGAAGAAAGGGAGTGTGGCCTAAGCCAGGCTGCAACCTCTGGAGTGCTCTCATTGCCTTGCAGTGTGATGGACTCTAGTGCCTCTGTGCTAGAGAGGGGCTTTCAGCAGGACAGGAGGCAGTCTGCTAACGGCAGAGCATGCCAAACAAATGGCTTAGTAAGCATGCCTCTGGACATGGAATACAGTCAACACAAACAGGAATAACAGACAAGAATACAGACAACACAAACACCCCAGATATGAAAGGCTGTCACACTCACAGCTTTTTGGCTTATCTGCTGTCATGAAATGCAAGTCTGGAAATAGGAAAGTTCTTGAGCTGTAGAAAGCCTTCACATACCCACTGCACATCTGAAAACACAGCTAAGAACTTAACAAGTGCAGTGAATTCTGTGGGAGACACAGTCTTCAAAGCAGACTTTGAGAGCACCATCAGTGCTCCATGCTGCCCTCAAAAATGCCCACAGTTCTGCGAAGATTCTGCTTTTGGGACCAGTGGTGCTCTGGAAACCAAACGGTCTATCTGCAGGAGGCATGAAAGCCACCCTGACCAGGCTGCAGCCCCAGGCAGCATTCATAGAGGAAAAGGCCGAGCTATTCCCCCAGCACCCCACCTTGTTAGTCAGCTTCTTCTTTGCAGTCTCTTCAGCACGCTCCTCCTCTGTTGGTGGGCCCAGCATTGTGCCATGTTCTAAGGTGAGCCGGTCCATCTCATTATCCAGCTTCATACTCTGGGTGAACCTCTTGGAAGGACAGAGGGTTGGGGAAACAGTGAGCTCCCGTTTTTTCCACTTTGCAAACTATGAGGTTAACTCAATCCTGCTAGCCCTGATGCTAGCTAATCCCAGTGAAAGCTAACTCTCTGAGATTAAAATTACAAAGTTAATACACAAAACCGACTTAACACAATGGAAGGTGTTTTTTTGTTTTGTTTTAAGGCTCCCTGACATGGTGGCTAGAATCTGCCTAAGGAGAACAGTCTTCATGGGTCCTTACAACAGTATGTTAAAAACTAGAGAGCATTTTAAAAACTACAGAATTTACACCTCTAATTCTGCTACAGAAATGGATGAAGAGAGGTAATGAGGTTCATATGAACCTGATCTCAGTACTGAAATAGAAGAGCACAAAGGTAATTTTACAGAGGGAAAAGCTATAGAAACCACTTGGAGGAAAAGTCTGAGACATCAAAGCTCGTAAAGCCTGTTGGTGGGGTAAAGAGAGGCTCTTCCAAATGTACCAATGACAAGAGGGACAGAGTTTGTACTGGGTCTGGCTGGGCTGTTAACTTTCCCTGCAGCAGCCCATACAGTGCCACGCTCTGCACTTGGGAGCTAGAACAGCAGTGGTATCACACCAGTGCTGTGTCTGCTGCTGAGAAGTGCTGGCACAGCATCAGAACTTTCTCTAACCCTCCCGGGGGCAAAAAAGTGAGAAAGAAACACCACCAGGGCAGCTGGCCTAAACCAACCAAAGAGATATTCCATACCATCTGATGTCACACTCAGCAATAAAAGGTGGAAGAAGGAGGAAGAGGGGAGGGGTGGGCTTTCATTGCGAAAACATCTGTCCTCCTCGCGAACACCAGCTATGTGCGTTGAGGCCCTGCTTCAAGGACATGGTCAGGCATCACTCATTTGTGAGAATAATTTCTTTCCTCTGCACTTCCACATAGCCTTTCCTTGTTTTGTTTTGCTGTTCCCTTTCCCCCTCCCTTTTCCCCTTTCCCTTTTTTCCCTTTAGTTGAATTGTTAATTAATAATATTTCCTTAATATATACATTTTTTTTTCCTTTAATTAAATTACCCTTATCTCAACCCGTGAGTTGTTCTTTCCTTTACTTCTTCCCCTCCTCATCTGAGGACGGGGAGGGAGAGAGCGGTTGTGGTGTTCAGCTGCCCAGCACGGTAAAACCACCACAGAGTTGTGGTGTTGAGGGACTGTCAGGGCTGCCTGGCACGCAAAGTAACTGATGCCACCATGGTAAAAATGGGGAGGCTGTACATACCTGCATGCAGTTTGTGAACATGACACAGACAGACATCAGCTTGGAGAAGATCTTCAGCAGCTCTGGATTGGTTAGCATGCAGTCCTTCAGGCAGTTATCCAGGAAGCTTGTGTGATGGCTCAAGACATCATCAATATTAGAAGCCTATTACAGGACAGAACATTAGTGAAACAAACCAGGACAGCTGTGTTGCACTGGACCAAAGCTCTAGGCCAGCATCCTGCTTCTGACAGTGATCTCTGAGACATGCTCTAGGGCATGTTGAGCTACTTCTTGTGTACCTCAAGGAATCAACTGATGATGCCTAGACCTGCCTGTGATCTTTGCACCCAGCATCCTTCTTCCATTTCCGCAGGTTTCTTTTCTCTGTGTAAAGTGATGTTCAGTAGAACACCACCTTTCCATAGCAGGATGAAGAGTATGGGAGCTGGGAATAGACAGGAGGATGCAGGAGAGGAAAGGGATACA
Source organism: Nettapus auritus (assembly GCA_011076525.1). NCBI lineage: Eukaryota > Metazoa > Chordata > Aves > Anseriformes > Anatidae > Nettapus > Nettapus auritus. The sequence continues at coordinate 96,929 of CM021770.1, forward strand.
TGACTAACAACGCAGAAAGGTTATGCAGAACAGCAGCAGAGTTTGTAGCGTGTAAGAACAACAGTTCGTCCAACAAAGTGTCTTCAATAAAACACTGCGTTTTTCAGTTACAGCGGCCTGCAGTAACTGAAATTAGGCAGCTTTCCCCTACATTAAATTTGGTAACTTAAGAATTTTGTTTGTACTTCTCTCAAGCATACACACTCACCAGTTTCAAGTTCTTCTCAAGAATGTGCCATGTTGGCTCCATCACTTCAAACATCATGTAATACTGGATATTCTGTACAAAATTCAGCATCCGCTGCCGCAGTGTGAAAGCACCAGCAAACCTAGGGGAAAAAATCACACCCACACAACTTAGAACTAGAAAATGCCATGGAGAGCTATCACTAAGCTTGCACAACCAAGTGAAGCACAGAGCTAACTATTTCTGTCCTAGCAAATTCACTGCTGCAGTGTGACAGCGATTATAAAGTTAATGGAAAACATCTCTGATTATTTTCCACTTATTTAAATGTCTTTCCCTTAATTTTCAATCTAGACCGTTAATTTGAATATGTGCTTATACTCAGCCATAAATGGACAGAATTAAAGCCATTTTACTGGTATAGCTATCTAGTGAGACAAGCATTTGTTAGCAGGCTAAAATATAACAAGATAAATGGTTCATGTTTCTTTCTAGCCTATAAATGCTTGCTTTTTAAATGAATACTTAAAAATATTAAATTTAATCAAATCACCTGCCACCAATGGCATTTAATACAATTTCACCTTTGCAGGCCATGGCAGAATGGCGGGATTATATACAGGTTCTTTCAATGTTAATTTACAAAGACACTGTGATGCCAAACTAAGAACTGACTTCAATAAAGTGGGACAGGCCACCAGAGAGGTGAGGGATACCCACTCTAGGGGTTTTCAGCCACAATGACCTGTCCATTGCTGGTGACAGTCACACTGTAAACAGGGGGTTGCACTGGAGACCACCACAGGTCTCTTCCACTAACCTCCTCTATAATTACAGAGGAACCAGAGCTACAGTCATGTTGGCTGAGGTCAGGACCAAGGCAGCTGAGGTCACCTTGTGACAGGGAAGTGCCACTGGCAAGGCAGAAGGGATTGCATTGCAGTGCTGGCACCTCTCTCGTGCTCCAAACAGGCATCCTCTGCACTTGGTGTGCAGCTCCAAAGACTAAAATCTACCTTCACAGATGGAACAAGGCAGAATTATTTTCTAGGAAAACACCCCACCAATTTTACCTTATTCACTTGGTATGACACCAAAATGGGCAACAAGCAGGAGGAGCTGGAAGCCATTGTGCAGCACGCAGGCTATGACTTGGTTGCCATCACGGAAACGTGGTGGGACCACTCTCATGACTGGAGTGCTGCAATGTCTGGCTATAGGCTCTTCAGAAGGGACAGGCAGCACGGAAGGGGTGGTGGAGTGGCTCTCTATATCAGAGAGTGTTTTGATGTTGTTGAACTTGAGGCTGGCAATGACAAGGTGGAGTCGCTATGGGTTAGGATCAACGGAGAGGCCAACAAGGCAAGCATCCTGATGGGGGTCTGTTATAGACCGCCGAACCAGGATGAGGGGGTGGACGAGGAGTTCTACAGACAGCTGACAGAGGTTGCGAAATCATCAGCGCTTGTTCTTGTGGGGGACTTTAACTTCCCAGACATATCCTGGGAGCACAACACAGCCCAGAGAAAGCAGTCCAGGAGGTTTCTGGAGAGCGTGGAAGATAACTTCTTGACACAGCTGGTTGGTGAGCCTACCAGGGGAGGTGCCCCGCTAGACCTTCTGTTCACTAACAGAGAAGGACTGGTGGGTGATGTGGTGGTCGGGGGCTGTCTTGGGCAGAGTGATGACGAAATGGTAGAGTTCTTGATACTTGGCGAAGTCAGGAAGGGGACCAGTAAAACCTCTGTCTTGGACTTCCGGAGGGCTGACTTTGAGCTGTTTAGGACGCTGGTTGGCAGAGTCCCTTGGGAGGTGGTTCTGAAGGACAGAGGAGCCCAGGAAGGCTGGGCGCTCTTCAAGAAAGAATTTCTAATGGCTCAGGAGCGGTCTGTCCCCACATGCCCAAAGACGAGCCGGCGTGGAAGAAGACCAGCCTGGTTGAATAGAGAGTTGTGGCTAGAGCTTAGGAGAAAAAAGAGGGTTTATAATCTTTGGAAAAGGGGGCGGGCCAGTCAAGGGGACTACAAGGATGTTGCGAGGCAGTGCAGAGACAAAATTAGAAAGGCCAAAGCTCATCTGGAGCTCAATCTGGCTACTGCTGTTAAAGACAACAAAAAACATTTTTATAAATACATCAATACCAAAAGGAGGACTAAGGAGAATCTCCACCCTTTACTGGATGCGGGGGGAAACTTAGTTACCAGAGATGAGGATAAAGCTGAGGTGCTTAACGCCTTCTTTGCCTCAGTCTTTAGCAGCAAAACCAGTTGCTCTCTGGACACCCAGTACCCTGAGCTGGTCGAAGGGGATGGGGAGCAGAATGTGGCTCCCACAATCCACGAGGAGATGGTTGGCGACCTACTACAGCACTTGGATGTACGCAAGTCGATGGGGCCGGATGGGATCCACCTGAGGGTACTGAGAGAACTGGCGGAAGAGCTGGCCAAGCCGCTTTCCATCATTTATCGGCAGTCCTGGCTATCAGGGGAGGTCCCACTTGACTGGCGGATAGCAAACATGACGCCCATCTACGAGAAGGGCTGGAGGGTAGACCCAGGGAACTACAGGCCTGTTAGTTTAACATCAGTGCCAGGGAAGATCATGGAGCAGATTATCCTGGGCGTCATCATACGGCAGTTACAGGGCAAGCAGGCGATCAGGCCTAGTCAGCATGGGTTTATGAAGGGTAGGTCCTGCTTGACGAACCTGATCTCCTTCTATGACAAGGTGACACGCTTAGTGGATGAGGGAAAGGCTGTGGATGTGGTCTACCTTGACTTCAGTAAGGCTTCTGACACCGTTCCCCACAGCATTCTCCTCAGGAAACTGGCTGCCCATGGCTTGGACTGGCGCACGCTTCGTTGGGTTAAGAGCTGGCTGGATGGCCGGGCCCAGAGAGTCTTAGTGAATGGAGTCAAATCCAGTTGGAGGCCGGTCACTAGTGGAATCCCCCAGGGCTCGGTACTGGGACCAGTCCTCTTTAACATCTTCATCAATGATCTGGATGAGGGGATCAAGTGCACCCTCAGTAAGTTTGCAGACGACACCAAGTTAGGTGCGTGTGTCGATCTGCTTGAGGGTAGGAAGGCTCTGCAAGATGATCTGGACAGGCTGGACCAATGGGCCGAGGCCAATGGTATGAAGTTCAACAAGGCCAAGTGCTGGGTTCTGCACCTGGGGCACAACAACCTCAAACAGAGCTACAGGCTGGGAGATGTGTGGTTAGAAAGCTGCCTGTCAGAGAAGGACCTGGGAGTATTGGTTGACAGTCGGCTGAATATGAGCCAGCAGTGTGCTCAGGCGGCCAAGAAGGCCAACAGCATCCTGGCTTGCATAAGAAACAGCACGGCCAGCAGGTCCAGGGATGTGATTGTTCCCCTGTACTCGGCTCTGGTGAGGCCGCACCTCGAGTACTGTGTTCAGTTTTGGGCCCCTCACTACAAGAAGGACATGGAGGTGCTTGAGCGAGTCCAGAGAAGGGCTACGAAGCTGGTGAACGGTCTGGAGAACAAGTCTTACGAGGAGCAGCTGAGGGAGCTGGGACTATTTAGCCTGGAGAAGAGGAGGCTCAGGGGCGACCTTATCGCACTCTACAGGTACCTGAAAGGAGGCTGTAGCGAGGTGGCGGTTGGTCTGTTCTCCCACGTGCCTGGTGACAGGACGAGGGGGAATGGGCTAAAGTTGCGCCAGGGGAGGTTCAGGTTGGATATTAGGAAAAACTTCTTTACAGAAAGGGTTGTTAGGCACTGGAATAGGCTGCCCAGGGAAGTGGTTGAGTCACCATCCCTGGAGGTCTTTAAAAGACGTTTAGATGTAGAGCTTAGGGATATGGTTTAGTGGATGATTTGTCAGTGTTAGGTCGGAGGTTGGACTCGGTGATCTTGTAGGTCTCTTCCAACCTAGACATTCTGTGATTCTGTGTGAAAATCCCAAACATTAGCCAAGCTATATGAAGGTCCTGAGTCCTTGCATAGTGGCCTGGCTAGAAGTGAAGGATACTGCTTTTAAACTACTGGGGCCTTAACTAATCTTGCTGATGCTAAAGTAGCGAGCAAGACAATGTCCACAAAAGTACCCTGTTGTAACTGCTCAGTATATAATAAGCCAACCCTGAAGACCATTGGCTTCCTTTTCTAAACTTTGAGTCAACAGAGAGGAACAAGTCAAGCAGCACAAAGATTACTGAGCAGACACTTTCAGCTGAAACCTAAAATGTTACATTCTGACTTCTCTTAGCCTGTCAGAAATTTGTAATGATCTGTTTCCTGTCAAAATGATCTGACTCATGTCATGACATACCTAACTAACATGGAAACAAGGAAAACCAAAGTTTCACAACTGACCCAGCAGGAAAAAAGGCCATACCACTTAGCTGAATGTAGGGAGAACTGCTTGGCTGTCTTATTGCTGATCCAAACGTTGCACAATTGTCTTTCCACATGTTTGCAATAGAACATGTGTCTGAAAAGCATCTGGTATCTTGTCAGTGCTTTCCTGGAAAGAAAGGAGAAAACCATTCAGATTGACATCAACCTCTTCTGATTGACAGGCTAAGTTATGAAGGCTGAAGCTGTTCAAAGGCAAAGAGACTTTACACAGTATGTTCCTTACACCTTCAGACACACAGATCTGCACTGAAATAATCAAAACCAAAGAAAAAAAATACACCTCTAATCATCCCAAAGAATTCCTCTCCAAGGAGACCCTCCTCCATACTTCTTGCCACAGGGTACATCACCAGACTCCTTTTCCAATTCCCTTGAGCCACCTGTAGAAAGGTCACTCACATACCTACTGGTATGGAGGGCTGAAAGCCTGTAGTTTTATACCCAGTGCACTAAGACTGCAACAACTGCCAAAACAATTCACAAGGATTCTCCAAAAAGATGAAGAAAAACTGTAACCAAGCTACAGGCAGCAAGACTGTGCCAACAGTGCACTGCTAGAAACAGATGGGGATGCTTATTTATAGTGTCTGGGACTGGATTCAGGTCTGCATTCAGACACTTCCGTGTAGGTGTCTACAGAGCTCCAGTCGACACAGTTTGTGAAACTGCATCATATAGTATTTTCACTCCACAGTTACCATCAAAGTTAATATGCTTGATTTTAGAGAAAGAGACAATTTCTAAAGCATCATGTCATTAGGAAGTCCCACTGTGTCAACTGATTTTTTTAAAGGAGAAATGAGGGGATAAGCTAATTACTGGCATTTAGCAATCAACATCTTTCACCCTTTTCACATAACACTGCCTGTCCCATTTGCCCTGGCTCACAGTAGCATGTCTGCCAGTGTTCCTCCAGGAGAACAGGAGACACACTGCAGAAAAAAATTAAACATTTGGTTCCTACTAATTCCATTAAATGCAAAATGGCTTATACAGTAATTCTAGGAACAGACTGTATCCTTCTAGTTTGTAACCAGGGCTACAAGAAAGGACTTTTTTTTTCTGCCCCTCTACACCTAAGAAATGTTTGACTCGAAACATGGAAACCTTCTAGTGAGAGTTCACTTTCAAATGAAGATCGTCTCAGGGAGATCCTTCAAAAAGCCATGGACAAATGAACACTGGGAAACTGGTCAGAAGAAGACCATGGACCAGACTGAGATTCCACTTAAAAGAGAGCCTTGACTTTCCAAGTATGTCTTTGGCATAGTCTGTTGGGGCTGTACTGACAATCAATATTCCATAGTCTATAAGTGGAGCTCAGCAACCCCACAGCATTTTCTACTGGTTGGTTTTTAACATCTCTTTAAAGACATTGACTTTGCGGTATTTTGCTGTTTGCAAATATGTTTTAACCCCATACAAAAATTTCTGCCTTTTTTCCTCCAGTGGATGAATACTTTACCTGTTTATAATTAGGGACAGAGGCCATTTAACGATGTAGTCAAAGGAAAATGCTTCCAGACCACTGAGAGTGAGCTCTGTGGGATCTGCACTAATAATGGCCTTTTCCTGTTTTGTTTCTATGGCCAATACCCTCAAGAGCTGCGTAATGAGGTCATGGGGCATCAAGTCAATCTATAAAGAAAGAATGAGAAAAAAGTGAATCCAATAGGGTACTCACAACTATTGCATACCAAGAACTATGTGGCAGAACAACTGCATTTTATCCAAGTTGCTCTCAAGTCATCAGATCAACCTAGAATACAATGGTGAATGGTTTGATCTGGACGGTGCTACAGCAGACAGTGGAGAGTGTCACTGTAGTGTTTGACCATCAGCATATAACATACTACTATGCCAATAGTTCTACCTTGTCCTTGGCCTCTGTCAGGTCAATTCAGATTCCAGATTCCCCAAGTGCAGCTTCTGTGACACTTCACATTCTGTAAAATACTACAGCAGAAGCCCTTGACTTTCACCTGAGATGTAGTAATCATTATATGTCAGGACATCTAATTCGATATTTTCTTGGACTCCAGAGCAGGCATCCAAGCTGAGAACAAGCATGAGACATATGCTACTGCTTCCATCTCATCCTGGTGCCACCAAAAGCACATTCTCTGTGTTCGGACATCAGCAAGAAAATGTGCCCCCTTACACAGGGCAAGTGTTTCCCACTGCTAATGTGGATGAAACAGGACTGAACTCAGAGAATGTCTGCAGAAATACAGGCATTAATTCCCTTTTCCTTGAATGCACTTTCAGCAGCTTCTTACAGGCACGCTGATTTTCCCAATAGCAGGCCTTCTGCTCAGATTCAGTTATCTTCTGCTTACATTCTTACCTTTAAATCATCCTTGAAAGGATCTGTGTTGGCTGTGCTCATTCGCAAGGCTAATTCAAGCAAAGCTTCTAGCCTAGTAGTTATGATGTCATCTACAGGCTTCTTAAGCTCCTCTTCTGTGAGATCCATAAAGTGAACAAAAAAGTCCCCTTGATCCATTAGGAAATAGTGTTTTATAGATCTGTTCAGGAAAACGAGGATAACTGATTACATTAAAAAACAAAAACTTTTTTACTTGTTTACAGAATGCACTGATATAAATAACCCATTTGAAAGCTAGTCTTTTATTCACCTCCTTCCCATCACCTCAGTCAGCATGCTTTTGTGCACTCATATCAGGGTTGCTGCTGTTCTTTTTTTCCTGTAAAAATGCACAGCAAGAAAAAAAAAGTATGCAAAGGATCATAGTGCTGCTCTCCTGAAAAAAAAAAAAAAAAAAAAAAACCAGCCTCCACAGAGTCCAGATCCATCCAAGAGGCAGTTGGTAACTCAGGGGAGAATCCTGAACTCTCCTCTCCAAGTATCTGTGCTGACTTTTGAAGTATTCCATGTACTTGTGTTGACTTCTGCTATAGTATGATGCATTAACTTCAATTTTTACATGGTGTGAGGGAGAGTCAACTGCAGTGGGCCAGGAGCTTGGAAACAGCTCACAGGAGAGCTGGAGGATGATATTAGCATCTGGCTAAAGACAACATATGATCACTGCCATTTTCAGAGTGAAAATAGGACTAGCACAGTCTTAAAATACTGTGGTTACACATGGGGCGTGGGGGTGTGTCAGTACTGGGCTAGACAAAGCCACAGCCATCCTGACCTAGTTTTGGTGGTAGCCTTCAAGTAGGAAGTTGGACTAGAGACCCCTAGAAGTCTCTCGCACCCAACATTTCTGTGATTTTATGCAATTTTTTATTATTTTGGGGAAAAAAAAATAATTAGGTCAACATTTCTAACAGGAACAGAGCTAATACAATAGTAATATCCCAAGAAAACAGAACTAACTTTAAAACCTTATTTTCATTATCAGAAACAATCTATTTAACATACATTTAAGAAAATAAATCAAACCTCAGGTGAGCCACCAGCTCTTTCTCCTCCATTAGGAAATCCAGAAGAACTTTGCTAGCATAGTTGTATGCTTTTTCTATTTGTTCCACATACGCTCGCTCTTTCAAAGTATAGATGACCTCTTTAGCCACAGGGCAGGTAACATCACGTCCACATTCTCGCACAACATTCAAGTATTTCCCTGGAATAAAAGGGAAAGAATGACTAATATTCACAATATTTTATGTGCCTCAAAGAAAGAAGCTTCCAAATCACTATCATGAAGCAGAGGATACACTGTGAAATGTTTATATTAAGTTCTACAGAAAGCTGGGAAGGATTTAAATGCCTTTCATAAGATGATACAGAATTTAAATTAGGCTACTGATACCATGTTTAAGGTGATTCAGAAAAGTTTTTGGTTTTCCAGTGGTGGTAAAACACCTTTGCAGATAGCCAGAAACTGAAAACCTGGTGCTGTACTTCAGATATAGCTTTTGAGGAGTTTGCACTTATGGCACAGAACGATGGTAACCACTGGGTGGCGTGCTTCCTTCAAGTGCCCAAAGACTCAGTGTGTCCAAACCTCAGCCACCTAGATCCATCTAGCTAGCTGCTAGAAGAGTGGACCAATGTAACAGAGGAGTGAGACAGAAAGCTCCTCTTCCTGCTATACTCCTTCACACATTTTTTTATTTACATGATTTGGAGTTCCTGTTAATTTTCTCTTTTCCTTGAGAAGTTGCAACTGGATAACCCCATAAACTGGCAAAGTGTGATTACACATATTTCATCTTTACGTAAAGAATGGCAATGGTGATCTTAGATTTCTCTTATATCAGAAGCATATCTTTACCTACCTGTGCTTAGTATTTTGTCAGCCATTTTCTGTAAGAATGATGGAATCTGTTGCTGTACAACAGTATATCTTTGATCCCAATACTTGTCATTATAGTCCTCCTGAATCTTCTCCTTCTGCAACTCGTGTTCCTCCACCATGAACTCACTGAACATTTAAAGGAGATGTTTAGAAGCAGGAAGTGGTACAAAGAGGATTACTTTTTTTGACCTGCAAACTGGTAATATAATCTATCAGAAACAAGGTCTCATGAAGATACATTCCAACTGAGAACTGAAATTAGTTTGTATTTGTAGTAAGAGAAGCATTTTGTGGAGTGCTTGCATCAATCTGCAATCAATTACCACAGATACAGAATTTTATAGGGCTCAGAAACCAAGCCTAAATGTTATTTGGTTGTTAGTGTACAGCTGAGGAAGCTGGCCTTTACTTTATCACCATCAGGAAGGCATTCTTTTTAGCTATTTTAGTTTCTTCCCCGTTAGGATTCTGAAAATGTGGGGAACAGAAGTGTTGCATAAACTATTAAGAACAGAAAAATGCTTTAGATGATTCTGCCAGACTAGAAACTTTGGAGAGTGCTATTAACTTGTATCAGATTATCATATTAATGGACTACATTAACACAGATTCAGTGAGTTATCACACTTGCGCCTTATGAGAACAGGGTTCAGCCCTGTTCTGAAGGGGATGGGGATGTGAAAGGAGAACACTTCAAGTGGGACAAGCATGGTAAGGTGGAATTTGACTGGATTACATATTTGAACTATTGTACTATTGAATTTGGAAATTTCCTTGAATTTGGACAAAACAAGTGAGCATGCCCCTGATTGTTTAACTACTGAATTAAATAGGAAATGTAGTTAAACACACTCCAGTAGCTCCCCTTCCGGGCAATGTTGCCTTGTGTACCTACTGCTGCTAGGTCTGGGCACTTAGGCTATGCAGACACTATAAAACAGAGGGACGGGTACACTAGGAAATGTAAAAACCAAAAACCGAAACAATATTTAACTTTTTGATTTCATTTTCATTCCTTAGCTGTTCTTTACCTGTATGGATCATTAATGATGCCTCGATATATCCACTTCTCCAGAATTTCAAAATAAGGCACACTGGCTGCCTTGGTTAAATACAGACACAGTTCCTGGGCCTGACTGTCTCCTGTGTAGTTGAAAGTCTTATCATGGAGTAAGCTCAGGGTTGATCCTCCCATACACTCACCTTTATCCACAGAAGTAGCTAAAATTAAAAAATATACGTGTGAGACACAAGGCTCTTCATTTAAATACACAAATTAACTGCACAAACTATGCTGACAAACATAATGACTTGAACAGTTGATTAGCTGACATCAACTGTTCACCTAGTCAGCAGTAGACTCCTCCTGTACATCTATGAAGATGCAAGGCTATTCCACCATGCAGCCAAAAGCCTATAGTCTGAAACATGCTGAAATAAAATCCCAAATGACCACCTTACAAAAAAGCAACAATGAAAGGCAGTTCTCCAGACAAGGAGCATCTGATGGCTCAAAGTCTGAAATGCTTCTGTGCTGAAGAAAACATATACAGAGATCTTTCTTTCCAGACACTAATGAAAGAATTCTACACTTCAGTGACTTGCTTGTGAAACCTCTGATCTCAAAAGTACATCCATTCTCCAACATAACACTGAGCTAGTCACACATACAGCTTGAAACACCTGACTTTGGGTTGGCTGATCGTAAAATTTATACTTTGCATCACAAAAGGGATGTAAGGGACAGAAGTAGAGGAATACAGTACTGCCATGAATTTTGGATTGAAGTAAACCTTAATATAGATGGCTAACTGTTGTGTTCCAGAAACCTGAAAATTTCAGGAAACATGAATACCAGGAGGGATGTTCCAACTTCAGATTCTATGTAAAACAGATTTTTATGTCCAGATAAATCCTCTGGGCTGAGTAGACAGAAATATAAAATTATTCTCATGTCAGAGAGTTTAATTTAATCAAAATTATTGAGGAAACAATACAATGAAGTAAGAAATGGAAGGTATTAAAATGGTATTAATGAAAGTGCTGCAATTCTTTCCTGTAGGAAAGGTTATCTGCCTGGCGGTATTCCTGTGAGATGTGCAAGCAATATGTTCTCAAATGGGTTGCAACAGTGCCTCATCAGTCAGCACACTAGTGTAATTCTGACGTATCCAGAGAGGGCCTGTTCTGCCTTTCCACTATGCGTGGTGCAGGAGATGGCCACTGCTGATGCAGTGCCTCTTGACATAATGATACATGCCCTGTCTGTATTGTTACTCTGTACAGTTTTCAGAAGCCACTGTTATGCACCTGTCAAAATAATGACTGTAGTTTTTGAAACTTACCAAGTGAAGCAAGAATCTCTAGAGTCCTCATTGTGGGCTGGATATAAAACCAGAGTTTCTGCAGTGACAGAAGTCCCTGTCTCTGAAGATGTTCCAGCTGTGTAATCAGAATCATGTATTCCTTGATCAGAGTACGCATAGCAGCAGCCAGAGCATGATTTACCTGTCCATACTCAAAGGAAGACTTCTCCTCTATAAACCTGCAAAATGGAAATTCCTAGGTAGACAAGGCAATTTCCATAATTTTCAAGAACTTTAACTTCAGGATGCTATACAAACACGAGCAGACCATGTGTTGCAAAGCATACGAGTCTTCAGCTGGAGTTTCAGGTATCACATTTGCCCTGCTTACTTCTCATCACCAAGTTTCTTAGTACAGAGAGCTGTGGGAAAATGTTTCCTCTCAAACTGTAGGGGATCTAGAATTTTGAGTAAAACCACTATAAAAAGTGAGAACCAGCGTTTTCAAGGTGATTGCCTTTGTATAAGAAACAGATTAGAAGACAGGAAAAGATCTCAAAAGGAAGCAGTATCATGGACCCAGACACTGGGGAAAACGTTGCTAGCTTCTGACTCTACATGCCACAGCAGGGATTCACCTCATCAGACAGCTTCATATATGTTAGTGTGGTGGCTTTACTCAGGTGGGCAGCCAAACTCCACCACAACTGCTCTTTCACCTCCACTCCTCAAGAAGAAGACGGGAAGAAGTATACTGGAAAGAAAAAAAACAACTCACGGGCTGAGATAAAGATGATTTAATTAAAAGGAAAAGGAAGACAAGGGAAAAAAAAAAAAAAAAAAAAAAGCAAGTAAAGGCTGCGCAGAAGCACAGAGAGAGAAAATAAATTACTTTCTACTTCCCATAAACGAGCAATGTTCAGCCACGTCCTGAGAAGCAGGACCTCAATAGGTGTAGCAGTTGTTTGGGAGAACAGACATTTTCATAACGAGAGCCCCCCTTCCCACCTTTTATTGCTCAGGGTGACACCATATGGTATGGAATATCCTTTCGTCTGGTTTAGGTCAGCTGCCCTAGTGATGTCCTCTCCCCACCTCTTGCCCACCCACAGCCTGATGGCTCCTGGCAGGGAGTTGGAGGGAGTCCTGATGTGGTGCCAGTATTGCTCAGCAATAGACACAATGCTGGTGTGATACCAGTGCTGTTCTAGCTACGTGTGCAGAGCACAGCACTGTGTGGGCTGCTGCAGGGAATGTTAACTCCATCCCAGCCAGACCCAGCACAGGTAGGGAACAAAGAGAGATGCTTCCAAATACAAGTCATATCAAGAAGTTGGGTAAAAGAGACTAAATAGCTTCCTTAAAGTGTTTCTTTCTCTTCTCTGATCTTTTAGGGACATCAAATCAAATACAGACATCCACACTACAAACGTCTGCTGTCAGTGAGGTGTACCTTATACTAAGGCCTTTCAACAATTACTTAAGGTAGCTATCAGAAACTAGGCAGCAGTAGGCTGTGCCTCCTGCTCAGCAGCAGACACAAAGGCTGTCTTAGTCCTGGATGCCCAGAAGAGATCAAAAGGCAGGAAGCAAAGAGAAATCCATAACAGAGCAGGAAGAGACAAGCCATAATAAGACGACATCCCATTTTTCCTTTGTCTGAATGCACCGAGAGTGTTTGGATACAGCAAAGGTGAGGTGAATGTAAAAATGAACATGTAGCACAGAGGAAAAAGTCAGGAAAAAAGAAATGGGGTCAAAACCATTTCAAATAAGGTGTCGTTCTTATTTTATATCCCCAAAGGTTTAAATTTAGCTTGGAAGTCACCATCTGCAAAATGACAGACTCTATATTCTACATCTTGATGCTCAAAGGAGAACATCCTCCTCTGAGAGGAAATGTCAGTTCTGTACCTGGTGACAGCAGAGTAACTTGCTGCTACAGGAAGAATCCTGGTCACCAGCTCTTTGATGGACAAGTCCAAGTTTGGATCAACCAAAAATGTTCGGTTCTGCCTGCCTACGAGAGGCTGTGCTGTGATGTACCTCCCATCCACACCAATCAAAACATATAGCAAGTCCTCCACAATCACGGATTCTTGAGAGGCTAATGGCAAAGTACCTGTTTTCACAGAGAAGATAAAAAAGCACACAATTAGAACATGCCATAGTACTACTTTATCATTTATATTATTTTGATTGAAGACCTGAAGCTTAAAAGGAAGACATACAAAGAGAACAAAGATCACACAAAGCTGAACCAAGATACAAAGAAATACAACAGAATTAGGGTCAGCTCCAAAATCTTCTACTTTGCTTTCCAGGAAAAAAGAATCCTTTGGTCATTTATACTCAAAGTAAACCAGCCAGGCAGGGCTATACATCTGACATCTGTGACCAAGAAAACATCACTTGCACTGCCGATCCTTTCACTGAAATGGGCTCAGTTATACTGGATATATATCTGAGGACTTCTAGTCTTGCTGACAATTCCCCCTACTTCCCCTCATTGAAATATTCAAATATACAGTTTAAATACAGACACAAAGAAACACTAACTCAGCAAAAACTGCAGGTGAACCAGAAGTTGCAGCGTCTCTGAATGGTGCAATCAACTACAACCTACAATGAAGTATAAAGGACCTGAAACGTAATGAAGTATATCAGAGGACTGGATTAGAGTGGCTACAGCACTTACTACGGCAAACCTTATCTAATGAAACTAGGGAACAGTCCCTCTCAGTCTGTAGGACTGTATGTGCTGGTGCAGCATTTGACAGTCATTTGACAGTCACTCACCAGTGATTACTGGACACTACGGACTTTGTTAATCCCTGGAAAAAAAACATTTAACTGAAGATATGACTGAGAGTCTCAGTCATGCATGACTCAAAAGCCTCTAATAAAAGCATGTAAAATGTACGTATCGAGCATGCTTAAAACTCCCATGCAGCTAAAAGAACCATTTGACAAAAAATTCAAATGTTGCTATTCAAATCAGCATCTCAGAGAAAGAAGAAAGAAGATCTACGTGCAGCAAAACCATACTGGCCTTTTCCAAACTTTGACAGAACAAATGGTACTGAGCTTGCTAGGAACATACCCTAAAAGGATGTCCCAAGAGGACCCAGCAGAAACACAATGGTGGATTTATTTATGTATCATCATTTAGGGGCACTTCCAGGAACGAGCCTACTGTTGTCATGTTCCACACAGTCCAAATTCCCATCAAAAAGAAACTACAGGTTTCCTACAGGAGTTCTATACACAGCTCTGCTTTTAAGCTATAACACAACAGGGTAAGATTGGTCCCTTGCAGCTCTGGCTAGAAACGAGAGCAAATCGGGCAGGTTGTTTTACTGGAGAGGAGATTGAGCTGGATGGATTAATGAAGGCTCCCTTGACAGGTACAACTACAGATTTTACAGCCGAGTATAGAGATATGATTCTCCTACAGTAGTATTTTATTGAAGCTGTGACTCAATAGAAAAAGGACTGGGAAAATGCAAAACAGATTAGATTGTGTGGTTTAACAATGGGGATGGAATTCAGCACAGGAGAAGCACTGAAGAAAGTAAGTTTGTTGGTAGTTTTTGTTTGTTTTTTGTTTTGGTTTGTTTTTTTTTGGAACCCTGGTCTTCATCTGCAGTGTCCAAGGAGCCATGTTTTGCTTTCATCCTGAGTGTGACGAAATCTGAATGGCACTTCTGAATGAAACATAATATGTTAAGGTAACTTTCCCTTTGTATCACATACCTATAGGTACCGTTGTATCAGTGCTGAAACTGGTGCCAATTAAGAAGTCGCCAATAAGTGCAGGTCTCTCATATACCCAGGATGGAAATACTGGAACAGGCTGACCTGAATTCTTCTTGTTTTGCTTATCTCGGAGCACTTTTCGTGTAAGCTCAAGAGGCTGTTGGGAAAAGAGAGAGGGAGAGAGAGAACGAAAAAGAGAGATCTTCAGAAGTGCAAGAAATTTTGAATTTTAAGCAGAAATTGACTGAAGCTGATACCTTGAGAATAGAAAATAGAATAACTGATGTTATAGTAGCACAGCACAGAATTTGGTCCATCAGTCTATTGGTCTCAGTGCTGCAGAGGTGATTTTTTTATACAGTTGACCTTCTTTTTATTGGAGGATACATCAAATAATGCCTTGCTCTACACTTCCCCACCAGCCTTGGTGCTATGGCTAAGATATGGGAGCAGAATGGGGACATGCACAAGCACCAGGAATCTTACTAGTTTGCAAAGTGCACCACATAAAACCCAGCAAATTACTTGCAGAAGCTGTAAGCAGTAACATCTTATTCAAGGAGCACTAGCAGACAGCTAAATGAGCACTTCTGAACTCAGTTTCTGCAGAGTGCCCAGTGAGCAGCTACATCTGAAATGCAACCCCAATAATCCACTGGTGGAAAATAATAGCGTTTTTACTCTGAATTGGAGTCAGTGAAGGAACTGAGTTCTTAAAAATGTCAAAAGCTTTCATCCCCAGCTCTGAATATATGTCAGTAAAATAAATGGAGTGAAAGATTAATTCCAGCTGTAGGGGCCTGCATAACATGTAACCTACATGAACATTTACACCCACAAGTGCATAAACATGGGGGACATGCTTATAAAAGCCATTTCTTAAGCTCTACAAACACTTATGTGAAATGGCATATGCACAGGTTCATTTTATTTTCTTCTCGTAGAAGGTCTCAGAGGGCAGTGGAATGTGGGAAGGAAGCAAGCATACATGAGCTTTGCATCTTAAAGAACAGTGTTTTTATGTGTGAATTCATTCACCCTGGGGCTGACCCCAACCAACCCCAACCATTCCCCACATTCTAAGAGCTGCCCAGTGTGAAGTCTTAAAATCCTTCAAACAAGAATTAGCCATGGGACTGCTCCCCCAGACAACACCAGTTCTGCTGGTATTTGCTGCAGCCTCAGTGCGGGCATAACCCTGGTGCAAGGTCCTCAGACCCGAGAAGCACCAGATTCATAGCCTTGCAGAACATCCTATCTGCCTGGGAGCCTCTCTGCAATGACAGCTGTGCCTCTGGATTTCTCTGCCATCTCTACAACAACTCACAGAGCGCCTCTGGACAGAAGAGGTCTTCTCTGGCAAGCTTCAATTCAGAGGTATTGAGTTTAGGAAAAAAAAAAAAAAAAAAAAAAGTTTGACTCCTGGATTAAGCTGGAATTCTGGAACACCGGGAAGAAAGACAGATGAGGTCCAAACATTCCCACAAATATTCTCAGGATAGTAAAATTTGACAGAAGGCTTTTTTTTTCCCCACAGAGGAGCAGCAGCCATGGGCTAGGCCAGCCGGGAGATTCAGGATCTCACTCCTGGAGGGACAAAACAACAGCCACCCTCACTTAGTGCAGGTGACAGTTCCATGAGAGAGCAGCTGAGATATTTCTGCTATGTGAGTTGATATGGTCACAATGACCCAATGACCCTGAGCATCAGACCTTTTATGAGAGTTTCAGCTCTGTAAGCCTGAAGAAGGCATAAATGGAGCAGCAGGGAGGCATAAATCTTTTCAATTGGCTTACATTGCCATTTCAATTCCTTTGGTTGTGGAGTCATATCTGTGCCTCAAAGGAAAAGCATGCATGGGAAACCAACTTGTAATTGAACTATACATCCTAGAGAACACTGCTTACTCTTCTCTCCTCTTATAGCAAGTCCACACATAGATCCTATTAAAAACGTCAGTTTTTACTGGAAATTTGTCTTTCCTTCATGATCTAAATCAACCGCTTGACTCAAAAACATCTTTGGATTTGGATGAGTCAAGCAAACAGTCTGTGGAGACATGCATTTCACAAATATATGTGGAAAAAGACCAGCTTTAACATTGCCATACAGAGGACTGGGGGGTTTGCACTCCCCATCATCACATGCACTCAAAGCCCTTAAAGCTGACAGACCCTGTAAGCATCCCTAAACACTGAACATGGAGTCCCCCTGCAGAGCAAGCACCTGAGTATTCACACCCCATCAACATGAACAGACAACACACAATACAGACATGGCAATGCCACCACAGACCTCAGACCAAGAGCTGCTGTGGCACAGACTGCAGACTGGAAAGACCCTGGCATATGTTTTCTGAGTGTTCACAAGCAGGCCTACATCTCAGAAACATTTGAAGTCAGCCATAAGGCAAAATAGAAATAAAACCAGAACTCTGAGGAGAATGGGAACCACAAAATTTTAAATGGAAGAATTTGCACATATTGTCCAGTTACTCACTATGGACCTCTGAGCCCCCATTCTTCTTCTCCTTCTCCCCACATATCATCTTTGCTTCTGTCCAAGTAACTGTTCATACTGTTGCTCCCGTGCCTTCTGCAGCCAAAATGCCTAAGCATAGCTAGGAAATGGTTATTTATATAACTGATTATAGGAAAAATGATGTTTGGATTTAAGTAATGAACTTTCTGGCCTACTGATAATGAAACATTTGCCTATCTGTTTTCTAAGCCTGTGTCTTACAATGATACAGTTTACTTTTACAGTTGTTTCATTTGTTTGTTTTTTCCCTTTTTCTCTTTGACTAGGATCAGTTTGAAGCATTTATTACAGGAAGACTTACTCAAATAGCTCAGCAGAAAGACTGTCTGTGCCCACTTGTGGAATGATTATGTGAGGCATCGCACCCACATATCTGGGAGAGCAGAATTTTCAGCAAGGATAAGACAAGTCATAAAGGCTGCTGGGCTCCTGAGTAAGCACTACTACAGGCAGAAATGGAAATGCCTGCACAGGTTAAAGAAGTGGTTTGAAATGGGAAAGTTAAATTATATTAATCCCAGCCACTAAGGACTGCTGTGGCCTAAAATCAACTCACCTTTACTGACTTAAATAGAAAAGGCCACTTCTATGAAGAGCAGCACAAAGATTTAATATAATTTGACTAACACATCTTGAGAGAGAATTTATATTATCTGCATGGATAGGAACATTTTTAATTTCACTAGACGATAAAAGTTAAGAAAGAGCACAGCTGCATAAAAACGGCAGGGAAAGATTTTGTGCCCAAGGCTAGGGAAGAGACTAGGCTGATACCTGCTGTACACTGGAGTTGGCTGTGACACTGCCTAGCTGCTTGCGCAGATCCTCAAGCTCCTGTAGAGATATCTTGGAAGTAGATGAGGAAATGGAAAAATTTGTGCTGCCACTGGCTGCTGCATTTGCTGCGAGTTCTGCTCTTTCTTTAGCATTTTGTTGCAAATACTGGAGTGTCTGTACATACACAAAAAAAAATAAGAGACTTTGTGAATACTGCTCAACATGTAATAAAGCAAAAAACATCTAACCATAAGATGGTTATGCTGCATCAGACCACAAGTCTTTACATCCCAGTATCATGTCTTAAAACGGTCTACATCAAGAGGAGCGTAGTTATCAGTAATGCTTTAATGTAAATGCTAGAACTGGTTATATTTAACAGAAAATGCTAGAACTGGTTGTGTTCTGTTGATTTCAACGCATTTCACTTAACATTATCATCAGGAAGTGTGTGCTCTTAAGACCACTGCATTGCTACTACTTCTGAATACTTATAACAAACCAAGTTCTAATACAGAAACAAACCTCTTTATCTTCTGTGAGCTTTGACAGTAGATACACTAAAGAATCTAGATGTCTTGTATTTTTAGACTTCAGCTCATCATACTTCTTTAAAAAATCTTCAGGTGTTCGAGAAAATTCTGCTATTTTAACCTGTAAAACACCATGTTAATATTAAATCTTTAACAGATATTATCATCAGAGCATTCAAGGGAGGACAATTATGCAAGGATGGAGACAAGGTGTAGGCTGCTGCTGGCTCCAAAGTACTTCAGGGAATAGGCTTTGAACTGAATGATATAGCATTGGCTTCCTACTAATAGTTACAACAGAGGTGTGGGAGGGTCCTAGCACTTCAGGTGATGGCCATGGTACTGCAGGAGTGAAAAGATTAAGGAAAGCACAAGACCTGTAGCAGAACTGACTTTGCACATGCACAGTCTGAAGCAATACAGTTTTGTACCAGCAGCTTTAAGGCATATGGCATCGATGAAGCCACATCTGGATACCAGGTCCTCTTTGGGTGCTTCACTAACAAGAGAGATATGAACAAAAAAGGACTGAACCCAGATCAGGGGCACGGAGATGCCAGGGCACGTTGCTCACAGAGGGGTTGCAGACTCTGCCATGAGAGGAACAGCAAAAGCACAGGAGGCAGTGACACAAATTGCACCAAAGAAAGCCCAAGCTGTCCCTGGGGTCCTTCACTGAGAGCATTGCTGCCCCGGGATGTGGCCTAGGGAAACGGAGGAATCTCTTGAAGGTATTCAAAATACAGCTAAGCAATATGCTGTGGCTGAGATGTTGGCCCTGCTATGAGCAAATGATTGGACTACGGATCTCCAGCAGTGCCGCCTCCTCCTCCTCCTTTAAACTTTCCACATTTCAGTGAACTGTAGCTGTAACGTAAATGATGCGTAAGACTGGAGCACAATGGCCATGGAAGTATGCCTGGTCATGAGAGTGTCAGGCTTTAAATCCCTGATACCATGGATGGATACTCAGAAAGAAAGTCAGATACTGTTCAGACAATCACATTTCATACGATTACTATTTTTCATTTGTTTTATTTCTCCAGAGAACAACCCTTCTAATTACAATTTGAAGCAACCATCACAGGCACAAAATAAGCTCCTTTTAATTTTTCTCCCAGTTTTAACAAACCTCACATTCTTTCACCGGTCCTTCCAAGATGCAAGGATTTTTTACCTTTTTCCTGATTAAATCTTTTCTATTCTAAGTTGAAAATCAAGACTCCAGATGAGGTTATACACAAAGAAATCACACTGAAGAGAGTTTATGCCAAGTTTCTCCATAGGATGCCTTGTCTTCTTGGAGCCAGCAGCTTATAGAATCATAGAATCATTAAGGCTGGAAAAGACCTCCAAAATCATCTGGTCCAACCATCCCCCTACCACCAGTGTTACCCACTAAACTATGTCCCCAGGCACCATGTCCAACCTTTCCTTAAACACCCCCAGGCATGGTTACTCCACCACCTCCCTGGGCAACCCATTCCAATGACTAATCACTCTCTCTGGGAAGAAACGTCTCCTAATTCCCAACCTGAACCGCCCCTGGTACAACTTGAGGCCATTCCCTCTAGTCCTATCACTAGGTACCTGTGAGAAGAGGCTGACCCCCAGCTCCCCAGAGCTTCCTTTCAGGTAGCTGCAGAGAGCAATGAGGTCTCCCCTGAGCCTCCTCTTCTCCAGACTAAACACCCCCAGTTCTCTCAGCCGCTCCTCACAGGACTTGTGTGCCAGGCCCTTCACCAGCTTTGTAGCCCTTCTCTGGACACGCTCCAGGGCCTCGATGTCCTTGTTGTGAGGGGCCCAAAGCTGAACACAGTACTCGAGGTGTGGCCTCACCAGAGCAGAGTACAGGAGGACGATCACCTCCCTGGTCCTGCTGGCTGCACTATTCCTGACACAAGCCAGGATGCCGTTGGCCTTCTTGGCCACCTGGGCACACTGCCGGATCATGTTCAGGCAAGCATCGACCAACACCCCCAGGTCCTTTTCCTCTGCACAGCTTTCCAGCCACCCTGCCCCAAGCCTGTAGTGTTGCATGGGGTTGTTGTGACCAAAGTGCAGGATCCGGCATTTAGCCATGTTGAACGTCATCCCCTTGGCCTCTGCCCATTGACCCATCCTGTCCAGGGCGTTCCTACCCATTGACAGACTGACACTTCCCCACAATTTGGTCTCGTCTGCAAACTTACTGAGGGTGCACTTAATTCCCACATCCAAGTCATCAGTAAAGATATTAAAGGGAAAGGGCCCTGACACCAACCACTGGAGAACACCACTGGTCATCCCAGTCACCAGCTGGATTTCACTCCATTCACCACCACTCTTTGGACCTGGCCATTTAGCCAGCTTTTAGCCCAACAAAGAGTGTACTTGTCCAAGCCGTCGGCTGCCAGCTTCTCCAGGAGAATACTGTGGGAGACCATAGTTTTAGCAGCAATTGCAAAGGAAGAACAATGTTTCAACAGATCTGCCCGCAAGACTTTAAACACATCTCAGCCGTGACTACAGCACACCGGTTACCTTAGCACTGTGTGCAGAGACAGTGGTGGTAACATACGGCGTGCGGTTCTTCTGTAGAAGATCGATGTACACTTCAGCTCCTTCCCCTCCATGAACACGCAGCAGGCTGAGCAGCTCGTTGACATCGTGGTGGATGCGGAACTCGCTCATATTCCTGCCCGAAGTTACAAATAGCATGGTGCACAGAAAGGAAGGCAGTGAGATATTGTTTTCCTTCTACATATGAAAATGTAACCACACAAGCAACATTTCCTAACTCTATTATGAGCCCACGCAGTGGGAACAAAGAAATTTGGAATTGAATTGGAACAAAGAAATACACGTAAGGGGAGAAAGCAAGCAAAACTGCAACTCCACGTCTGGCCTGGTTTAACTCTGCACACTTTAGATGCAGGTGAGCTAGAAGAGGAGATTTTATCGTGGAAGTGACACTAATTGCCAAGTTACTGCCTCTTTATGAAAAGAACTGGCATACTGAGCAACATGCTGCAGACACAGCCAAAACCACCTATGCCCCCATTGCTTCTGGAGTTTCTTAACGGCAGCTCTTCCACGCTGAAGGGTCTTTACATTCTACTGCCCTTTATTACAAACGGATGAATGCAAAATTAACCGCTGAAGTCTGCAGTTATGACGGCCACAAGTAAAAGAGCAGGACAGAACAACCAGAGAAGGGTTTGACACCGCAAGCCTTACATGTGCTGAGCATCGACAGCATGGATGCACTTTTGGCTTCCCCCCCCAGAAAAAAAAGAGAAAAAGGAAAAGGAAAAAAAATAATAATAAAATAAAGAAATTTAAAAAGAAAAAGGAAAAAAAAAAAAAAAAAACCGTTTGGAGCGGCTGCCTGAAGGCCCCAGCGAGAGGTTCCGCCCGGCGAGGAGCCAGCGAGCGGGGGATACCCGCCCCAAGCAGCAGCTCTGCTCCCTCCCGGCCGCCGCCGCGCCCCCTCCCTCCCGCCCAGCCGTCCCCCGTCCTCACCCCGAGGCTCCGAGCGTCCCCCTCAGCCCCAGCCCTCCGCAGGGCTCCGCCCGGAAGCCTCCACCTCCTCCCCACGGAAGCGCCGCCGGCGCCTGCGCACTGCCCAGACCGCCCCCATGGCGCTGCTCAGCTGCCAGCAGGAGCGGCCCCGCTTGCCCCCCGCCCCGCCGCCCCGCCGGGCTACGCCGAGGCCGCCCTTCTCCTTCGCCCCGCGCCGCCTGCGCATGGGCCCGCAGCACCCGCTGCTGGAGGTGAGGAGGAGCGGGGCGGGGTGGGGCGGGGGGCAGCGGCGCGGCCGCAGGCAGCCCCCAGCTCGCCTCTCCTCTTGCAGGATGGCGACGTGCAGAGGCACCTGTATCTGCGGGACGCTTTCACGGGCCGGGCCGAGGAGGCGGAGAGACCCAGGTTCGGTGCTGGGGTTGTGGCAGCCGACAGGGGACGCCCGTGAGCGGCACCGTTACGATCCTAACTCCGTCGCGTCTTTCGTCTGTTTTTCGGATTGTTCACGAAAATGTCATCGGATACCCCGAGCTGGCAGGGACCCGCAAGGATCACCGAGCCCAGCTCCTGGCTCCACACAGCACCACTCAAACCCCACATCCTGGGTCTGAGAGAGTTACCCAAACGCTCCTTGAGCTCTGTCAGGCGCGGTGCCATGCCTAGTCCCTGGGGTGCCTGTCCCAGTGCCCGACCACGTCTGGGTGCAGAACCTTTCCCTAAGACCAGCCTGACCCTCCCCTATCCCAGCTCCATGCTGTCCCCTCGGGTCCTGTCGCTGTCCCCAGAGAGCAGAGCTCAGCACCTGCCCCTCCGCTCCCTGTGAGGGAGCTGCAGGCCACAATTTTTCTTCTCCCCTTTCTTCTTAAAAAGGCCACAGTTAAATAAAATCTTCTAAAGAGCTACATGCAGCTTACATTAAGGCACTAATTTATATATTGAGTATGGCTGTAACATACTGTTGACGTCCTAATTTCCTCGTAGGGTATCTGAATTCTGTTGTCACATCTCTGGGTGCTCCCAGGTCTTTGACACCCTGGAGGGCTATGAGCACCACTACAACACACTGCACAGGAATGTCTGCTCCTTCTGCAAGCGCTCCTTTCCTTCAGGGCATCTCTTGGATATCCACATCTTGGAGTGGCATGACTCACTCTTCCAGATAATGGCCGAGAAACAGAACATGGTGAGTCTTCCACTGGATGAGTCCTGTGGAAGTGGCAGTAGTCCTGTGTGTAGCGGGATGCTGGGAAGGCAGTAAGACTGGGAAAGCCACATTTTCTTTAACTTCTATTTTTGCTCCATTCAGACATTATGAAGGAGCAGGGGAAACCACCAAAATGATCCTGCACCCCCCACAGGTTGCATTTGCCAGTGATGTCCTTTTTTCCTGGCTTTCAGTACAAGTGCTTGGTAGAAGGCTGTACAGAGAAATTCAAGAGCAGCAAAGACAGAAAGGATCACTTGGTCACCGTTCACCTTTATCCTGCTGACTTCCGATTTGGTAGACCAAAGAAAGTGAAAAGGTAACTGCTGAATTGCAATATCACAACTGTCTTTCCCATGTAGAGGTGGTGTTGTGCTTCTCTGCTGGTTTGCTCCCTTTCCAGAGTAAGCAAGTTTTTATCTCATAAGACTCAGAAATTAATTTTCTGACTTATCTTAACGTTGAAGTGTGTCTTAGTTCTCTCATGCTTTCTCAAGTTTAAATGCAAAGTCCAGCATCTCTCTGCGTCACCTTTTGCATGTTTCCTGCTTTATCTGCAACTCTTTGTAATATTCCACTCCCGAGAAGTGTGAGTAGAGCGTAGGGAGCCTTTGTAAATTTAGTGGATGGTTTCCCCAGCTGGCTGCTCATTTCGAGTGCTGCATTTACTACAGGGATTAATACAGGGTCTGACATTGCTTAAAACCATCGTCAGTGACCTGGATGATGGGATGGAAAGAAAATTCATTTCCTGCCATGGGGTTGCAGCCATGTGATGGGTGCCCAAAGGGACAGGGAGCCTGGGTCTATGGAGTATTTCAGTGCTTGCTGGGGTGACCTGCTCCAGTCATACAGTAAATCATGTTTGAGGCATGGGATTGGACCAAAGGCCTTCAGAGGTCCTGTCCAACCTAAGTTGGGAATCAAGCCTGTGAATAAGTTATGCTTTATGGATAGAAGAATAAAACTTACGGACTAAGCTGTGTGCTATAACGCAGCAGTGCTAAATACTTTTGCTTAGCTCTCAAGCAGCTTTATGACTTCTGTGGGTGTTTTGTGCAGCCAAATGTCTTTCATGCAATAACTCACAGAAGTCTGACTTGACCTGCTTTATAACTTCATCATGAAATACCTTTTGTTTCCTTTGCTCTGGGCTCACATGGCATCTTCTGAGAAAGGATACAAAATTTTGTCTCTGCAGTGACACCAAGCACATGAGCTGTCCCACGCAGCAAGGTGCAGGTGTGCCAAAGGATGTCAGCATGGAGACTTCGGAGCAATTCCAAGTGGACCCCATGGAAGTAGGGCCCAGTGAGAGCATGGAGATCCCTCAGCCTGCAGCCAACCCCAGCCCCTCAGTGCCAGTGAAACGACTCTATAAATCCAGGTCTGTACCATTTGCCTTCACAGGCAAAAATTTCCAGGGTTGGAACAGTACCATCTTAATTTCATAGTGCAACACAGCTCAGGGTGTCTCTGTATTGAAGATAAAATAGGTAATATTTCTATTCATTTTTAAAAGCCCTTATTAAAAAAGAGAAAAGCATAGGGAATAAAAAGTGTGTGTGCTGTGAAAGCCTTGTTAGCAAGTTGTTTCTGTTACTCTGCCAGCCCATGATCTCTTCCCAGAGTACTGCAGAATGGCAGTCTGAAGGTAATTCTGTTGGAGTCTAAGCCCTAAAGTATTCAAACAAATTTCCATCCTGCTTTGTAGCACTTTCCCATCCTAGCTGACTCTGGGCCAAGCTGTTGTGTTCGGCTGTAGCTTTCTGGGCTCCCATGCAGTCACAGGACAAAGTATAAATAAAGTAGGTGAACACCCTACTTACCTTTTCCAAGGCCAGATCAGCATTGCTGTGTTTTCTGTTTTTCAGATAAAAGCATTACAGAAAATCAAATCTGAACAGCCTAATACTGCCTTGACTTTTGGAATCATCACTTACTATAAAACCTACACACAGTAGCAACATGTGATGTGATCCAAAGGTCACTGAAGCCGCATGTTACCCTCTTCCCAGCACCTGGATTATTGACATTTTAGCAACAGTGTTAATGGTCATATAGTTCAAGTATCCTGGTCTCGGCACCAATAGTTCCAGGTTTTCCTTATACTATTCCAGCTAGCAATAGAACCATAGAACCATAGAATATTCCGAGTTGGAAGGGACCCATAAGGATCATCAAGTCCAACTCCTTGCACCGCACAAGTCTACCCAGAAGTTTAGACCATGTGACTAAGTGCACAGTCCAAATGTTTCTTATAAAATAAATAAATTTTCTAATAAGTTTTTTCTAATAAAAGTTTGCTGCATCTGACACAGGCTCGCAGCCTGGAAGAAACATGGTGCGCCCACAACTGTGCCAGAGTGCTGCACAGGGACCTCAGCTCCCTCGCGCTTTCACTGGCATTTGCACTTCGCTTTGTCTGTAAAATTAATGCTGTTTCACAACTCTAAGTTGTGAAACCATGTCTGAAAGTGCTCACCAACATGCTACGACCTACTGGGTCTGCTTTTGACAGTAGCATGTAATAGTCTATGTGACAGAAAACTGTTGCTTTACATGTCCATGGGGTTAAGGTGATGCTAAGTGTCTGACAGAGTAACATTTTAAACTCGACTGCTTTTTCAGGAGTAACAGGTTATAAGGAAGGAAGAAAAGCTGTCTTGAATTTGACATGATGCTCTTGGTCATAAGAGATGTTGCTGAAAAGCCTCACTTTTACTGTTGCTTCTGCTCTTCACAATCATACACCTCCACAAAAAACAAACAAACAAACAAAACACACTCTAACTGCCCCGTGGCATATTACATTTTGTAACAGCTTGTAGCTGCTTGTGAATAGAGAGGAGAGCCCTCCAGCACATAAATGAAATGTGCAGAATAAATGGAAGACAGTATTTCCCCCATATTTTGAAATAGGCTTTGGAGATTTAGAAACTTTGCTTTGGTGTCTGTGATACCTTGCTCTTCCCATCCTGGGTGCTGGAAATCACGCAAGGTGTAAAACATCCCAGTGATCCTGTGGGAGGTGGGGTGTTAAGGGATGGGCATAGGTGTTGGGAAATGGGCTGGCTATAAGCATACTGAGAGCTTGTCCAAGCCAATCAGTGTGCAGCCAGACCTTTGCACTAGCAACTTGTATCCTACAGAGCTCCTGCAGTGCTTAATGTGCTGGCAAAAGCTTAAGTAAGTGACTGTTTCTGCAAGACTTCCTAACACAGGCTGCAGCTGAGCCCTGTGCTTCAAGTCTTACTCTGTGCAGCAGTCAGTTCTGCACTGATAGCGAATAAAGATCACTTAACTCATTTAACTCCAGCACGATTGCCTTGCATTCTTGGGCTAAGCCAGCTTCTCATTTTAAAGCATGATAATTGAATGGTCACAGCAGGACCTCTGATGATACACAAAGAGCAAAGATCTTACAAATGCATGTTAACAGATGTCTCTCTTTCCAGGGTCCCATCCACAATTTGCTTCGGGCAAGGTGCCACCCGGGGATTCAAAGGCCCAAGGAAGAAAGTCTGAAGCACTGGAGATAGTCACAAGATGAAAAGACACCAGCTGCCACCACCAGCAAACATTATCGATGGTGCCGTGGCCATGCAGGAATATTTGCAGTCACACGCAAGGGTCCGCTCCCTTACGGGAAAGTGGAAAGGAGACAACAGGGGTTGTGTGGTTTGGGATGCATAAATATCTTGGGAGGTGCTTTGCTACAGTCCCTTTGTGTCTGCGTACCTCATCCGTTTGAGAAGATTTCTGAGCAGAGCCATGCTTATATTCATCCTCCATGAGCCACAAAGCTCTCTTCTCTCATACCCCCAAAAGCAAACCACAGATAAATTTGTCTGCCTCTGTGCTGCTGAGTTGTTGTGTCTCATCAGCAGCAGGACTCCTCTGGGTAGTAGCAGCTTTCTAGACATACCTTGCCAGATCTTGGTAAATGATATTCTGAGCTCGAGACAGTCACAAGAATTGCACTGCCAAAAATGTAGCAGGGGTAACACAGAGAAACATCCACTGTAAGCCCTCTTCTAGGAAGCCCTGCATCCTCCCAGCCCCATCAGCTGGCCTGCTGGATAAGTATCACACTTCCCTACCAGCCTTACTCACCCACAGGTGAGGACTGTGTATGGAGCAGTGTCTGAGATGGGCTCTTGGAGTGGCTTAGGGCTGCGCTGCTCTTGAGTGAAACCACGCATGCAGGAAAAAAAAAACAAACAAACAACAAAAAAAAAACATTGTATTTGCTATACCTGTATCTTCTGCAATCTTGCCTTAAGTGTACTGAGCAACATCTGAAAGCCCCTAGATAACAAGGCACAACACTTGCATTGTCTAGCTTACTTTTCGTCTGACGTTTTCTAGCAGCATTATTGAAAGATCATGGTGCAAACAGCCCTCCTGACAGTGTATGGACATGGGGTGGGGTGAACTTGGGTTTCTTGTCACCAGCTGCTAGCAAGAAGTTCTAGCCTGCAGGAGAGCACCGCAACATGGAGCTGAGGGGTGCTGTCTTGCAATGCAGGTGGAGCCAGAAAGGCAGAAGGAACCTTTGGCCTTTGCCCCAAATAACCCCCAAATCAATTGATGATGGAGATGATTTTTCCATCCATAAAGAAAAATAAAATAATCACAGGAGGTTGCTGGTATGATATTTATCCAAGAAGCTTAGGATTTCTTATTGCTTTTTTTCCCTCTCTCCTCTCTAGAAGGAAGGGCAAAAAAAGGCTTTGAAAACTCCTTGCAAATAGGAGCAGAGAGCAAATTTTAAAGGGACATAAGTGATTTCCTTGTGAGTTTTAAAATATTTAATTCTGTTTAAAACAGCTGGTTTGTCCAGCTTTAATCCTTGCTCCTCAGCTACAGTAGTCCCTGGCCAACAAACCAACTAGAGCTGAGTAGAGTGGAGGGTTGGAGGGAAATGTGGAAAGGGAGGGCAGGGACAGACTAAAGGCTGTGCAGAGGGAAGCACAGGTGTTGGGAGGGATAAATGGGATGGAGGATATTACAGGAGGGATGCCACCCCACATCTGGTGCCTGCCACCACCTACAACTTCAGCAGTGCAGCAAGCGGTGCCTGCCACCACCTACAACTCCAGCAGCACAGGCAGGCCACCTAAAAAAGCACATCCCAAAGCAGGAAGCCCCTAATGAGATATTTCTGTGCTGAGATAACTGAAAATGTTAAGTCCCTGAGCCCATAGGCTCAGGTGCGCTGAGGTATGAATATCACATGGGAGAAACCAAGTCTGCTGCTCAGTGCTTCCCCTTGTATGTTCAGAGCGAAGCTTCCATCTGGAAACATCTTTCTTCATTTTTCCCAGACTCTTAAGTGTCTGAGTGTCCACACTTGGTCTTAAAAAAAATAAGTAAAAATCATAATCACAGACTCTGGGCGCATTGCTGCCTCTTTTGGGGGGATCAGCTTTTTGCAGAGTCCATGGGCCAGCCTTTCCTAGGTGGATGGTGCCGTTGAGAAAACTTAATTTCAAGCAAGGAAGTTAAGGGCATGTGGTGTGACCCCTGCTTAGCTTTGGCATTCCTGGCATGTCTCTAGTGCCACACTACCCCGTGGCCGGTGGCTCTTGGAGCTTGGTTATTCCATCCCTTGTCCCCAGCTCACTCCTCCCTGGCAGCGCTGCTGCTGGGGCTGCCAGGCCTGCAGGGCTGGCTCCAGTCACTGGAGCCATCTGTGGACTTGGGATGTGGGCAGGTGCCACCCCGAGGTCTTGCAACCTTCAAAGATGGAGATCTTTCCAGCTCCCCCTACGTCACCAGCCTGGGAGCCCTGTGCTGCAGAAGACAGGTCTTGTGAGGCCCCAGCTGCAGTTCAGGAGCAGCCAGCACAGGAAGGACCTGTCAGAGAGGGTCCAGAGGAAGCCACGAGGATGATCAAGGGGCTGGAGCACTTCTTGTGAAGACAGGCTGAGGGAACTGGGATTGTTCAGCCTGGAGTAGAAAAGGCTCCAGAGAGACCTGATAGCAGCATTCCAGTGCCTAAAGGGGGATACAGGAAAGATGGAGAGGGGCTCTTTGTCAGGGGGTGTAGTGATAAGACAAGGGGGAATGGCTTTAAACTAAGCGTAGGATTAGGTTAGACATTAGGAAGAAATTCTTCACTGTGAGCGTGGCAAGACACTGTCCTAGGCTGCCCAGAGAAGCTGTGGATGCCCCTCCCCACCAGTGCCCAAGGCCAGGTTGGATGGGGCTCTGGGCAACCTCGGTCTAATAGGAGGTGACCCTGCCCATGGCAGGGGTTGGAACCACGTGGGCTTTAAGGTCCCTTCCAACCCAAACCATTCTGTGATTCTATTCTATGAATCTTGGAGGTGCTGTCTCTGGTTCCAGCACTGCCCAAATCCAGCACTGCAGGAAGAGGTGGTTGAGCAGCTTTGGCTTGCTGCAGAAGTTTTATGCCCCAGAAAAGGAAAACAAAACAAAACAAAAACCCCAACAAAGGAAAAGGCAGCCAGCTCTAAGTTGTTTCTCCTCCCAGTTATTCTGCCTCATTCACAAGCTGTACCCGAGGGTCAGAGCAGAGGACAAGCCCCAGATTCACCACATCCACCCAATGCACAAAAATGGCAGGATTGCCTGCAGCTCACCTGCTGCTGGCGCCCACCAGCACCATCCTGCTGCAACAGGTGGGAGATGGCACCAAAAGCCTACTGGGATTCAGGCACAAGGTGAACAGGAAGCTTTGTCACGTGCAGGAGGTGCTGCTGAAGAAATGCCCACACGCTCGCAGCCTCACGCGCTGCTCCAGGCCCCAGCAGCTTCTAGTTCAACCATTACAGTGGCAGCAGTCCTAGCAGTGCTGTAGCCACTGAAGCCATGCGCAGTACTTGGAATAACATGGCCAAAATGCAGCATGTCCACCATCACCTCCCTGGGGCTTTGGGTGTGAGCCACAGAACACAGGCCCACACTGCACCACTGTGTGCTGAGACAGACCATCTCAATGCCTTGCTAGCGGCCAATTCCTTTCTTAAAACACCAATGACCCTCTTCTGTACTGCTCACCCACCTGCGCAGCAAAGCCCAGTAGTGCACGGTGGGGTGCAGCTGCAGTCGTGCATGGTGAAGTGCATGTGTCCCAGTGTACGGCAGGGTGTAGGTGCAGCAGTGCAGGGCAGGGTGCACCAGCACTGCTTCCACACGGAGCACCAGGGGACACGTGGCTGCACCGCACCTGGGAACAAAGTGCAGGGCAAAGGCCAGGTGTGGGCAGAGGCAGCCATGGCTCTGTGCGGCACGGCCATCCTGCTGGGCACCGCTCTCCTCCTGCTGGCCCCGAGGGGCACCCAGGTGAGCCTGAGCCTCTGCAGTGCAAGGAACCCTGATGCGAGGAGACACTGCCCTCATGCATGTCCCCCTCTCTCCTGCAGGCTCTCGGCGGCCCCGTTGCGGAGGATGTGGACATGGAGCTGGATCCGGTGAAGGAAATGTAAGAAATATCATGGCACTGCTGTTCAGGGGGGTGGTGGTGAATCTGGCTGGGAAAAACAGCAGGAAAAACAACACCCCCAAGCATAAGGCACCTCAGGGGGAATGCATTGCTCTTGTTGCATGCGATTTGCCTGCCCCGCTGCCCCACATGCTGCCTGTGCTCTCCCTTCCAGCCTCCTGGGTCGAAGAGTGGTGGAGCCTGCAGAGGAAGGTGAATGGGCCAAGGATGCTGGAGCAAGTAGGATGGTCTGCCCTAGCAGCGGCCAGGCCCTGTGCCACTGCCTTGGCCACTTACAACCTCTGTTCCCCCCTGCAGGGTCACCCCGAGTCCAGGTGGGACCGGAGGAGGACCGCGACCACCTCTACCACTCTGTGGTGGAGGCCGAGGCCGAGGAGCCTGCTGACCTCGGGAAACCCCTGGCTCTGTCCATAGAGGTGCAAAACGGCCCTGAGAAGGACCGTGACCACCTCTACCATGGCTGAGTGGGGCTGTGTCCCTGCCTGGGCTGCAGACGAAAGGCTCTGCCCTCCCCCGTGGCCCCCCAATAAAACCTCTCTGCACTCCTTATCCTGGTTGTCTCCTCGTTTCTGCCAGGAGCACAGTTCTACATTCTGTACCATCTGGGGGTGTTTAAGGAAAGGTTGGATGTGCTACTTAGGGACATGTGGGTTTAGTGGGTAATATTGGTGGTAGTGGGACAGCTGGATCAGATGATCGTGGAGGTCTTTTCCAACCTTAATGATCCTATGATTCTGTACCACAGTGCAGCCCCAAAATTCTCAGCTTTGGGGAACCTTGACAGGCTGGGGGGAGCTCAGCCCATCACCCTGGTGCAGTGTGGGGATCTCAGCAAACCCCAACACTTCTCAGCTTAGATGGACCCTGCCTGACTACCAGCAAGGACACCGATGCTGCGGCAGCACCAGGAAAGCCTTTTAATAGTGATGTCGAGCTCCCTGAAGAATCGCCTTGCCCAGCGCAGAGGTAATCAGGGTGATCTGGTGCTGGGGGCAGGCTGTACACCCAGCTGAGGCACATGGGTGACAAACGGCAGCCGACACCTGTGCCATCGCAGCTCAGCTGTCAGTGAAGTTCGCTTTGCGCTTTTCCACAAACGCCGTCATCCCTTCCTTGCGGTCATCCTAGCGGAAGAGTAGAGGCTGGGAGGGGGGAGGCCATGGCCCTGCTCCACCCGCACAATGCACCCAGGGCAAGCCCCACACTCACGGTGGCAAAGGTGGCGTAGAAGAGCCGCTTCTCTGTCTTGTTCCCTTCCGCCAGTGTAGTCTCAAAGGCTGGGACAGGGGGAGAAGATGGGGACACCGTGCAGCCAGCACTTCCCACGGTGCCCCCTACCCCAAAAAAAACCCATACCAGCATTGACAGATTCCTTTGCCATAGCCACCACCAGCTTGGAGTTGCCGGCGATCTTCTCAGCACAGCTGATGGCCGCGTCCAGCAGCTTGTCCACAGGGAAGACCTTGCTGATGAGACCTAAGGGACAAGTAGGGAGCTGGCAGCAGGGTCGGGGGGTGTTGCCGTGATGCTGGCCTCACCCACATCCCTACCTGCTGCTTTGGCCTCTGCTGCTGAGATCCGCTCCCCAGTGAGCACCATCTCCATGGCCAGTGACTTCCCCACTGCCCTGGTCAGCCTCTGCGTCCCACCAGCGCCTGGGGGAGGGGTGATGGGCACAGTGGGTGGGACCCCCAGCTGTCCCTGTCCTATCGAGGGGGCTGTGCGACCTGCGCTCACCTGGGATCGTCCCCAGCAGGATTTCGGGCTGCCCGAACTGCGCCGTCTCCCCAGCGTAGATGATGTCGCACATCATGGCCAGCTCACACCCGCCGCCCAGCTGGTCACACAGCAGGGTTAGTGTGGGCATGGGGCACGGAGGGGGGGCACGCAGGGATATGGGGACACTCACGGCATAGCCATTGACGGCAGCGATAGTGGGTTTCCGGACAGTGGCCACCCGGTCCCAGCCGGCCAGGAAGGCGCCGCCGTAGCACTGCTGGAAGCTTTTGCCCTGCATCTCCTTGATGTCGGCACCAGCTGCAACGGGAGCATGGGTGCAGGGGAGCACAGGGACCCCGAGGTGAGCGGGGCGGGGAGGCTGCTGGCAGCGGTGCTACCTGCGAAGGCCTTGTCGCTGCCGGTGATGACGATGGCGCCCACCTGCGCGTCGGCCTCGAAGGCGTCTAGCGCCCGCCGCAGCTCCGCCATCAGCCCCTCGCAGAGGGCGTTCAGCGCTTGCGGCCGCTGCAGCCGGATCAGCCCCACGCTGCCCTTGGTCCCCGCCTTCTGCACCTGCAGGAACTGGAAGGGGGGCCCTGCCCGCGGCCCGGTAACCGGTCACGCCGCCGTCAGCGGCAACCCCGCGCCCCCCCGCTCCCAGCGCCGCGTCGCCATTTCGGAGCGACCTTCGCCGGGCGCGGCGCCCCTCGCCCTGCGGGGCGCTCCCGGCGCGCGGAGCCCCGCCGCCCCGCTCACCGGCGCTGCTGCAGACCCACGCCGCCGGCAGGGCTCTGCCCGGCGGGACGAGGACGGGCGGGCGGCGGCGGGCTGCGCCCGTGCGGAGAAGCGCGCGCACGGCGGCCATGGC